>PVKB01000199.1:0-485509 GCA_004027205.1 Ctenodactylus gundi
CCTGGGGACAAGTTCTTGTCTCCAGTAGCAGGAGAAGTAACTACATTACGCAGAATGTGCCTCAGGGACGTGTTCTCTGCCTGGCAAATGGGTCATCTCTGAAGCAATCTTGCAAGGCCTCCCATCTACCCCCATAGAAAGCATGGCCTTGGCTCCTGAACACACAAAGGCAGCTTGAAACCTCTCACCCACTGTTCTGCTAAGGGTGGAGATGTGACCCTGACAAACTGACAGGTGCATGTTTGGACATGGCCTCTTGGCACCTATAAAAGGGCTCCTTCCATCTCTATGATACTTGAGGCAAAGGTCACATTTATCGTTTCACAAATGAGAATCAAGAAGATGGAGAAGGGATCAGCTGCGACACATCTGGAGCCAGAACTCATACTCTTAAGTCAGTGACCAGGTCCACACAGCTGATCAGCCCGTAATGAGTCCCACTTCATGAGCCCAAGGAGGAACACCTGGGGGTGTTGAGTGTGCCCTTCTCTGATCAGTGCAGAGACCTTCCCTGCTCTTCACAGAGCTCATGTTTTGTCAGAGGAGCCAACAGAGATGAGACTGTGCCACCAAGGAAAGCAGACAGAAATTGATGGTGACCAGAGTAATGATGGTACTCAGCTCTAAGCCAGCAGCTGGTAGGAAATCCTACATCAACAGCCAAGAGCTCCTGACTTACATTAACGTAAGTGCCCTCCCTTGCCAACTCTAGGCTTGTCACCCGAGAGTCTTCCATGGACACAGCTTTGAGAATTCAGAGATATTTACATATCAAGGTCATGTGCTAGATCTACCTCTACTGTCCCCTAGATCCTTGAGGAGAGTTCCCAGCTGGGTGAGGACACTAGCATTCTCTGGTAGCTTCTGGAAGTTTCCAGGCCATCCAGCCATGGCCTGAAAAGAAAGAAAAGTGCTCCATTCCCACGGAGGACCCCTCAGTATAACTCTGCAAATCAACCCTTTAGGGAATTGAGTGTCCAGACTGCACCATGTGGCTCTGTGGAACCAGAAGGAACGGGTGACAGGTGCTTTCAGCGTAACATGCTCCGTTTTTCAGAGACATTCCAAGAGGAGGACAGACCCGCAACCCTGTGGGAACAACTCCGGCAGTCCTTCAAGAGACTCCTGCAGAGCACTAGCAAGACCCAGTCACTCCTTTCACCCCAGGTCACAGCTTCAGAGCGTAAGCCCCAGATTTCCCACGCTTATCAAGTGGCCGTGATCTGGGCACTCTCAGACAGGCCCTGCCACCTTTGCATCAGGGAGCTTCCTGAGCTTCTTGCCCTCTGCCATCAGGGCAGATTGGGTCAACATGACGCACTGGTGGAAAACAGAAGGAAAAGGAGAGAAAACAGGGCATTCTTCCCCCTTAGCTGCATGAGTCTCCTCCCATCCAGTTAACTCCACAAGCCACCAAGACCCCAGCTTTTACTTGGCAGCTTGTCCTAATAGATACAGAAAAATGGGACTTTTGACCTTGAGATGGCAGAAATGAGGCTGAGCCAATTATTGCAGGCATGCACACTCCTGCACAGAAAAAAAAAAAAAAAATGTAGGGTGGGAGAGGTTTTCTGCCATATTGGACCTGTGGTTGAAAAGAGCAAGCAACTGGCTCAGAAAGTATCTAAAACAATTGTATAGCTTTTTTTTTTTTTTGCCTTTCTACTGGGACAGCAGGTGACCATTCTGTAGACACACACACACAACACACACATGCACACACACATACATGCACGTACGCACACACACACCCTGCTCAACAAAACTGGTTTTGTTAGAATGTTAGAATCTGGACATTTAATAACAAGTATGTTAGATCAGGCTCAAATTTATCCAGGATAAACATAATTTGGGCTGAGCCTTTGTAATCGTTATTATCAGACACTTATGTATAGGAACTCTTCCTTTACAACCTTCTAGATATATTTATTTTTGATAGAGCTCGCACTGTTATAAGTCAGGATTAAGAGATAACCAAGCACCAATTGGGGCAAGGTAAGGTTTTTTTTTTTTTTAAGGGCCAAGATGTTATTACGACTGATGGCTGAACTGTCCCTGGACACTAGGTGAGTCTTCAGAGAGCAGCCCTGAGCAAGTTTTACACCAAGTTTATATAGAGAATTTTACATCATTGTATACATCATACATAGTGACCAATCATAACCCAGCACCTAGCCATCCTTCTTGGCTGACTGTCCTGTTATTACAAAGCAACCAATTATAATCTGACATTTAACCATTACCTTTGGCGAGCTACATTTGACTTTCGGAGGGCTGTTCCTGACATGAATTACGTGACCCTCAGCAGGTTGCCATGGAGGCAAGGAAGGGGGAAGAGGTTAAGCCTCTGCCCTTATCACAAGACTCCAGAGACATCCTGATAAGTGCACAAGCAAGGCTTAAGGTGGGGCAGGTGGGGTCCCAGAAGATGATCACAGCAAACTGACTTATAAAGTAAATTTTAACTTACACAGTAAACTCTAACTCACACAGCAAACACATAACCTGAATAGCACAATCACCACAAAATGGAGACACTTTAGTATACCGGCAGACTGAGTTATGTCATTTCACAACTTGATTGCAGAAACTTAACATCAATGTGAGGTTACATAAAATCATAAAATTCCAAAAGTGTCCCTAATGTTGGGGTTTTAGCACACCATCACAACACAAGTGACTTCATCTTGCTTCTCATAACTCTCGTGATTTTCTTTTATTGCCCCCTTGTCCTGGTGACAGTCTCTGCAGATGTCATTGCTCAGCCATCCTGTGGTTACATTTTCATTGCATCCTAGTGTTGAAATGAATATTCCTAGTTATTGATCTCGTCTATCTCACTTGGAGGCAGAGAAAATGACCACTGGGAGTCAGTCAGCACCATAAACACAGTGGAGCAGCAAGAAGGCTTAGCGCGATTCTTAAGCTAAATTTACCTGGACTCCACTGTTAAACTTAGCCTTATCTGTTTTATAGATGATGGCTAGTATCTTAAAACACTGAACCACACTTTGGAAGGCTGAAGCAGGACAAGTTTGAGCCCGGCTCGGGTAGGTTAGCATGACCCTGTCTCAAGATATAGATAAATAAAGGACTGGTGATGTAGAGCAGTGTGGAGGCCCTGATTCAATCTTCAGTACCAGATAAAAATAAAAACACTAAAGCACAGCACTTTGCTCGGAGCAGTTCTTTAACAAAATTTTGTTGAGCAACAGTTACAAAGTTTCAAAAGGAAAATACAGAACTAATAAGAGTAGAACAGATTCGGCACGTAACAAAAAACCTATAATTTTATGCATACTAAATTTTACCAAAGATAATGACAAGAAACCAAATTTATCTATACTGCTTGTCAGATTCCTTTTCATTAATCTGACTATAAATGCTTCAGAGAAGAGTCAAAACTGTAGATGACATAAGACTTAGAATTTAGGATTTTAATGAAAATAGAACAATTGACAACCCAAGTTAGTTATTTTTAATTGTATATAGCAATTCAAGATAGCAAGTATGACTGATAGCACTACAATAAGACCATCAGATTTCATAGATGTTTAAAAATCTTTAGAATACTAATACCAATGCCATATATCTTTATTAAAGAGTTGTGACTAGATTTGACTAGAATTAAAAGACTTTAATTTTTAAGGTTCATATTTTAATTTTTTAAGATTCAGTTTTTAATCTGTTCAAGATTTAATGAAGATAGCAGTAAATACAAGTAGTTGTCTTGATAAGACACAAAGTCTTTCCTTTCTGGGCCACTTCTTATAAACTTTACTAAGTGCAGATTAATATTTTAAGGAAATCTTACTGTTTTAATCAGAGAAAGAATTAGGTATTATATCAATGTTAAAGATTCAATAAGCTTATCATAATACAATTTTTTTTCTCAGAAATATTACCCCTTATAAGTTTTTTCAATTTACTTAACTTTTTGGTTTTGCTTTCAGATACCTTTCTTTCTCTGGTAGGACAAGATCTCATCATGCAAATTTCTTATCCTCTGTCTTTTTATTCTTCCTTACCAAAATACATTCTTATATCCATGCCTTTCTTACATTCCCCCTTCTAGTTACCGGTTCCTTTCTGTCATGTTTCCTCTCTTGAATTTACATTTTAAACAATTTTTACAAAAGTGTTTGAATTTCAACAGGTGTTTTATTCCAATGAAATGAAAAAAAACCCTGTATTGTAATAGTATTCTATTAAAAGACAGCCCAATTTTCTTGCTTTATTTTTATGTAGAACTATACAAGATAACTAGAATTTTTAATTCTCTGTAGCTCTCACTTTTTACTGAAAATCCAGAAAGAATGTAATCTTGAATATACATTTTTATGAAAAACATTTAATAGAATATTCATTTTGTAAACATTGAGAAGCTGAGTATCTGAAATTATATTTATCAATTGTTGCTTTAAGATCTTAATTTACTTATAAGTGACTTAGTTGCTCTATTATATATAACTTTTAGGCTAGTTTTAAAAAATTTTTCCCCATTTTTTGAAGTGAATATATGTGATATATAATGTTTACATAGAACTTGAGTATTTTGTGCACATATAAATTGCATCAAAATTACAAATCCTTCCCCTCTCCATTTTTGACCCTCCCCACTACTTCCCACTATCCCCCCAATTTAGTTCTATGAAATGAGTGTATTCTGGGTTTCTCATATAAGAGAAATCATTCTGTATTTAATCTTCTGTATCTGATTCACTTCACTGAGTATGATAATCTCAAGGTGCATCCACTTACCTGCAAAACCCTCAAACCTATCTGACTTTATAGACAAGTAGTATCCCATCGTGTACACATACCACAATTTATGTGTCCATTCGTCTGTTGATGGGTATTCTGATGTCTTCCACATTTTGGTTGTGCTGCTATGAACATGGATATACATGTACTTTTGTTAAATGATGCTTTTAACTATTTTGAGAAAATTCCCAGAAGAGGTATCACTGGATTCAAGGGGATGGTTATTTTCGGGCTTTTGAAGAGCTTTCATACTACTTTCCATAGTTGTTGTACCAGTTCACATTCCCACCATCGATGCAGGAGGGTTTCTTTTCCCCCCACAGCCTCACCAGCTCTGATTGCTGGTCAAGTTCTTGATATACACCATTCTCTCTGGGGTTAGATGATATCTTAGTGATGTTTTGATTTGCATTTCTCTAATGGTTAAGGAAGATGAACATCTTTTCATGTATTTACTGGCCATTTGAGTTTCTTCATCTGAGAGCTGCCTATTTTCATTGCCCATTTTTCAATTGGGTAAATTTTAGACTTTAAATTAAAGAGTATACTTATAAGAATTACTTACTTGATTTGGTTATTAAAGAGTTCTAAATCACTTATAACAATTATAGTTATGATATATATATATGATATGTGTTAAATAATAACTCCAGAAGTCAGTTAAAACAAAGATACAAACCAAATTTATAAAGACTTTATGTTAAAATTCTAATTATGCCTCAGAACGATATAATAAAACAAATTTACAAATCCGTTTGAAAAAAAGAGTTGAATCCAAACTGTATTTATGATAAGATACAACAAATTAAGGTCATTTTGGTCACATGGCCGAACTTTTAAGTTCCTCTTTGCTACAAAGTTGATGGCTACTTTGGTTTTAAAATGCCTCTGGGATGTTAGGTTTTTCTTTCCTTTGATCTAAAAGTTAACCACAATTGTTTACATTCCAATTAGAGCTGGCTGAATAATAGACTTCCAAGTAACCTTGAGTAGCAAAATAATCTTACTACAAGAAAGAGCAGCAGAAGAGAGAGCAAATCTAGCTAGTAACAAAAACATTTTAGTATATATTAACCCTGTAAAAGGCAGCTTAAGAGCTATTTTTAAACTGCTTTTAAGTGTTTAAATGAGGTATGTCAATTGCTTTCCACACTGAGCCTCTCTGATGTAGTGTCTAACTGGGTTGCAAGAAACATATGGGCATTTGGGTCCTGGCATCCCATAGTTGGGAATTATCTGCCAGTGGGGGTGGGAGAGGGCTTTTGGCGTGGGTGGTTGCAAGGTTACCCCAGGTGGGAATAATCAGGGCATTCCCATTGCCAATGACCTTTTTTTGTGACCGAAGGAACACTGAGTGGGCTTCAAGGGGCTGCCTCTGGCAAGTTGTAGGCCTATAGCAGAGGGCTGTTTCCCCCGGAGTCACTTCCAGGGAACTGAACTACAGCAGCCAAAACTTGATTCTTTTCGGCAATAGTTTATCCATATTTAAGACTTCTGTATCTTTGATGTCCCAAAATGAGCCACCCTGTGGGGGCGGGGTATAAGGCTCAAGAGCAAGTGTTAAGGAAATATTGCAATGTTGTCTGCCGAACGCACTTAAATGAAAATTAAAGGAATGCAAGGAAAGAGAAACCTGTGACCCTAGGAGTTTAGATCCAAACGGGAAAGTCAGTCAGGTTTGCGAACAACATGAAATCAAATCATTGCAGATTTCCGAACAACGTGGAACGAAAGGGGGGGCACAGGAAATGCCACAAATCGTAGCAATCAAGACACCCAAGGAAAAGAAGTTTGAGTTGGAGGCAGATGCAGAAAACCTAAATAAGAAATTTAAATTTTGCCAATTCAAACCCTTTTCACAATCAGTTAGGGAACTTGAGACCCCCTTTTCCTGACCAAAAAATTAAAAAAATAAAACATAAAAAAGAACACTGAACACTTGCCACGTGATTCCAGTCTATGATGACAGCCCTGAACACAGGCCGATTGAGTCCCAGGGAGAATTTCTTGCACCCTGACTTGAGCGGGTGTGACCGGAATTTTCATTTCATAAAGGAAATCCAGAGTACTAAGTTGAATAGATGCAGAAAGAGAGAAAAGATTTAAAAAAAAAAAGATTAGAAGGGAAAAGGGGATGGGGGGGAAGGGGTTTGTACAGTTAGAGTCTAAAAACCGCAAGATCCCAAGGGGGGTGTCAACTGTCACCTAAACGGTATTTGAATCTGCGCAGCCTGGAGAATGCCCCAGCTACCCAACCCTGATCTGATAGAGCTTACGTCCTTTGGTCCTTGAAAAAAAAAAAAAAAAAGAGGAGCGAAAGAGACTGACAAAGTGAACGAGCGAGAGAGACAAAGACCGAGATGGAGAAAGGAGTGAGAGTGGAAGTGGCGTTGCCTGGGAGACCCTACGGTCCAGCAGGCCAAGGACAGCTGGAGACTTGCCTGCCGCAGCAAGTGCGGGGAAGGAGAAGCCCAGGTGACCGCACAGCCACTAGTATCAGGTAAGCGTCCAGAAGTCCCAAGTCCAGCAGCTCCTGTCCTATGCTCACACAACACGCCAGCGGAGTTACCAAAGATAGGATTCCAGACAACAGGATCTTTGGACCCAGAAGCAATAGAAATGAGACTGGGCCACATATTGCAAGCTTATATACATTTGCACAGGCAGATTCGTTAGGGGAGAGGGGAGGGGCTGCACACAAATTGGGACTTTGGCTAAAGAGAGTGAGCAGTTGGCCCAGAGAGTGACCGAGCTGCTGCTACTCACAGAACAAAGTTTATATTGACTTGCTGGGGTGAGCTAAAGTCCAGTTATTTTCATTGGCTGGGAGCATGGCTTCAAAGGGGTTTTCCTTGTGTTAGATTTGCACCACTAGGTGGTCACAGTCAACTCATCCCAAAAGCTGTTGAATCCTTCTGTGTCAACAGCCTTGGAACTTGGTAAGGTACTAAGCAGACCGTCTTGCTGCTAGCGTCATGTGGTGCATAAATACTATGGCTTTATGACAGGGCTGAGGGATTTTCGAGCTTGAGGTGCCCAAAAAGCCCAAGGTGTGTGTGTGTGTATATATATATATATATATATATATATATATATATATATATATATATATATTTAAAAACCCACATACCAGCTCCAATGAGCAATAGGCCTAGTCAACTGTTCACCTTAGTCTTGGACAAAATATTTCTTCAACAATCAACTTATCTACATAGCAATCTGAATAAAATCTAACTAAGAGAGCAGAAAGGACAGCCACAATGAAGACAGCCTTTAACCAACCTTAGTCACCCACCAGACACCTACAGATAACCCAAGCAAAGTCAGTGTTCTCTACAAAAGTGTCCTTCACATCCCTGGGAAGTAAGCCAGGCAAGTGTTATCAAAATCCACATGTCAGAGGTGCTATCTATAGCAAAGCCAGGGGAAGCTATGTAGTGCTGGGCTGCACGACCTTCCAAATCAGTGAGTTTAAGTTGACTAAAAGAAAGTGAAGCCGCAGTGCTTATCTGGATTTTTCCTCAGTAACAATTTCTCATCTTATTCATTCTGCGTCTGTGTTTTCATTCCTGCTTCATAATGGGTCTGAAATACACCAGGCTAAAGGATAATTATTTGTTGCACTCACCACTGTCCCACCATGGTGGTCCCTGTTTCACTTGCCATAATTCCACTTCCCTTTGTCCCTCAACTGGCTGAGAGCAAGAAAGTGGGCTGCTGAGAGCTGACGGGTGGCTCCGTTTCACTCTCTGGGTCTACCACTATTCATTCCCACCCATGTTTTCTTGGTGGCTTCCAGCCTCTGAGAATAGCCAACTGGATATGAATGCTGACCTCATCCCAGAGAACAGGACAGGGGACTGGCTTAAAGCCTCCCACGATCCCAGATAAAGCTTAGAACTGTGCTGCAGGCACACACCCCTCCCCTGTCCTCCTGGTGCCTCGTCCCCACCACAAGGTAGCTATCCCTGCCCATTCTCCTTACCAGAGCATCATCTGTAGGTCTTGTGCATACCAAGTGCCGTTTCAACTTTCTTGCGTTACTTGAAGGACTCTACCCGAATCCTTGTTCCCTGTTCAGTGGGACTTTTCTTCCCTGTGGGGGAAATTAGATGTCGGCAGCTCTTCCTTCCAGCAAGCAAGCCCAGGTCCAGTCAGGGTTGAGCACTTGTAAAGGCAGATACGGCCGGGATGCAGGTCCTATATCTGGCACAGCCAGGGACAGTGTCTCTGTGGCCTGCTGCGTTCTAACTTCTAGTACTAACAGCCATTAACTGTGAAGATAAACTCAATCTGGTGTTAGATTAGAAAGAGAAAACAGGGAGAGGGAGGGAAAGGCAAGGCCGGGCATTACCCTGCTCTGGCTACCCCTTAGCACTGTGGGAGAGCTAATGAAGCTCATGTGGCTCCTCCCTAGCAGTTCCTCCAGCCCCATAAAAACCTCAGCTGTTCGGTGTGGTGCAGACTGCGGCTAACCGCCACAAATAAACACCCAGCACTTTGGGCATCCAATGAGGCAGGTCACAAAGGCTCTCAAGGAGGGTGGCTTGAGGGACGCCAGGTGGAACAGACACCTGCAGCGATGAAGCAGCTCACACTGGGCAGCAGAGGAGGGGCAGGAAGCCATCGCTACAGTATGGCTCTCTCATGGTAGTGGGCACCGCAGAGACAAAGGGGAAGTTGTAAAAACTAAAATAAAATTGATTCCGCTAAACTCAGCTCCGTTGATGGCTCTCACATCAATATCGGTGAACTAAAATGTTTAGGTTTCTTATTTCTCATTTGATGTCATTTTAATGATAAAGCCACAGTTCTAGAATATGGTTGGTTATTCAAAGTTCCCTGGATCTTCTCTGGCACTGTTCCCTAATTTTATTGTGCGTACTTGTGTCAGGTTGGCTTAAAATCTCCCTGTTCCATCCTTATCGCATGCCTTGTGACTTACAAAGCTCAAACTTACACATGCCTGGTTGAACGTACTGTCCTTAACTGCACGAGGTTAAGAGATCTGAAACAGAGAAGCAACAGTTGATCTAAAAATCCCTGCAAATGACCATGGGACACAGCCCCAAGGCCTATCCAGCAGGGGTGTCACAGATCCTTCCAGTTTTCCCTTCCCCTTGCTTCCTGGGACATCTTAGGGATTCACAGCTCATGGGAAAGGACATCATGCAGATGTGGAAGAAGGGATGGGCAGGTCTCTATCCTTGAAATTTTAGTAGTGACTTGAGAGACAAGCTGTCAACGTAAGTATGTAATCAGCCACAAGATGGGTCACAGCCAGCCACATGCCGGATGGCGTAAGTCAGTGCTTGTGTCATGGCTGAATGAGTCAGCCGGGTGATCCTCTCTGTGATGGTAGGTGGGGAGGTGACCGTTTGGGTCATGATGGTATACTGGCCCACACCCTGCCTGTCTGAAAGCAGATGGAGAGGCTGAAGCCTGATGGGGCTCAAGACTGTAGGAGGTAAGGATCTTCTTGTCCGCTGGTAGAAGCGGAGAGTTTAGTATCACAAGAAGTGAGCGGGACCATCTGGGGAGACACAGCCTGGTTGTGACTCTCCTCAGTTTCTGTGGAGGTAGGAAAGGGCCACGCACCTTTTTCAAGGTGTTGCCAAGGCAAACCAATCTATAAGGATAGTGTTGTACCTGGCGTGGAAGGGGTAGGGAGATCCAAGTGACAGAGATGCCGGCAAAATGCAGCCACGGTGTCACCTGAGCGCAGGCCAGAGCAGATAGATGTGTGAAGGTCTGGGAGACAGAATGTCAGCACAGTGTGACAATGATGAATCCTCGGTGTCACTGACAACCGCTGGTTGGCCAAGGGTCAGAGCAGAGGCAGAGGCAGGGGATGTACATCAAAGTCCCCTGCAGGGTTCTCTGGGGCAAAGAGAAAAGGTAATGCCAACTGAGCCATAGTCTTGGAAAACAAGAAGTGAGATTTGGAGAGAACAAGAAAAGAGTGGTGGTGTGGCTCACTAGAGTCCAGGCCTAAAGTACAGACAGAGGAACCAGAAAGCGAGAGGGACCGGGGGGACAGCGGAGAGGTTGGGAGACTGGAGGGCCAGGTGCAGAGGTGGGAACAGCGGGGTCTATAACAACCTGTGGGTCGATGATGTCCAAGCTGAGAAAGAAAAACAGCTGGTCAAGAGGATACCTGGATGGGGATTAGTCTTTCAGGGAGACGCAGAGCTGGGCCACCTGGCTGAAGGAACAAGGTAGAAGCAGCACGAGGCACTGGCAGAGTCTGGTGGCAGGAAGGGACCAGGAGATGAGAAATGAGAAGAGCCAGGAATGGCAAGGGGAAGTCTTTGGAAAGATAGGGAAGGGGGAAAAGGGAGAGAGAGGGAGGGAGAAGGAAGGGAGAGAGGGAGAGGAAGAGGCACACAAAGGCTGAGGTGACAGGGAGGTGGTGAAATACAGGCCAGGGCTATGAACAAAACATGGAAGCCCAGAAATAACAGAAAACAGAAGGGGATGGGGTGGAGCCAGGACACCATCCAAGGCAGCCAAGACACCTGGGTGGGAACCAGGACATCTCTGGGCAACATGAAGGAGACACTAGAGCAGGAAGCCACCAGCGCTGGCTGACTGCTAGGGCTTGGTCCAAACGCCTGAGCCTTATTTTGCCCCTACTCTGATCCCACCCTGGTTGTGCCATGCAGGAAGACAGAGAAAACACAACTTGCAAGGATGCACCCAGAGAGTAGAAGCATTTTAGATAAAGACTCTCCTTGATGTCAAACAAAATATGAGCCGTGGTATCTTTGAAGCAAAGATTGGAAGAAAGGCTACAAAAACAGAAGTTGCCAGAGCTCAAACAAGAAATGGAAAAGAAATTGAAACATACCCAGAAGCACATCACAGTCAAAGGACCAAAAAAGAGAGTAGATATCTCTTTTAAAGTATCAGGAGCAGAAAACAGATAGAATATAATGAAAAATGATTAGAGAGAAAATAATAGATCTGGAAGACAAGAAGACGTAACATTTTCATTCTAACTGACTCTTCCCAAAAGAGAATGGAACAAATAGGACCAGAAGATTGAAGATGCAAAGACAAGATGGAAAAAAAAAAAAAAACTGAAACAACAGGGGCCTTGCGTATCCCGACAAAGGAAGAGAGTGTATCTCTTAAACTCTTACAGAACAAACATACTTTAGCACAGTGATCATGTTTCAAGAATAATTGAGAGAATCAATGAACATTCGGATGGAAAAAAATAAAGATTAAGTTGCCTCCGAAGGACAAATAAGTTTAACCTTAGATTTTTCCCCTTGCTCATGCAGCATTCCCTAGTCAAGTTACTATGGACTTGTAAAGAAATAAACAGACACCTCCAACAGCCAAGGGCTTTGAGAATGGGACCCCTGAACTTGATTTCAGAGACTTCCCAGCATCCAGCCAAGCAATAGATGAAGGAAAATGATAGCGTCATGAAACAGGTGATACCTAAATATAAAGAAAGAATTAGAGCTAAGCTTCTATGTGAATTATATTTACAAGGGAGAAATTAATTTCATACCTTTTCAATAAAGAAGTAATATTACAAAAATAGGGGCAAGGGGAAGAAATAGATACTTGAACTGTCTCAAAGACACTTTAGTGGATATGCATCATGTACCGGAAGTTTTAGTATTTCACATAACTGTATAAACATAGTCGTAAGAAATTTAAAATAAGTCAAAGAGAGGAAGGTAAGATAGAAGAAAAAAAAGATTAAGTTCCTAGGGATTGAGAGAGATTAGATATAGTATCACAGTTTTCAACAAGGAATCAGGCTTACATACAAATGCATGACACCTTAGAACCTTCACACATTCAAGGTTAGTGTATGTATAATTAACAATCTCAAAAAAGGTAAAAAAAATGATGAGAGAAATGGAAAGAAACTTGTCATGTCACTAAATAGAAATGAGTAAAATTCAGCTACTAATGGACACATTGCTGGGGTTAAAATCTAAATCTTTCAAATGTTTCACTTCAAAAAACGAACATAAACAATGTGACCCAGATAGAGTCAGGGTTGGAGGGAGATGGTCGTGAGTGCAACAAGACAAGAACAACAGGAAACAAACAAAAATAAACAAAAAATAAAAGAGCAATTGGTGATGAAGATTTTTTTCTCTGACAAATAATATATTAAGATGTTTGTGCAAAAACTGCCAGAAATCAGAAATACAGGAATAAATATATCTAACCTCCAAGGTCAAGTCATTCCAATGCTATTTAAGCTACTCTAGAGTAAGATGGAAAAGTCATCCATCCAAATAATTTTTTTGTGTCAACTTGACAGTAGGCCACAAAGCTATCAGACAGAATACTCAAAGCAAAGTATTACCACAAAGAATCTGAGCAATTAGAATGGAAAAGAGCATCAAATACACAAGTTACTTCATTCAGAGTATACTGAAACAGGAAGATTGACCAATATAAGGAAATCTGTGACTCAACTCTCCAAAAATAGATCCTAGAGAGAAGCTAATGTGGCTCGCTGTCCAGATTCCTTATTGTTTTTTATCTCGAGACAATTATAGATTCACATATAGATATAAGAAATAATACCAATTCCCACATGCATGTTACCCAGTTTCTCCCAATTACATCCTGCAAAACTCTGGGTCAATATCACAACCAGAAAAATCACATTGGTGTAAACAAGACAAAGAACCCCTCCCCCTACAGATCCCTTGTGTTGCCCTTTTACACCCACACCCACCTGCTGTCATCCATCTGCCCATCCTCAATCTTGACCCCTAGAAATTAGCAACATGACTCCTTTCCTACAAACGTGTTATCTCAAGAATATTATATAAATGCATTATACGCTACGTAACTTTTATATAAAGCTTTTTTTCAGCATAATTTTCTGGCAATAGGCCCAAATTTTATGTACCAATAGTTTTTTCCTTTAAAAAAAACCCAATATTTTATGCTATGGACATTTCACAGCTGATTTAACTATCACTCATTTCATGGCATCTAGGTTATTTCTAATTTTTGACTATAATGAATAAGTTGCTTTGAACATTTGTATAGATGTTTCCGTGTGAATGCAAGTTTTTCGTGTATTAGAGACAAATGCTGTCCTCTGTAATAGCACGTTTAACATTACAAGGAAATACCAGATTGCTTTCCAGAGTGGAGGTACTATTTTACGTTCCCACCAGCAAAGCACTAGTGATCCTGTTTCTCCACTTTCTGGCCAGCATCTAGTGATGTCAGCATTTTAGCCATACTAATAATATCTGTGTGATAACATTTCATCATGTTTTAATTTGCATTTCCTCGTGGCTGATGACAGTGGACATCTTTCCATGTGCTTTG
Organism: Ctenodactylus gundi; assembly: GCA_004027205.1. Classification (NCBI taxonomy): domain Eukaryota; kingdom Metazoa; phylum Chordata; class Mammalia; order Rodentia; family Ctenodactylidae; genus Ctenodactylus; species Ctenodactylus gundi. The sequence goes on from PVKB01000199.1 coordinate 14,092, forward strand.
TTGCTATCTTTAGTGTTATTTCTTTACTCATTGTAAAATTGAAATTTTTTGCTTTTTTTTACACTGTTTAAAGAGATCTTTGTGCTGTCTAGATTCAAATCTTTTGTCAGACATGTGGTTTGAACATATTTTCTTCTGCTGAGAAGTTTGTTTTTACATCCTCTTCTCAGAGCAAAAAGGTTTTTAACTTTGATAGACGATCGAACTTAACAAATGTCTTTTTTTGCTTTTAATGTGAAGTCTGAAAATTTTTGGCCTACCTTTGGTCCCAACTATTTTCCCCTAACTTGTTCACAACTATTTTGTGGTTTCACGTTTCACATTTGCATTCACCATCTGGTTGGTATAAGCTGGTTTTTGTGTAAGGTGTGGCCGGGGTCAGCTCCTCTGTCCTCGGCTGACCACCTGCCTAGTGCCACCATTGACAAAGCCGTACTTCTTCCCCTAGTGGTGCCTGCACCTTTTCCGATAGCTACTTGTGAGACTGTTAATTATAAAGTCAATTTATACAACAGTTTTTGGACTAATTAGATTTTCCATTTCCTCTTACTTGAGGTTTCCTAAATTTGTGGTTTTTGAAAAATTGTCCCATTTCTTCTAAAATGTCAAATTTGTGTCTGCAGACTTCATGGTAATAGTCCTATTCCATTCTTAATGTTAGAAATTTGTGTATGTCTTCCTTTTATATAAGTCCATTTTTGCTGGAGATTTATCAGTTGTACTGATTTTTTTCAAAGAACCATATATTTATTTCATTGATCTTTCTCAACAGCTTTCCTTTCACAATTCCATTGATTTCTATTTTTATTATTTATTTTCTTCTGGTTGTTTAGCTTTTTTCCTTACTTTGTAGCATGTCATTGGATAATTTCCTCTTTGGTAATAGAAGCATTTATAATTTTTTCCAATTCTCTCTTAGTTGATAATTATACAAATTATAAATTCATACAATTTAAAAGTTAAATTGTAATAATTATATAAATTATAAATTTATACAGTTCTCTCTCAAATATTTTGATGAGTTGTATTTTCATTTTCATACAATTCTTTTTCAAAAATTATTCTGAGGGGGTTAGGAGTGTAGCTCAGTGATTAGAGTGCTTACCTAGAAAGCAAGAGGTCCCAGGTTTGATCCCCAACACTACATAATTGCTGGGTACAAAGGTACATGCTCAGGCCTGTAATCCTAACACTGGGAAGACTTCCTCTTGGGGGAAGAAGGGAACAGGAGGATTATTCTGAGTTCTAGGCCAGCCTGGGCTACACTATGAATTCAGGACCAGCCAAGACTGCAGAGAGACCTTGTCTCAAAAAAATATTTTTTTTTCCTTTGAGGATTCTTCTTTGATATGGGGATTATTTATAAGTATCTTATTTAAATTCAAAGTATTTAGGGATTTTCCCATTTTTCTTTATTTCTAGTTTGATTCTATTGTGGTCAGAGAGTATATCATGGATAATTTCAACCCCTTTAATCTTATAGAAGTTTGTTTGATGATGGTGGATGTGGTGTATCTTGACGATGTGCCATGGGTTCTTGAAAGAAAGTGTATTTCTTTGTCGCTAAAGGGCATCTTCCTTACATATCACTGGAACACTTTTGGTTGATTATGCTGTTCGGTTTAATCATGTCCTCACTATCTAAGCATGCGTATGTTTAAACCTTTCTGTCTAAGGGTTCTACATGTTGCTGATGGCAAAGCACTGAAGGGTCCAGCCATAATTATGCTTCCCACTTCTTCATTAACCTCTGATGGTTTTGCTTGATGTATTTTGAGCCCCTGTGCTAGGTACATACACACTTGAGAGCTTTGCATTTTGCTGACAGTCCCCTTATTATTCTGTTCCTAGTCACTTGCCTTGACCTGAAATCTTCTTTCTGTAACATTCACAGGGTTCTTCCTATTTTTTTGAAATTAAGGTTTTCATAATTGCTTACTTTCCCCATCCTTTCTTGGCATGTTTTTTTCTTGAATTTGCCTTTTTCAGGGTCTGCTCACCTTATTGAATCTGTAGGATTATGTCTTTCATCAACTGTGGGCCTTTTCAGCCACTGTGTTTTGGAATGCTTTTTCAATTCAATCGTCTCTCCCTTCTCTTTCTGGAATTACTGTGAAAAAAAAAAAAAACCGCCAACTCTTTTATTATTTTGGTGTAGATGCCTAAGACTCTGTCCTTTTTGTTGTGATTCTGTTTTCTCCCTATTGGGTTAGTTCCATTCGTCTGTTCTCAAGTTCATCAGTTCTGGATTCTGCCTTCTCTACTCTACTGTGAGGCCCATTCAGAAAGTATTTTGCTATCGCTGCATTTGTTAGTCCTGTAATTTCCTTTATTTTTGTAAATTCTATTTCTTTTATGAGTTTTTTCAAGAGAATTTATAATTATTTGTTGAAGTACTTTTATGATTCCCATTTTAGAATTCCATTCACGTAATTCTAGTATCAAAACTCATTTTGTTGCCAATGTCTGTTAATTGCCTTTTCTCATTGAAGTTGTGATTTTCCTGGTTCTTGACGTGACATCAGACTTCCCATTGTGTTATGCACGCCTTGAACACTGTGTGATGAGGTCCTGGATCCTTTTTATTTTCTGTAGGAGTCTCCCTCTCGGGTTGAGGGCAGTGATGTGGGTGGGTGTGCAGCATCCTGCTGAGCCCACAGCAGAAGAGGCGGGATGACCGCAGACCTCACAGAGGACTCTGCAGTAGATGTTCAGCACTGGCTCACACTTCCCAGACTCTCACCACCTTAATGATTCTAAGAGGGAGTTAAGAGCAATTCCCCAGGGAGTGCAGCTTCCAGCAAGCAGGGGGAGGGGCAGGGGCTACCATGCTTTGGGGCTGCAGGGTGAAAGCAAAAACTTGGCTCTTCTGGGAACTATTCGTGCCAAGGCAGGTGTCCAGATGCAGCAGAATGACAAGGTTTCTGTTACTCTTTCTCCATCGCTGGCCTGGGTGTTTGCTGAGGCTCAGTCCTCCCAGAGCTCAGGAATCACCTTGTTCAGTCAGGACTCCAGGTAGGAATGGAAGAGGCTCAGTCGGCTGCTGGAGCATGCTAAGGCCACCTGTGTGGGACGAGAGCCGGCATGTCAGTTCTGTTTGAACTTGGCTGTACCTGCAGTTCCTTAGTGGGGAAAGTGGAAAGTTCCTTTTTCCTACCATTTGGGAATGGGGACCATGAGGCAGGGAAGTAAGAAAGCTGCCAGGGTAAGAGTGGTGAGATACAAGGTCATCTTGTGCAGGCAGTGTACGTGGAGATTCGGTAGGTGTTGGCCTCGGTTGGGCACATTTGCCCTAAGGCTTCCTGCTGCCCGCTAGGTCCTCTGCTGGCACCTACAGATGTTTTGCAGAGCCTTGGTTGTCTATGCCTGTTTTTAGCTCACAGATAAGGCTCTCTGAGAGCCTCTTGCTCCTCACAGCTTTGGTGCCAAGTCCCGAGGCCCCTGACAGCCTGCCTTTTTACCTCCACTTCTCAGAGTCAACCTAAATTCACTTCTGAGTGTGTCCGTGGAGTCTGGGGTATAAGGAGGACTATATGTGGGCTACATGACTTGCCCAGGGCAGAACAGGAAATGTCTGTTTCTCGACTTACGAAGGTTACTTTGCAATATCCAATGTCCATCCTTACTTGGAACATTTAATGACAATGCTAATAATAGTAGCAATAATGATAATAAAAGAATGATTGGATAATTTCTCTGCGAACTGAAATGTCTATCTCAAATCAAAACCAGGATTGTTCTTTACCACAAGCCAAAATCAGTGCCTTCCTCAGAACCAGAAGGATGTCTAAAGCAGCACCATCACAGAACAGTTTTCTATAAGCTTTATCTATACAACAAGAAAGTGGACAGGATAAGAGGAAAAGAAGTGCCCTCTCATTACTTGCTTATAATACAAAATAGCAGAGAATACACTTGAAGATGATCAGAAATTAAAAACCTAACATAAGCCTGATCATAAGTTAACATAGCAAATTCTCATACAAACAATGCTACAACCTGAATATTTACATGACTCCTCAGAATGCATACGTCAAAATTCTAGCCATAGGTGATGGTCTTGGGAGGTGACAGAGCCATGAAAACAGAACCCTAGGGCCTGGGTCACTGCCCTTGGTGGGCACCAGGGCCTGTCCCTGACAAACACTCTGGGGCTCAAGTTCCAATGTTCTTCTTGGATTGTCTCCCTTCCTCTTTCCTCTTTCCATGTATGCATGCCACGCAATCATACCCCACCCCAACATGTTTCATATACATACACCCCAAACACATCCCACGTATTTCATACACACTACACACATACACACTACTGTCATCCCACAAACTCATACCACGTATACAAACACACGACCACATGACTGCATGCACCCCAGCCCTACACACACCACTCATCTCTTTATGCTTGCTGTTATCTTCTCTAAGAAGGGGAAGGCTGGGATGGCCAATCAGGAGCGTGGCTTAATTAATTCTTAAGGGCTTGAGCCTCTGTGGTTGTATAGTTATTCCTTCCCGGAAGAGTTGGCAGCCATGATGGAGCCCAGGACGTTATTCACATCACCATGGTCAGACCCTCTGTCGACATTTCTTCTTAGCACATGTTACACACAGAATCTCTTCTCCTGCCTGGTCACATTCCTCAACGGTAGACCTGGCTTCCTACTTCCTGTTTTCCAGGAGTGGGGCTCAGGTGGTGTGTCTAGCCTTTTCCTTCTCCCCAGCCCCTTCACTGCGGCCAGGAACAACAGGGCACCAGAAGCATAGTGCAGACCCCAGGATCGTGTGTCTTGTGTCAGCTCTATCTTTGGCCCACACTCCCAGATAGTTGGAAGGCCCCTTCCTATGAAAAGCCCTTCAGGGTTCTCACGTTGGCTTAAAAGAGTGCCAGGGCGTACTCTCAGGCCCAAACCCCTTGAGTCCCCAGGGGGCCATTGTGAGGAGAAGTTTCACAGGTAAGCACTACCCAGTGAGAGCTTGAGTCCAAAGCTCTACAGTGCCTGAACAGACATCTTCAGGAGGAGAGAGCAGCGGACTGGAGTCTGCCTGGCTCCCACTTCCTACCGCACACTCCACGGGCTCTTTGAGTAATTCCCAGGGGGCATCTGCCTCTCTCTCACACAAGCTTTGTCTTACATGTGCTCATGAATACTGTTTGGTGGAAATCAGTAGATGTGAGAGTGACAAGCCAAGATACGCTCAGGGCTGTGGGCCGGGGCCAGTCTGAAAGAAGCCAACACTTGGCTGTTGCTGCAGATGGAGAGAAAGAGCCACTTAGTGACTTCCATCCTTGCTCCTTGGAACACATTACTGTGACAAGTAGCTCCTTCTCAATTCTCAATTGCAGAGAGTTTTCACTAGAAAAAAATAAGAAAAGGAAAACTACTTCTAATTACCGTTCAGAGCCTCCGGGAGTGTTAGGTTGCTTGTGTTTATATATGAGTATTAAAGGGTGGGAAGAGGGACGTGCAGCATGGCATTGCTGCCCAGCCCAGGGCGAAACTTAAGGCAGTAGATACCATGGGTTCGTCACCAGACACCCCCTAGAACTCAGTCCTCCCTTTGCTCCCTCCTCTGCCCTGAGGCTCCCCTCCATGCTGCTGGTTTCTCCAGAGAGCTCTTGGTGTGTACATCTAGGGACTACATCTACAGAACCCAACCCAAGGCTCCTGAATCTGTGGCCAGAGGTGACCTACAAGGATGGTTATGAACCCAGACATCAGCCCAAAATGCAGAGGGGAGGAGATAGGCCCTGAGAGACTGCTGCTGAAGGTGTGTGCGTGACTCTGAGCCCTCTGGTGTGGACCTGTCTGACTTCATTGACACCATGAAGTTGGTGCTCCTAGTGAGTGTACAGCTCTGTAGAACGAACTCCAGTCAAGCTCCAGAATTTGCAGTCAGTGTCCTTTGTGGCCTAGATCAGGCCTTCCGGTTTCACATTCCTTTTCCTATTCTCCTGGGCTGTCAGTGGGAGGAGAGGATCTTGGAAGTCAAGTGCTCCGACTGAAAACATGTTTAAAACAGCCAATTAAGGACCTTCTAGCAGCTACACCCAGAATCTGGTTACCTAATGTGTCTCGAGAAGTAGAACAAAGTCTGTAATTTGCAAGGAGAAAGTGTATTTTCCTTAGAGTATGCCCAGGGCTGAGGTTGTTACAATGCCACTATGGCTGGAGTTACACACAGAAAATCCCACACGGGGATCTGAAGGGCAGATGATGCCCTCAACTTCTAAGCTCTGTGTGGAACAGAGATAATGAAACTGAACCTCAGGGCTGCGCATGAAGAACTTGCGGTCCACAGAGGGTGGTGACTTGGTCAAGTCATGAAGCACAGTGGTTAGACTCAAAGTTAGAACTGGGCTTCCCACCCAAGGGTCCTTGCAGATGCTGAGCTGGGTGTGCACCTAGTGCCAAGCAGAAGGACTTTCTTTTGGAGGGGCTGGTAGAGAGGGGCCTGACACGTAGGTAGAATGTATTAGGATGTCATCATACTGATGAGGACAGCAGAGAAAGGACTCAGGCGCCCCTACCTCTTGTACTGTGTGTTCCATCAGCATAGACAGGCAATGCGACCCACTGATATTTCAGGTCGTTCTGAGCAGTTTGGCCAGCCTCCCAGGCAGATCACTTTCCCGCCCTCACTCAGTGTGGAGAGCATTCTGGCTCCTTTCAGCTAAGGACATTCTAGCTACCGGCCTTTCCCCACCAGACATCCAGCAGTTTTTTCCCAAGGCTTGAAGCTGTTGAGACAGCAACTCCGAACCCTTCCATTTGCAGGCAAATGGTTCACTGTTTGCTTCTTTGTTTAATGACCTTAATTTCTGGCTCCACTTCTTTTGTCTTCTTGTTATACCTTGTAATCATTTCGATTATAGCTTTTGGACCCACTTTTCATATGAACTTGCCTCAAACATTTACAGGCAATTCAGTTACTTCCATTTCTTAAAAAAATATAATTGCTTCATCTGGTTGCTCGTGGCTTCTCCAGTTGGTTTCCGGGGCATTTTGTTTCCAGGAGGAGAATATGCGTCCCCTGGGAACCAGGAGAGGACAAAGCCCAGGGTCTAACCACGTGGGCTTTCTGGCACCAGCTGCAAAGAAGGAAAGGACCTGTCTGAGCCAGAGAGAATTGTGAAGCGAGTGACAGAAGGATAGGGACCGGGGAGACCTGGGTCCACCCTCACTGGTTCCTTTCTGCACACCCAAGTTACCCAGGAAGTCTCTTCACTTCCTCCTCGGCATTTAGAAACAACAGTCCTCAGAGTCCTGATTCCTCCTCCCCCCTGCCCCCCGCAAACCCCACAAGCCTGCAAACATGACATAAGCAACAAGCCATGCAATGGACAGTGAACAAATTGTGACCTCTTCCAAGGCCAGGTTCTAAGTGCTCGATTCAGGTTATCTTATCAACAGCCTCACGAAGTGAGTTGCACTTGTGTGTACATCATCGTAACACTGGAACGTGGAGCCTGGGAGAGTGTGTGTAACCTGAGTGAGGCAGTGATGTCAGGCAGAGCAAGCTGCGTGGGCCCCAGCTCATATTCCAGAGGCACACTGACTCCTCATGACCTTGGGTGCTATGGCAACTGCACGTCCTCACCTGGACTCAAGGCCGAGTGCGCAAATGCCGAAGGGCAGTGAGCTTGCTATTCTTATTTTTGAACTGTCTATTCCACTGTACAAGTTGCCAGACTTAGCAGCTTGAAACAGCACTCATTTCTTATTTCACAAAGGCTGCGGGTCAGATGTCACAGGTACGTTTTGGTGGCAATTCATGTACAGTCCATAACTGGGGTCTCATCTGAGGCACAAGGTTTGTCTGGGGAAGGAGCTGTTTCCCTGCAGAACAAACCTCGTGAAATCCACCAGGAAGCCTGACGCAGAGTCAGGTAGCTACATATCCTCTTAGGAGACCAAGTCCCATATGATGGTGTGGGGTCTCCCAGGCCACAGTTGCTAACTCTGCCTGGGTCTCATCGAGGTCTTGTTGGAGAAGTGGACTCAGAACAGGCATAAGAGAGACACAGACACAGGCGGAGTCTCGGGAACAAGAGGACTAGAGAGGTCAATGGCAGTGACTGCTGGTTCAGGACCTCAGAGTTAGGAAATACAGGGGTGATGAACCAGAGACGAGGCTTTGGGTGGCAGGGGGTAAAGAAGGAGCCTATAGAGCCTGACTCTCTGACAGACTGTTTGCCCAGAATATAGTGAGTTACGACTGGAAGCCATCATTGTTGAAACCATGCCTTAGTTATACATTGCTGCAGAACAAATTTCCTAGTAGCTTAAAACAACAGATACTTATTATGAGTTTTTGAGGGTCTAGAGTCTTGTAGGAGCTAAGCTGGGTCTCTCACGCGTTGACACCAAGTTACGGTCTGGGGCTGCTGCCATCCGAAGGCTCCACTTCCAAACCATCATGCACGTGGTGATGGTAGGAGAACTCTGGTCTTCGCTGGCCTTGGCAGGTGGTTTCACCAGCATGACAGATTCAGGTAAGAGGGCATCTGACGTGGAAGACACTGTGTCTCATGATCTGCAGCCACGGAAGTAATATCCCAGCATCCTAGATCATCAGACTCCCTCCTCCTAGGGTGTGGGTGTGAAAGAGATCTCCACAGAGGTGGCTCCCTGGTGGGAGGACACAGGAGACTAGCTGAACACTGATAACTATAGGCCGCTGCTTCCCAAATCTGCAAAGAGTGAGCTGTTCAAAGTATTCATGAAAATAATAATGTATGTGCTTTACACCATTTCCTACCTGGCACAGGTGTGATTCATGCCAACTCACGTAAGTCTCCCAGGAACACACCTAGTGCACAGTAGCAAGAAGTCAGGCCTAAAATGTCCTGAGAAGGTCCGGGTTGGGAGGTAAGCCCACAGTTGCTCAGAGCCCCCCAATGGGTGTGACCCTTGAAGGTTCTGATTTCCCTGATTGGTGCTTCAAGTTACAAACCAAGTGATAGGAGACTAGGGGTGTACCTCGGCAGTTCACGCACTTTCCCAGCAACCGCTAAGGCCGTAAGTTCAATTCCCCAGCACTACATAAGCTAGGTGCGGTGGCACATGCTTGTAATCCCAGCAGTTGGGATGCTGAGACAGGTGGATTGCAGTGAGTTTAAGGCCAGCCTGGGCTACAGAGTGAATTCAAGGCCAACCTGAACTTCAGAACATGACCTTGTCTCCATAAACAAAAAATAAAAATAAAAAATAACAACAACAACAATAAAACATCTAAGAGACAGAGTGATGCTCTATCACCCTGGGGCTCAGGACTGAGTAGAAGCTAACAAGTAGGACTCAAGTAGGTACAGACCTGTAGACTCTCCGTCACCAGATGGCCCACCTACCTCAGGCTGGATCTGGGCACATCTGTGGGTGCAAAAAGCAAGATTACTGAAGAGGAGCTGTGGCCAAGCCACTGTGGGGCCTAGGGAACTGGCCACTGGAACAGAAAGTCTCTGAGTCTGAAGCAAGAGCAGGCTCTCTCCAACGGTTCCTAGAATTAAAGTCACAAATATCGGAGGAAAGGAGCTGCCCATCAGTAGCTGGCCTTTTCACTTGTCAGATGATCTAGCCCAGGGGGGTGAGGCACTGGCCAAGGCCACACAAGTGGGAGGACAGACCCAGGAACAGGGTGACAGTTTGACTCGGGCAATGACTGTCCCTGTAATATCTCACATACAGTCCTCAAGGGTCCCCCAGCCTCGGAAATGATCAACATCGCCTGCACTTTTCAGACACAACCCAGGCCCAGGTCAGAAGTTGTCCAGGAGCTCGGGAAGGCTGTTGGCCTTGCCTAGCTCCTGTAAGAAGATTGGCTAGGCCTAGGTGTGTCGGCCTCTGCCTCCGCTCACTCAGAGGTCAGTTTCTGTCCTCAGTAAAGGTGGTCTCCGTGCATCTTGGCTGTACCATCCCTTGGGTCCATATTTCTGCTCATTTGCCTTCAGTAAAGCACATTTTGGGAAATGTCAATCCATTTCCACTGAACTAACAGGAAGGGGAAGCCCTGGGAGAGGCGTGGGGGGATCCTTTGTGGAGGGTGTCAGATCTCAGTGGGGAGGGACTGGAAGGTTCTCATCCCCTCCAGGGGGCTGAGCTCAGCTGAGAGGCTCGGCTGAGGAAGTCCTAGTGGCTTCTGCTCCAGAAACCAGAATACAGAAAGAAGAGGCTCAGACTGCTCCTGAGGGTTGAAGGACAGAGAAAGGCTGACCAACTGGGAGCAGGAAACCGGGTCCTCAGGAGGGAGTGGGCACTGTAGGTCATGCAGAGAGCCTTCACCTACTGGGAAGTGTAGAGGGTACAAGACCTCTTGATTATGTCTCCTCTGAATGTTCCATAAATTACTGGCCAAATATCACAAATGAACCACATGAAATACTCTATTAACTTATCGGTTAAAAATATCTTGAGGGTTGTTCCAAAACTATTTCCATGGGGATGCGAAAGTTTGAAGATCATCTTTGGACCAAAACTCAGCCAGAAACATGTTTCTGTGATCTGCCATTGTATTTCCATATTATGGTGCTCCAAAATTTAAATTCAGAAAAAGGGAAAGAAGTTGAAGAGGTTCAAGAATAGGGCACCATTGTGTGAACACTGACCTGCCAGGCAGAGTGTCAGTGCCTGCTTGCTGGTGAGGAGGAAGCACCCTTGCCCCGTTTTCCAGTAGGAGACAGAGGCTGGGTGGTGGGCAGCTTCCTCGGGGACTACAGGCTAGGGCTTCGCGTTAGCAAGCTGCCCAGGGACTTCCATGCCCTTGAACTCTGGAATGTGATAGAGATTGCCACCAACAATGTCATTGTGTGCCTCTGAGACCAAGGCCTGAAGCCAGCAAGAGCCAAAGCTTACAGCCTGGCTCCTCAAGGACCCGAAGTCTTCCTCTATGAAGGAATGGTGGGCAGAGGAGCAGGGTGGAGCTGCTGGAGAACATCCAGGTGCTGTGAGAAGGGTCAGGGTGCTACCTGGCTCTCAGGTATCAGCTGTCTTTGTTGACAGCACCCAGAGCCTTTTGCCATGATCCTGTGAAGGAATTTCTAGAGAGAGGGAAAGTAGATTCTGCCATAGGGTTGGAAAGGACAGGGTTGCCAGTTTAGCAGGGTGACACAGAATTAATTCCATGGAATTCACAAAAAAATAAGACAAGACTGTGACATACTTGCATCAACAGATTATCTGTTCTTAACCAAAATTCACATTTAATTGATCTCTTGTGTTTGTCTGGTGACCCTATGACAGGAGCAGTGATCCTAGATGGTCTGGTGTCGTCATAGAGGCCTAAAAGGACCTATTATTTCATGATGCCAAGGGAAGGCGCTGACTGCTGACCCTTGATCTCAGACATCCAGCCTCTAGAACTATGAGAAGTGAACATCAGTGGTTAAAAAGTCACCAGTTCACAGTGTGTTGTGATAGCAGCCAGAATGGACTAAGCCATTGTCACTGGCAGGAACTGAAGTGTGTACTCATCTTCCTGCGACATGTACAAGAGGCCCAGAACAAGCGCTAGAGCAAGAAGGGGAAGCCAGAGGTATGGAGGTGGGGATGCTTCAGCCACTGGACATTTACTGGCTCCCACTCGCACCCTACGTAGTCCGTAGCTGACCCACTGCTGGCCATTTTCCCGTTCAGTACCCTTTCCCGGGGCCAGCAGCTCCAGCTCCACTTTCCTTCCTACTCCGCAGAGCACACAGGGGGGAAACAACCGCGCACTTTATTATTATAGGGAGGACCTATCTGGCTCGCTTTTTCATGCTGCAAATGACTTGTAAACCTAGTATCTTAGGCACTCTTAGCTGTAAGGTATACATAAAATGCACCTCAAAACTGTTTGACCAGCAAATGTGTGTTCCTGGGGGCATCAGATTCTGTCTAAGGGAAGGGCTTCCAGGGATGTGTGCTCTGGGGCAGATGAGAGGTGACTAGAACTGAAGACATGATTTTGAGCCGGGAACTCTTTGCCTAGCAACAGCCCAGATGCTACCAAATCTTAGCTTAGGTTGAACAGTAAATCACTAAACTTTAATAAACTGAAAAAAGTGAGTTACTCTTTTCAGGGTTAAAGCAAAGAAAACACAGATAACAGCATAGACAAATAAAACACAGCAATGGAATGGATCCCCTGTGGTGACAAGAGCATCTTTTATAACTTGATATACGCCAAACTTTGCAATATGTATCATTGTTGTGTTAATGGGACAATTACAATTCTCTCACTCTCCATAACAGGTCTCATTAAATCTAAGCAAACATTTGGTTATTTAGGAGCTCCACATTACAAATCTAATTAAGACTCCATAAAATAAAATAATTCAAGTCCGCATTCAACCATCCATTATCTCACATGGTATATGATTGCTGCCTTATTAAACAACAACAAAGAAAAACAAGTTCCAAGTAGATTTGCCAGTTTGCTTGGGAGTTGGCAAAACAATGTGAAACCCAATCACGCACAACAATGGGTTACATCCTCAGAAGACTTTCAGCTGCAATGTGCATATGCTCAGCAAACAGATTCTACCGGTGGGTTCATGGAGCCTCGGGAACAGACCTAGAGAAGTTCACAGTTCCCTTCCTTGGTATGGGGCTTTGGAGATCAGAGATTTGCTGGGTGGTCTTGTGGCGTGAGAACCCATTCCCTGCAGGGAACAGAGGGCATCATGGGATGACAAACGAACAGAGAATACCATGAATAAGGCAGCTAACCAGTTCATCACACTCTGAAATATGAGGTTGGCAGAAGAAAAGCATGGATTTTGGGTCTCCCAGAATGCAGTATATAAATCTGCCTAAAATTCAAGTTTCATTTCCTTCCATAAGGACGTTTTAATGGCTTTCTGGCTGTGGCTCACTTCCCAGGGGTCCAGGAAAAGACTCCCTTCCTCATTGTTGGGCATTAGAGAATATTATGTTTGTCAAACAAGGTATCTAAAACCTAAAATTAACCTTAAGTCTTCATCATGAGTTCCCTCTTGAGGCAAAAATGATCTTCCAAGCTTTCTATGCAATTAACCATGAATGTGGTTTGAACACAGCTTTTCAGAGATGTGTTCTGCAGCACAAGAGTCCGAGCCCATCAACTTCTTGCATGCTTCTCTGCTTCAAGCAGCTGGCCCTTTTTGGCTTGAAGCAATAGATAGCTCACAAGATAGATCTCTTTCCGTAGTGGGGCCTGTCAATGGACCCTCACTATCGAAATGTGGGTAGTGGTTCCATAGCCTTCTTCAGGGAAGAACTTGAAACATTTGCTTTTACCATAAATATGCAAAACAAGAATTGTCAATTCCTTTCTAAGTTTTAGTCACAGCCAAAGGAAACGTAATAAACTACATATAGTGCCTTCAAGAAGTCTACCACGAGGGCTGGAGGCATAACTCAGTGGTTTGAGCGCTTACCTAACAGATGCAAGGCCCAGGTTTCCATTCCCACACACCATATAAAAATAAACTGGGCATGGTGGTACGTGCCTGTAATTTAAGCACTCGGGAGGCTGAGGCAGGAAGATTGCCATGAGTTCAAGGCCAACACGAGAAACATAGTAAGGTCAGAACCAGCCTCGACTGTGGAACAACAAGACTGTTTCAAAAGGAGAAGAAGAGGAAGAAAAAGAAGAAGACGACTATGATGACCGACAGAAATTTGACCTTCGCATCCACCTGCATCCTCCTCCCGTTGGAAAGATGGGATGGATGGGCTATCAACTAGAATGTTTCTGTTCCTTTCTAAGTAAGAGCTTACATTCAGTGGGAAGTGGTTTTCTGTTAAGAAACAGAATGAATCTGGACATGGTAGTACATGCCTATAATCCTAGCAGTCTGAGTGGCTGAGGAAAGAAGATCACAATTTTGAGCCCAGCTTGGGCAACACAGCAACTAAATGAGATCTTGACTCAAAATAAATAATAATAATGATAAAATGAAATGGACTAGGGATGTTGCTCAGTGCAAAGGCCATATATTCAGCCCTCGGTGTGCAAAAAAGAAGAAGAGACAGAGAGAGAGAGAGATTGAGAACCAAGTGCTCAATGCATGGCAAATAGTCTACCCACTGAAGCCGAGGTGGGAAGTTTCCACTGGGATCCATCGGTAATTGACTTGCTCACTGGATGAGGCCGTGGATTATTTCTAGGCCTCCTCACATTCACTTCTAAGTCAAATCCAGGCCCACTGATTACTCAGAGATGCCTCCTGCCTTAGCTGAATGCTGGGCACGTGTCAGTGGCTTCTCTGAAGCAGTTTCATCTACCTACAACCATCTTAAAAAGTCTGTGTTTGACTGTTTAAGTCCCCTTTAAACAAATCAAAAATACATGAACAAGCAATAGCATAACGAATATTTTAAGTAGTGTTAATAATAAGAGCTTTGATGTACTGAACATCTACTAATACCATTCACCTATCTCCGTGGGCCTACCTGTTTTCTCTTCTAAAAAACAGAAGCTTGTTAAGATACGTCAGTCCTAGCCACAGCCTCCAGCATCCACTCTAGCTGGTGTCAGTGAGAAATATTTACTAGCTTGCAGAATCCCCAGGGTAAACGAGACGAAGACCTGAGTGACACCTAGCAGGGATCACACAGGGAAGGGCGACGCGTGGGGCAGAAGTGAGGTTGCTTGCTTGAGTTGTGCCCCCAGGCAAGTCAAATCCAGGCCCAGTCACCCCGTCTTCTGCTTCTTCGACGCTGAACTCCTGTGCCTGGTCACCTGTGTCAGAGATGGCCCCAGGGAGACAGGGCCGCCTTCCAGAGTGGAGTCCTGAGGAGGCGGCCCTGCCCCAAGTCTCCAGGGCTTCTGCTGGAGATCGCTGAGCCATGCTCATTGGGAGGCAGAGCCAGGCTTTCTGACCAGATGACTCAGGAAAGCCAGCCAGAGCCATGGGAAGGCACCGAGTGAGCTGCAGGCAGGAACCACCTCAGGACTCTCGAGTTCACCAGTGAGTGTGGCGGGAGAACAGGAGCCCATGCCAGCTGCACTCTCGGCTGCTACGTCTCACTGAGTAGAAAAGTCATGTGAAGGAAAGTCATTTACTTATTTTTAAGTAAAAGAAGTGCTATATTTTAAAAAGTGTAATGTCTGCTGCTCAGTGTAACTGTCTCTCCTGTGGTTATGAGTAACTTTTCCTAGCCAGGTTGGAAAGTGGTGGCGTTGCTAGGCAGGAGGCTACCAAACCCCGCGCTGCACCCTGGAGTCACAGATTAGATCTCCCCTGGAGTTCTGCTTTGTTCCATAAAAGCGTCCCCTCCCTTCTGGTCCTTCCGAGCTTTCTGAGCAGCCTGAGGGGCAAACCCTTCTCTTCCCTGTGTGTATTTTATGGTGGCAGCATATGACATGATCTCTCTCTCTCTCTCTCTCTCTCTCTCTCTCTCTCTCTCTCTCTCTCTCTCTCTCTCTCTCTCTCTCTCTCCCCTCTCTCCCTCTCCCCCCACCCTGTCTCTCTCCCTCACTCCCCTGTCTCTGTCTCTCTTTCTCCCTCCACACTCTGCCTCTGTCTCTGCCTCTGTCTCTGTCTCTCTCTCTCAGCTGTCTCAAATTAACCTTCCCCTTTGCTGTTCCAAAGGAAAAGATGAAGCGTGACTCAGTGAGAAGAAACCCTGTGTGAAACTGCGGGCTTTTTTAAAACTGTTCTGTTATTTTTTAAAAACGTGTTAAAATGCTCACGAGAGGAAAAGGGTAAAGCCCTTTGAAGAGCCAAGTTTGAGAGAAAAATAAGAAATCCAGTGCAGGTGTGCTGCTGAGTAGCAATCGCCAGGGTCTCTGAAGAGCACACCTAGGAAGGCCACCAGAGGGGCAGCATGGGGCGTCCCGGAAATGCCTTTGGGGGAGCCTGGGGAAACACTTAGACAGGGAAAGAGCCATCACAGTGGCTTTTTCCTACACCCCTGCCCTGACCTATGAGGAGAAATGCCACTGCTGGGAAGCAGCTCACTGGGAAGCGGACTGTGAGACTGTGAGTGCCGCCATTCCGTGTGGCATCAACTCTCGAGTGCTGGGCGCCATGCCGGGGTCGCCCGGCAACCGACGCACTCGAGAGGGTTTCTGACATTTCAAACATAAGATTCTAGGTAGCGGGGGACTATTTTCACACAAGCTGGGAGGTAAACTCAGAAATAAAGTAAGAAGAGGAATTCTCATTTTAAAATTAACTTTTATACATACCAAGTGATATTTGTGAGTTTTACATTAATTAGTGTTTAATTCTCAAGATGGTCTGCAGATAAGAACAAACGTGTAGCCATTTTGCAGAAGGGAAAGTGGAACTGGCTGGTGCCCAGAGTTGGTGATGTCGATTCCCTTGAAGCCCTCTGAAGGCACAAATGCCACCCTAGAGAAGGACCAGGCTGCGCCAGCTGTTGCTTTCTTTAAATCTTGCCTTGGGCTATTTTTTAAAATTCATACTAATGTGTAAATAGGTTACTTTGCTCATTTTTTTATTCAATAGAGTACTCCACTGTTAAACCTCAGAACTGATACTAATCATCCTGGTAGTCCTTTGAGGGAACTGTCATTAACCACTGGGGTCAGCTGTGTGCAACTGGAATTGTTCTCCTGAGCCTCAGAACAGCAGGTAGCTTTGTTGAGTATTTGGAGGTTAGGTGACAAGGACAGCAGAGCATCTTCAAGGGCCTTACGGACCCACATGGACCCTGGGCCACTGCTCTACTTGGGAATAACAAGTCTTCTGACCCTCGTAATTGCCTGATAGCATCTGCCTTCCCACTTTCTCCTCATCAGGGGCCCCAGTCTTTCCAGCTTCTCTTGGGCCACCTGCATGCTGTGGTTCCCAGCCCCACCATCATCCCCAAAGTCCACAGGACAGCATCTCCCAATCTCTCTTTGACTTTGACTTCCTACTGATCTCTTATCAGAAAACTTGTGATGATCTTGGGCCTCCAGGAAAATTCAGAATCATTTTCTGTCTCAAGATCCTTAACTCCATCTGTGCAGGTCCCTTCTCCTTGTACATCACATATTGTCCAGTTCCAGGGCATCACCATGTCAACCTAGTCCCCATCAATGAACTCCATTTGTAGGTCTGGTTCATCTCACCATCCAGCCTGGGGCTCCTGGAGGACAAGGGTTATGCCCTGGACCTTTCTGGACTCTACCATTGGTCAGATAGCCATCCAGAAAAATGTCCTATAAATATGCTGGCCTGTTGGTTGCTGAGGACTGGTCTTGTTCATGTGTATGTAGATGGTCCTACCCCTCCTTCCTGCATTAGCCACTAAACAGGTCATCCAGAAAAGGTGTCCTTTCTAACAGTGGACAAGACTGAGCCTGAAAATCGCTTCTCGGTCTTTTGGCTAAGATCAAGTGAAGACTGAGCCTGCAAGGGATACTTAGTATAATCAGAATGAAAAAAAAAAGTAAAAAAGACCCTAGAAATCTGGGCAAACATCCACTAGCATTGCACTATGTCCTTCTAATGCAGGGGTGGGAAACAACCAGCCCACAGGTCATGTACAGCCCACAAAATCATGATGAGGTAATTTCTTGTGATGTTTATGGTGTTGTCTCCTATGATTAAAGAGAAGCACTTTCAGCTATCCCATTAAGGATGAGTTAATTAAATGTTTTACCAAATATAGCATTTTAATTTTTAAGTTGATGATTCTGTGTGGCCCACAAATGATATCACAAATATTCAAATGGCCCTTGGCAGAAAACAAAGTTCCCCACCCACGCACTGTTACCATGGCCCATGATCCCTGCTCCAAGGGTCTCTGTGTTCATTCTGTGTTCATCTGGGTTGATTCTTGTACTTCATGAAAGGTCCCCAATATGCAGATTGGGAGACCAGAGGGAGGAGGGTATCAGCATGGGTGTGCGGTCAGAGTATGCAAAGAGAAGAGATAGCCCTACTGACCAAGAGGCCAGATGCAGGTGTCTGGTCATCTGCTCCAGGCCACTGTGCCTGAGGTGTGAAGGCAGCCCATAAGTCACTGTCCATAAAGAAGGGATAGATGGAGCCATCACACACACACACACACACACACACACACACACACACACACACACACACACACACTGCCACTCTGTTTCTGCTGGTGATAGATGATGCTCTTAGAGCTGGAGACAGAAGGTGAAGCTAACTCTCTGGCATCTGGGTGGTGCCCTACAAGTCCGCTGGACAACCATGAAAATAGCGGGGCCTAGAGCCTGAAGCAGGTGACCATCCTTCACCTCCACACCTAATTCAGCATTAGCTACCACCCTTCTGTGGTTGTACCCAAATTCATCCACTTCTACCACCTGGGACCACATAATTTTCCCATCCTCTGGGGTTTCTGCAGTGGCCTCCTGCTGACTTCCTGGTCCACTCCATTCTCGCTTCCTGCTGTGCAGCCAGCAGCCCTCTCCAAATCTACCCAGCTCTGCCCCATAAACCCCGCAGGAGTGCCCCATTTGCCCACAGCATCACAAGCACCCTCCTGGGTGGACCAGAGAGGACCTGTTGGGTTTGGGAGCTACTCTCTCCAAGATGTCATCACACTACTCCCCATACCCCTTGTTCACTGCCACCTCACCACGTCACCAAGATCCCATGACTCCCCTCCATCCTGTCCTCAAGCCACTCCTGCAGGGGGGTTTTCCAGAGAAGACATCTTCTGCCCCTGCCAGGTCTGAGCTCGCTGCCCTCTGCCTGGATGCTCATTGGCACGTGCCTGTAGTCTCCCTGCTGCCCTTCAGAATCAGGTCTGTGCAATGACTGGGCTGGTTGGCTTCTGCATCCCTAGGCTGCTCCTTGGAAATTTTCCACAAAGCAGAGGTGCCTGCTGCACCTCCTGGGGCCCACCAAGCCGGAATATGCCCCCAGAGTCTTTCTAACTAGATGCCAAGGCTTTTCTCCACTGTAGTAAGTTAAATTCCTCTAGGAATCTGCCAGATGGCTGTGTTTTTTGTTTGCTTGTTTGTTTGTTTGTTTGTTTGTTTCAGCTAACATATCTGGGTGCTTATTATGTGCCAACCAGCCCTGGATCATCCTGTCTGACCCTCACAACAACCTTAGAACAGGGTGTTATTACCCCTGGTGCCATGACGTTAAACACTACCTACATGCAGACAACTCCCTCACTCTTCTCTCTGATCGGATCTCTCCCCAGGGCCCAGCCTTCCTGATCCACCACTGATCTGCTGTCCTATGGGCTTAACTCCAACTGCTCCTCCACTCCTGCTGTTGACTGCTCTCCTGCTGGCTCCTCATTTCCGTGAACACACTACACACCTGGCCAGGAGCCCAGGTACCATGCCCGGTCACTCTTGTCCACATCTGCAGATTACATGTCTGCAACCCTCACAAAGCTTCTTCTAAATGTATCCATCCAGGTTCTGATGCTCTCCTGCTCAAATTCTCATCTCCTTGTTCACATCTCTGCCTATGAATCTGTCTCTGCCTGGCCAGAGGGACACATCACTCCCTGTGTTCAAGACCCTAGTTCAATCTCCCACTTGGCTGAGAGTAAATCTAAGACCCTCCTCACCGTGGTCATGAAGTCATGCATAGAACCCAAGTCCCCCTGATCTCCTCTCCGGCAGTATAAGCCTCCTTGCCCATCCAAGGCTCCTGACTCAAGGTCTTTGCGCTTACTGCTTGGCCCGGGATGCTCTTCACCAAGCATCTACACACAGCTGGATCCCTTTTCTCTTGTCTCTCAGGGGATACTGATCTGTCAAGACATCCTTCTGCTGTCTCCCGCACTATATGCCCTCTCAGGACCTACTGAGCTGGATCTGGTGGTGGGTGCCACTGGCAGCCTGTTTCTGCAGTTAGTACAGAAGGTTCATAAAAGCCAGGCTCCCTGTGACTCATTGCACTGCTCAGTACAGCATAGACACTTCATAAGTATTTGTTGAATGAAAAAGAGAATGAATAAATTTCGAATTTTAAATCGAAGAAAGAGAGGCAAGAAGACCGAACAGTAGTTTAAGGTTCCAATATAAAAAAGTAGGGGAGCAAAACACTCCCTGGAGTCTGGCCTCCTGGACCATGGCCTTCTTACACCTGGACACCACAGGGCCTCGACCTCAAGTCTCTGCACATTGTGTGTGGTCCTTGCTTTCAGGTAGCATGAGGCAGGCATAAACAATTGCATGTCATGTGGCACTGATGACTTCTATGGATTAAATGCACACAAGGGCTGTACCAGGGAGACTTGCCTGGTTTTTGAGGTGTTCTGTGGACAGAGAAATGCAGGACTCAGTCAGGGAAGAGAGAATAGGCTGAGAAGTTGTGACATGGGAGGAGATTAGCTCAGACTGTAGAGGGTGCATATTTCAGTGTCTGTGTGCGTGTGCATGACTGTAGATGAATGTGTGTGTCTGTGTGTGTGGTGTATGCATGAGAGTATATACCTGCATGTGAGTACAGTTATGCATAATCATATGTCTGTGCACCTTTGGGCACTTATGCATGTCTATGGTTGCACATATCTCCATTTGTGTATGGCACACTAGACATACATTTTTATGTGACTATACGTACATCTGGACCACTTGTGTGTCTCATGTATATATGAATATGTTTATATGCTTCCATGTCTTTGTGTGCTTGCTTATATGTATGTATGTATGTATGTATTTGCCTGTAGGTGTGTGTCCATGTGTGTATATGCAGCTTCCCTTGAAGCTCCATGAAGGTCAAGTGTGAGAATCAGTTTCTCAGCTTGCAGATGGTACTGGAAGTGCCCTTATCTCTATATAGCCCAGGGTAGGGGGCACTCTGAGGACCCTGAAGCCTGCCCATATACAGCCTGCAGCTTTCCACACTTTCAAGGTTGGCAGAACTTCTTCTTTGGTTATTAAGATTCTCCTCAGGTGTGGAGGAATTTCTGCGGAGTACCACAAGGTCCATGGTGACAGAAACATTCTCAAATGCCACAGAAAGGACCAGGTGAGACAGCAGAAGATAGGTCTCAGGGTTCGGCAAACAGGCTTTTTCCAGCCATGCTGAGGGCTGGTGTAATCAGATCTGGAGGGAGAGATAGTAGCTGCCCCCCAGTGCGCTGGACACAGCTCCGGAGAGGGTCTGGTGGTGCCCAGGACCCAGCCAGAGGCTTGTCACCTTCCATCCAGAGATCTGGGGTGGCTCAAGCCTGCAGCTGAGGAGGTTCCATGAAAGGAAAGAAGTTGAGACTTCAGGCCACTCCCAGGGGGTTAGAACTGGCTGGATGACCAGCATCATGCAAAAGAAGTGTAGCCTCCAACTGCCAGGGACCAGGTGGAGTAGCCAGAGCTCACCTTTCCAAGTAGCACTCTCACACTCTGTGAATGCGTGCATGCACATATTCTCTCATGGGCTCATGTTCACACTTGTGTGCAATCCACGCACATACCCATACTTTATTTCATGCTTATATACCTTTATGCCACACCTCCTTGTACATGCTCTATCTTACACTCATGTGACACACATGTATAAACTCTGTCGCATGCTTATACTCACACCCATGTGTACGTGTACACTTGCAATGCTCTGGCATGTTCAGTTGTGAGCACATACATGCATACTTTGTCACACATTTACACTTGTACGTACGCAGATGCCTCGAGTCCCAGGTTCTCGTTCCCCATGATAATCTGAGTTCCACAGAGGATGTGGGCCATCTTTCTTGGCCTTGTCAACACCTGGTACCTATCACAGAGCCCCGAAGAATCACTGGCTCACTGGTTCTGCCCAGTTTGGGAGCAGGGAAGGCTGGAGCTACAGGGCAGCAGGTACTTTCACAGCAGAGTCTCTTGTCTACAGTATGACTTGGTGTCTTTCAGGAGGTTTCAGAAGTGGTGGTATAAAAACAAAAAGAAAAGCACAAAATGGTGTGGGTCCTGATGCTCACCTGGTTCTCCAGCCCCTGGGCCCTCACCTGGAGTGGGGTTACCTCTCCATCTACCCTGGAGTCTAAGTCAGTCCAGAATCTTCTCTGGATCCATTCTTTATAGCATGGGCATGGGAAGATGGCACATGATGCTTCCGTTATAACTTAGGTCTAAAAACACTTCCCGAAAGTCTCAGGAATTCGTAAGGTAACTGGATCGTGGGACTCTATAGTATCAGTAGATTTATCCATTGTTGAGTTTAGTTGAATGTACTGTTAGGAATCAGTACCTGGTCGGACGTGAGTCACTGGTGCCAAGACCTGGAAAAGCACACTCCGGCTTCAGGCTCCTCCCTTCCCCCAACTTCCTGGAGGCCATGTTATGAGTGGTACTCCTCTGTCCCCAAGTTATTCTGTCTCAGAGTTTTCTTGCCTTGGAGCAAGTCAACCATGTGCTGAATCTACTGAAACTGTAGGCCAAAATAAATTTTTCCTCCTTTAAGTTGTGATTATGAAGTATTGTGTCTCAGTGACAAGAAAGTGGCTAATATACTCCCAAGATGAGATTCATATGGGAGAGAAAGTGCGCCACCTCCCAAAGATCACAGTCACATTTTCCCAGGAAGTTTTGTAAAAGATTTGGGAAAACATGGTTATTTCTTCCTAAAACTATCCAGAGTCCTAATTATAGCACAAAGAATTTATTTCAGTTCCTTCAAATGTTATGAAAGAGCTAAGTGAATGTCAGGCCTCTTCTTACAATTTTTTTTTTTTTTTGTCACAAAGCAGTTGGCAAATTAAAAAGAAAACTATCTAAGCAGAGGAAATGAGGTAAAGGTGATGGTGGGCGTTGAGATGTAGACATGCCAGGGCTCATGGCTCAAAGGAACAGAAAAGTTTGGGAGAGGCGGTAGAGGATTGCCCCAGATCGTCTGGTTGAAGTGGGCTCTGGAACATCATTCCTTTGCTGAATCTGAGTCCTGCATGTCTCTAGTTCCCACTCCAACTCTTCCAGGTCTTTCTTTACTGATCCCTACGTGACTCTGCATCTTCTATGGCCCCAGACTCTGCATTTGACTTTTCACCTCTGCACCTCACACTGCAATAGGCCAGCTCATCCTATCCTAAGGCTTAAACATCACCTCTGATCCGAAGTCTGAACATGCTTCCCCCAAGCTCCAAACCCACATTTCAAACAGCCTCTAGTCCCCAGCCTGTAGCCACATTTGCCTGCCTTATAACGTGCACACACCTGCAGACTCTTCCAGGTGCCTCTTATACCTGCCATCTTACTTGGTCACTACTGCCCCTAGCATTTCTTGGGTTTTTGTGGTTCTCTGTCAACCGTATCAAGTCCCATGAGGTCTGATTCATATTCAGCTACGGATTCTGTCCTGGGGATACAGCTATCACAAGCAAAGGAAAGTCTTTCCTGGGGCTCCCTATCTATGGCCACTTGATCAACTATCTACTTGTATGTCCTCCCCATTGCACGTCACAGATACTGTGCTGGCTGTTCTCTGTCATCTCTCACTGGGCAGACATCTCTATGGATCTTGGCCCATGATCTTCTGATTGTTTACCTGAAGCCTGACATGATTCCTGAGATTTCTATCTCTGGGGACAGAGCAGGAGAGACTGATAGGTGAAGGAACCTTCGTAGATATGAAGAGTCTCACTAGATGAGACTCCATGAATCACTGGGTCGAGCGAAGTTTCAACCACACTACACAGCGCCAAAGATGTCACTAGAGGAGGGTAGATGCTTCCTGCCTTTGTTCACGCTGCCCTCAATTCAAATCACCCAGACCATCTAGATGGGGCCAGATGCAAGTCAGCCATTCCTTCCACATGTGCATATGGAGGCCGGGACAACCATTTAAAGGACCCCAAGTGTCTGTCCAGAGTTTAATTACAATCTCCTTGGACCTCTGAAGCACTAGATTCCAATAAGAGGACAAAACTGCTCCCTTGGAGCCAGGAGCACCCTTCACCCAGAAGGCTGTAACCGAGGCCAGGTGAGGGAGGAGGCCAAGCTTACACTGTGCTCCATAGTCTCTGAAAAGTCAGTAAAATGCTTCACGGAGATCAGAATGCAGGTGTCTGTGGCAATGAAGGGCTATCATGTAATTCTCTGAATTTGTGAGAAATTTAAGAAAATTTTCCCTGGTTGGGTTTTTTATTTACCCTATAGGGTACTTGAAGCTCTTAAAAAGAAATCAAATGCCCTTAGTTTAGAAATGCAGCTTCACATGTGTAAGGGAATTGAACTAAGTGGATAAATAAAATTGACAACTTGATTTGTTCCCCTTGAATTAATATGAGAACAATTAACTTCTCAAATATGAT
This sequence comes from Ctenodactylus gundi, assembly GCA_004027205.1. NCBI lineage: Eukaryota > Metazoa > Chordata > Mammalia > Rodentia > Ctenodactylidae > Ctenodactylus > Ctenodactylus gundi. Next base: position 38,247 of record PVKB01000199.1, read on the forward strand.
TGCATTTGATATTGACATTCACTAGACTTGTAGATCAGATAATATTTTTGGTAAGGTGGCTTTCTGGACACATAACTTTATTATATCGAGGATTTATTGAAGAATTTGAGTAGCTGTAAGTGGATTTTCTTCTGCCAGGACCTGCTGCAGGCATCAGAAACTCACACTAAGTAGGGGAGGAAAGACTTTACTGAACTCTCAGAGCCAGACTCAACTATTACATTTGTGATAATAAATATTAAATAAAAAAGCACGAACAAAAATGTAACTGAGTAATTTTTCCTACTTAAAATTCTCTGGAGAATCCCCATAGGTTATAAGAAAAGACGGAAGCCACTGATGGTATCACATGTGGTCTGGTATTCGAGGGTCCCTGCCACTTTTGTCCAGCCATGGCAGACAATCCACGCTGTTTCTTGTGTCTGCATGCTTCCTACCCATTCATCTGCTCGCAAAGATGTGCCACCAAGTCACCTTCTCTAGGAGGCTTTACGGACCCTCCAGGTACCACACATTGCTTTCCTGCCATCCTTTCCTGGCCTTCTGCAGGCCTGTTTGTCACCTCTGCTTCCTTCTTCTGTGAGTTCTGAGGAGCCCAGATGTGCACAGGCACAGAGCAGAAGAACTGGCGCAGCTCTTATAACTGGGATGGCATGGCCTGGGCACAGCTTATCTTCCCATTCCCCACTGCAAGGCTGTGCCTGAGCTGGCACGTGCCCCCAGTCCACCAAGGGAATTGTGTCCCCGGAAGAACCAGGGGCTGCAAGACTGACCAGGGAGGAAGTGCTGGCTGGTTGGGTTGGGTTAGAAGGATGAACCATGCTTGTGGTGCTACCTCAGGGGGTGGACCAACACTGGGGATAAGGATACGTGCCAGGTGGAGGTGGAGGATCGAGGCAGCCACTTTCCTCTGAATGACTTCTGTGCAGGTCGGAGAGGTGAAGAGGCCCTGCCGGTGGCCTTGAGTGAACCTTGAGTGCGGTAACTCCCTGCAGATTAGGAAGGACAGTAGCACCTGCTCAAAATGTGGAGAATCCCATGGGGAAAGAAACAAAACTGTCCTTGACACTGTGGGAACATAGCTACATTCTGTCGTTGGTCTTAAAATGAGAAGAACATTTCTTTTCCCGAGAGCTGAGCTCTCCAGAATGACTCATAAGAAAACGCACAGTGTGGGCCAATGATTGGCTGGAGCAATGATGCCCAGGTTAAGGCCCAGAGAACTGCTGTGAAATGAGATCAGGGCCCCAACATTAGCAAAGCAACCACAGGCCCTGGGGCTGAAATGGTGGCTCTCATACCTGCTGTTGAGATCTTTCCAGAACCAAGAAAAATGATGGAAAGTCCATGGAAGAGGCTACAAGCTCCAAAAACAAGGAAGGCATCAGGCGCTACTGATCTAGCACTGGTGGGAACAGCTCACCAGACAGAATGCAGGGACAATAAGGCTTTGTCTTAAAACCAGGGCTGAATTTCAAGTGTGCTAGAGGGCTGGGGATGGCACATCCCTAAGACCTGACATGGGTGCTTGGAAAGTGACTCCTGAGCAGGCAATAGACTTTCATAAAATCGTCCGAGCATGCAGACATTCCTGAGGTCTCACTTCACTGGGACCCACCAGCTCTGGACCTCCAGTGAGGTGACAGGACCACACCTACCTCTCACTGATGCCGGCACCGTAACATTTCCAGTTATATTGTGATCATGACAGAAGGACTCTGGAAGCTTCTCTGAGAGGGTTGAACACCTTCATCCCTATTGCTCCTCTTCTGCACAACGTGGTGTGCTTCAAGTGGCCTGATTTAGGGGCACCTCTGAACACATGACTCTACCCACGAGGGTTTACACAGAGAGCCAGAGCTCATAAACTCTTGGTTTTTCTAAAGCTCAGTTAATTTTTGTTCAAGTTTCATTCCCAGAATTATATACATACATATATGAGCTCACAACCCTCCACAGACACGCACACACACACACACACACACATATTCACACTCACATGCCTTCACATACATGCATACTTCACACACAAATTCATGACCCCTCACACATAGATGCACCCCCACATACTCCTTTTTCTCACATACATCCATACACAGCACAGCCCTCCACACACTCATATACTCTACGCTCACACATGCATGCATTACATACCTCATTCACACACGCACACACACACACACACACACACACACACACACACATGCAGCATGTGCGCTCACACAGACTCATGGCCCCTAGGCAATTGTGAGGGGCTTTACCCTTGCAACAGTGCAGCAGTGGCTCTAGTGAGTGTTGTCCTGTCACACTCACATAATTTGTTCAAAGAGACTTTTATAATTTTTGTGTGTTTGTTTGTTGTTGTTGCTGTTATTGTTGTTGCTGCTGCTGTGTGGTGGTGGTGGTGGTTTTTGGTACAAGATCTCACTCTGTAGTCCAGGCCGGGTGGTGGTGGTTTTTGGTGCAAGATCTCACTCTGTAGTCCAGGCCAGCCTTGAAGTCACTGTGTTGCCCAGGTTGATCTCAGCCTCTTGTCTCAGCTTTGCAAATACTAGGATTACAGGCTTGTGCCACTGTGCCTAACCAACTTTTATAGTTTATAGGAGCTCACCAAACTGTTCCATGCTTTCTAGAAGTTCCCTAGTACTGGCGTGGGGGACCCATAAGCCATACCCCTGTGTGTCAGTTCATATCCCCTCACAATCACCCCCTGAAGGGCTTGTGGGGGCAGAGCAGCTCTGCCAGACTTCAGAGCCTGCCAGGCTCCAGTCCTCCAGATGTCACCTCTCACAGGGCCTATCTTCCACATGTCCTGTCTTGCCTACAGACAGGACCCTTCTCATTGTGCCCTGATTGCAGTACCACTCTTCGGTGGACCTTTCCCCAAACTGCACAGCATTAGGAAAATTAGAAGTAAACAGGACTGAAAGAGTGCCACCCTCTGAATCTGGCCTGTCTCGCTGCACCCTGGCAAGGCCACAGGGCTGCTGTGGCAAGGGCTCCCATGACCATGTCAGGATAGGGTCTGCACAGCACACAGGAACACCTCCACAACTATGCTGGCATAAAAATATCTAGGAAAACCACTGTCAGTTCACTATACCCAAATGATACTAAAAATACTGAACACTTTATGCCCAAGGAATACGAGTAGTCCTCAAAAATACAGCTGTTGAGAGCAAAATTAGCCCAGCCTTGTTTCTAGAAAACAATTTGGTATTGAGGGTTAATAGCCTTGAAATGACTATAGTCACTTCTTGAGTGGTTCTGCCCCTTTCCTAACTACTCTGAACATTCTACTCTGGTGCTTTTGGCCACCAGAGCTATTTTCTCCAGCTGACAGTATCTGAGAATATGTATCCTTTCCAGGCTAGCCCATAATCAAGGCTAGCCTACAGTCATGACTGACTAGTGCAGACAGGGGCTACAGCCATGTCTTTGATGCCATGTGTTCTTCCAGGATTTTGTTGTCTCTCCTAAGAGTGGGGTTCATCTCCCCTTCCTTTGAACTTGGAGGTGTTTGTGACCACCTAGTCAGCATGTGATAGAAGTAACCATGTGTGCTTTGTGAGGCTGGATCGTCAAAGCAACATGGCCGCCAGCCCCTACTGTCTTAGAGTATCTGCCCTTGGGGCCTGACTGCCATGTTGTCACTCATGGATGAGTAACATCGATACTCATCTATTCAGTGGGTACTCAGCACAGTGGAAATGAGAACTCACGTTCCTCCCCCACCTGAGGAAAACCGCTCATGTGAGACCACCAGGAATGAGAGTCTGAGGCTTTTAGAATTTGCTGGAGAAGCAGGAGATTGTAAGAATCACTGGGGAAGGAAATAGGAGAGCCACCAACAGCAGGTGAAAGAGAAGCCCAAGGATATATTATTGCTACTGAGATTCTTTGGGGTTGAATATCGAAATTCATAGGTTGAAATCATGACCCCCAATTTGATAGTGTCAGGAAAGAAGAATTTGGAGGTTATTAAGTCATGAGGTTCTCAGGCATGTGATTGGTGCCTTTATAGAAGGAACCCCAGAGAGCTCTCCTGCTTGCCTCTGGCCACAGAAGGGCAGAAGAGGACAGTTGTCTACAGTCCTTCCCACACCCTAAATTTGCTGGCACCTTGGTCTCAGACTTCCAGTCTCCAGACTTGTAGTGAAAAAAATGTGTCCTTTTCAAGTTCCTAATATTCTGTGGTAGCAAGCCAAGAAGACCGAAATACGTGTTTGATGTATAAATTTTTCCTCCTCCTCCTCCTGCAACTGTTGCAAAGACCACCATGCCCAGGGATGCCTTTGAAGCGGGTATGTCCTCATCAGTAGGAATGAAGCCATCTCAAGATGTGTGGGAGAGCCCAGGCTACCCTCTGAAATGAGTCAACTTTATTAGCCCAGAGGGGGGTCCTTGCTGGACAGCCTCATCCTCCAGGGTGATCAATAAATAGTGATTGTGAACGTGGTTGAGGAAAGGCAGGGAAAATACACAGGAGTGTTGCAGTGGTAAACTACTATCTCCCTCATTCCCAGTCAGAAGGTACCTTGAGGTCCCCAACTGTGTAGTGATACACTGTGAAAGGGACCCGTGCTCAAGAAAGTACGTTATAGATCACAGCTTCTCTGCGTATGTGAATCTCAGATACCATGTACCCAGATGTGGGCTGACTTGGTTTGCAGTCGATGTTCCTGCTTCATCCTTTCAAACAGGAAGCTCCACTCTCGTGATCAGTAAGCCACTGACAAAGGTAGGACTAGACATGAACTTTGAAACGTCAGCAGTGTCCCCACATAGGCCCACGGCTTTTGGAAAGGCTCTTATGGGTATGTGCCCCCAGAATCCATTTGCTTCTCCCAGAACATACAAGGCTGGTGCTGGAGAAGCCCAAAGCTGCAGGCTGGACAAGGTGTGGACTGGTGGGTAACCTGGGCATGGCTCCTTGCAGCAGGAACTACTGTGCCCTCTGTAGGGTGTACTGTCCCTGCGGGGCCTTCCTCTGTAATGTGGGAGACTCGTGTTGATATTCAACAGCCTCCCAGTTCCCACCGCCCACAGTGGGACCTTGGCTGGACGTTTCAGTCCTGGACTCGATACTCTGACTTACCACAGCAAACCCAAGCAGCTCTGTTTAGAGTGACTTTCCAGTGAGTCTGAGTCCATCTGTCTTAGTTACTTTTTATTGTTATGAAAAAATACTCTACATGCACAAATTAAGCGAGAAAAATGGTAATTTTAGTTCACAGTTTCAGAAAGTCAAAGTCAATTCATGGGCAGCTGGCAATGGTGGCAGTGGAGGTGGAGGCAGCTCCTCACAGCACTGCAAACAGGAAGCAAAGTCATCTACTATTCCAGGTCCTTGCCCCACTGATCTGCCCCTTCCAGGACAAGCCTCAGTGTTCGACCCTTTCCAGGGTAAGCCCCAGGCATCCGTCCCTGCCAGCCAGGCCCCACCTCCCCACAGCACATGGCTACATAGGTACCTTACCACATCCAAATGCAGGAGGCTTTTAGGGAACACTCCAGATTCAGACAGCAGCACCATCGCTGTTCCAAAGTCCAGCCAAGACCCATGTGCATTTGCCAGTAAGAAAATCCCTCAGCACCGAGGCTCACAGACCCTGGAACATTCCAAGTCAAATACCTGATCTGTTTTGCAACTTCCAACCAATAGCAACTGCTCAGATGTTGACCAGAACACAAAGTACACTTGGATGCTTTTTTACTAATCTGTAGAGGAATCTCCATGCACAAGTTCACACACACACACACACACACACACACACACACACACACACACATCAACACCACACTATACCACACACGTGAACAGCAAGAAACAAAGACAAACAACCAGCTACCAGCTTCTAGAGGGAGGGGACGGGGCATAATGAGCAGCTGTGAGAAGGGTGGAAAGCCAGGCTGAAGTCTCCAGCAGCAAAGAAGGCCAGGCCCTGGGCCCAACAGGCTGCTCCAGCAACATGGCCTGTGGCAATGGCTCTGTGAAGGGTCATGCCCTGGATACTAGAGGTCAGCCGGATTAACTTAGCAGCATTTCAGACCACAGGAGCCAAACCCTCCCTTGCTCCAACCGCAGACCTGAATGATGCCCTTCCCAAGGCCTCACAGTCAGAGGCCTCTGGGGTATAAGTCCCTATGGAGCTTCCCAGGACATGTATTTGTGCCCCTTCTGGGATTCCTTAAGGCCGCACAGATGAGTCCTTCCTTTATTAGAAGCTTAACAGACACACAGGATGGTGTGACCTTCCCTTCAGGTGGGTGTCCCCAGGAGCCCCGCACCTCAGCTCCATCCAGTCACCCCGGTGCCTGTGGCTATGTTGTGTATAGAACACACTCAGGGCAGTTGAGGAGCATTCTTACAATCACACAGCCAATACATTCAGAGCAGCTCTCAAATCTGATTGGGTCCCTGCCATCAGCAAGCCACAGTCCAGAGCATATAAAGAAGGAAGGGAAGGCCAAAAAGATGCTTCCTGAGTATGGAAGGCACATCTATTCTCCCCGCCAGCACCCCCAACCTAGCCTAGGGGTCCAGGCAGAGGCCCTTCAAAAGGAAATCTTAGATCCAATATGGGGGCTCCAAATGTCCAGGGAACCAAACTATCCCTGATGGTGTGAAGCCTTAGTGTTCTCAGACATGCAGGCCAGAAATCCTACCCCAAATACCCAGATTTGCAGTGCTGAGTATGTCCCACCTTTACAGGAATACTGCTCCCACAAGTAAGTGTGCATAGTCTATAAAAGTTCAGCTAATTACACGCTTATGATACATGCATTTTCTGCATTAAATAACATTTCAATAATAAGTTTTTAAAAGCTACATTTCAAGGCAATTTTCCCAAGAAAGACCTTCCTCACAGCTGCTTTTGAGCTTTTCAGCTCCTTTCCCAAGGCGTCAGGCACAAAAGCCTCAGTCCTCATTAAAATCAGAAACACATATTTAAAGAATAACGTTCCTTTAAGGCAATTTATAAATAGTGAGGTGCTGGGCAACTACTTAAAAGAATGTGGAGGCTCTTTATGAGCAGAAGTAAACAAATCTTCATGGTGCCCAGGAAAGTGCAGCATCAGGTGTATAATAAGGTATTGTTTTGCTAAGAAAAGAAACCTGAAATGCTAGGTACCGTATCTGCCACATACGCAGAGATATATGTGCTTGTAACATAAGAGACTGAAAACGTGGCGTTTCTGGGGAGGACCCATGAGCTAATGAAAGCAGATCTGGCAGGGGGGCAACATATTTTTTCCATTGTATGATTTCTATACCCTTTGAATTTTGTTCCAGGTGAACTACTACTATTAAAAATTAATTTGCTTTTCAAAACATTAAGGCTTATAGAAAAGGAGGTCATGTGTTCCATCACTCCCTCCCTCAAATTATCTTCCCTTTTACAGGCATGCTGTGAGAAGAAAAAAGAAGAATTGGAAAACCATTCCCACAAACTCATTTATGATATCAGATGGTAACACACAATTTTAATAGCTGAAAGAAAAAATACGTAGAATTGTTTCCCACATTAAAATGATGTCGGAGAGCACATACTCAGTGCACCTGCTGATCAAGATTCCCCAAATAACAAAACCAGAACTACTTTTTCTAGTTGGAAAAAAATATTTGAACTGTGGAATCACATGTTGGCTTCTGAAAAAAACATAAAGATGGCATTGTCACATGCTCCAGCAATCCCACTTTCTGGGTAGAATTTTCTTGAAGAATTGAAAGCAGGGACAGAAACAGACACCTGTAGGCCTATGCTTTGGTAGGATGACACGTAAACAAATGCTGCCCACCTAAAACACAACATTGTTCAGTCTTAGAAAGGAGATACTTAGTTATCTTGAAATAATGTGAAAAAAACCAAAAGGCTTATTCTGTCTCATAGTTTCAGGGGTTCAGCTCTCAGCCTTTGGCTCCTTTGCTTGTAGGCCTGTAGCAAGGCAGAAATATCATGGTGAAGAAAAACTGGTCCCCTCATGTCAGCCAGGAAGGAGAGAGAGAGAGAGAGAGAGAAAGAGAGAGAGAAAGAGAGAGAGAGAGAGAGAGAGAGAGGAAAAACAGGCCTGAACAAGGTATAAACCTCAAGGTAACATCCCCATGACCTGCTCTTTCCAACTAGGAAAGACTACTCCAGCTGCTGAGGGAGGATCTACTGTCTTCCAATAATGTTATCAAATTATGTTCTCATCAATGGGTCGATCTACTAGTGAAGTTAGGCCACTTGTGAGTCAGTCACCTTCCCCAAGCCCATCAGCTGGTAAACAAGTCCCCAGACTGGCCCTGAGGGGCATTTTAGACCTGAAGAATGGCAGGAGGGAACTACAGAAGTATAATACTACATAGATGAACATAGAAGACGTACCAAGCAAAAAAAAAAAAAAAAAAAAAAAAAAAAAAAAAAAAAAAAAAAAAAAAAAAAAAAAAAAAAAAAAAAAAAAAAAAAAAAAAAAAAAAAAAAAAAAAAAAAAAAAAAAAAAAAAAAAAAAAAAAAAAAAAAAAAAAAAAAAAAAAAAAAAAAAAAAAAAAAAAAAAAAAAGAAAGAAAAAAAGAAAGAAAGAAAGAAAGAAAGAAAGAAAGAAAGAAAGTAAGTAAGAAATTCTGTAAGATTCCACTTACAAAGGTCTCTAGAGAAGTTAAACTCAGAGACAGGGCATTCAGTTGTGGGGGGCTGGGGGTGGGTGGTAAGATGGAGGGGTGTCGCTTTATGGAGCCAGAGTTTCCACTGTGCAAGGAGAGGAAGTTCAGAGAAGGGCAGCAGTGATATCTGAGTAACACTGTCAATGTGTTTAATGCCACAGAACTGCGCACTTAAGAAAATTAAGATGTTCAATTTTATGTTGTATATATTTTATCTCAATATTTTTAAAGCATATTTAAAGGACAGAATCTTTTGAAGCAAAGTACCCACTTTAAAAAGAATTGGAAGCAGAGGACTTTTCAACACACACCTCTGGCTCAACAGACATTCCCCTACTTGTGTTGGGGCTGAAAAGGCAGTTGTTTGAAGGGCTTTGGTTAATACTTGGTTACCTTACATCCAGGCCGTTGTCCTAGCAAACCTCAAGTCACCCCAGACTCTCCAGTGTCCTGGCTCAGTCTCCCCATGACACACAGTCCTCCTCCCCTTTTGGAGTTAGCTAGGGATGGAGGAAGAGCTTATTCTTCAACTCTCCCACCCCTACTTTGTTCACTGCAGGTTTTAGGTTCTCATGCAGCTTGCTAGGGAAAGGGAATACTGAAACACCATGTTGAATTGCTATAGAGGAACTCAAACCTTCCACACCTTCCACGCGGGTATGGAGACCTTGCAGTTCACACCAGGCCTTGTAGGAAGTTAGACCAGGACATTGTGGCCACACTCTGGCTGCTTAGGAGATTAGAGAGGCTCTGAGCTGTTCCACTTAGACCTTCCTCCGTCCATGCTGGTGGGTGAGGGGCAGCTTTATGCCAGGGAGAAAAAGAACAAGGAGCAACACCTACCTTAACCAGGTCCCCAGCACTGACGTCCACACACTGGCAGCACCTGCAGATCTAGACACTTACAGAGAAAACACCATGTTAGCTAAGCGCATACCTCAGCAGGGGAAACTGAGGCCCAGGAAGTCAGGGCTGCTCCAAAGTGACCCAGAGGGATGAGCACCCCTCCCGCCTCACCCAAGTGCACCTTGCTCGGCAGCCTGGTCTCTTTCAGCTTCACACCCTCTGCAGCATCTTGGGTGCACCTGTCATTTCAATCTGGGTCTCTGATGGGCAGATATGAGACCAGGGCTTAAGAGCAGGTGTGTTATGAGGGCCAATAATGCCAAGGAACAGAAGGAGCTCTATGGCGACTGTAACAGGAAGAAAAGCAGTCACATGTGCAGGATCCTAATGGTCAGCATTGTGAGTACATTGGGACAAGGGGAAGTTGCTCTAGGAGCCCTCTGGGCAAGGGATGGGCATGCAGACATGGCTGGGGAATCTGAATATGGCAGAGGAGAGGCCCGACAGGAGAGAGCCACCAGACGCCTTTGAAGTGAGATCCTGAGGGTCACTGTACAGATAGGTTGCCACAGCAACCGCTAGGATAAAAAGGTAGATGATGATTTTGTAAGGCAAGGCAGGTTGCAAGGGTTTGTGTTACAACAGCCAAGGAAGATGGCTGGGAGAAGGAAGATGGCAAAGCTGAAAAGACTCAGCAGCCTTCGGATCCCAGATGTCCTCTCTGGGAGTTGATGGTATCTTTCCATAGCAACCACCACCCAGAGACCTGGCAATGACCTCCAGCAGGATATACCCCAGCAAGAACTTACTGCCCACAGAATCACTGGGATGCTGCATAACGTGGGAGTCCTGTGGCCTGACACAATGAGCACCTGCTCTATTCTGAGACAGTCACTAGAATCCAAAGCGAATCTGATTAGGTCATCGCCCCTAGCAAGCCCACAGTCTTGAGCATATACAGAAACAAGGAAGGACAGGGAGGGCAAAACGATGGTTGCTGAGTGTGGAGATGTCTTAGTTACTTTTCTGTTGAGGGGAAAAAAAAACCTGACATCCACGACACCGTGGGGAAAAAAATTATTTTAGCATATAATTTCAAAAGGTCTCAGTTCATTCATGGGCAGCTAGCAATGACAAGGACTAGAGAAATAGAACAGTGGTTAGAGTGCTTGCTAGCAAGTGACTTGGATACTCTGTATCATATAAACTGGGTGTGGTAGGCCTGTAATCCCAGCAATCCGGAGGCTGAGGCAGGAGGATTCCTGTGTGTTGGAGGACTACAGAGTGAGACTTTGTCTCAAAAAACAAAAAACAAAAACAAACAAAAAAACAAGCAGTTCATTAAATGGGAGACGGGAAGCCAATTAAGGAAGGAAGAGTAGATCTAGCTTATACCCTCCCAGGGCCTGTCCCCGTATTCCACCGCTCCAGGGTCAAATCTCAGTGTTCGCCTTTCCAACCAGACCCCACCTCTTAAGAGCGCATGATTCTGTGGACCTTCCACAACATCCGAATGCATGATGCTTTTGAGGGACATTCTGGACCCAAATCACAACAAGAAAGAAAGAACACACACAAGGTCCCAGCCAGTGATGCCTGGCAGAAGAGGAGGCTATCAAAGAGGAGGTGGCCCATAGGAGATTCTCAAAAGATGATGGGCATTTGCAAAGCAATTGGGGACGTTTCAGATGTTGGGACAGCTTGCAGAGGGTCATTTATAAAATAGGTGGCATTTGGGAGGATAACATGTCCAGAAGGCAGGGTTTGACTCTGAAGAGCAGCACTGGGAATCATCTGGAAAGGGAAGAAAGTCTGGGCTGGGACTGGCAGGGTGCGGAGTGCCTGTTGTCATCCTAAACATAGCAGTTGGCCCTTGCCGTGTAATAAGCCGCCTCCCTCAAACTTAGCAACTGACACAGTTCTACTCATCGCTCCACATCCGCTGGTGGCTGGATGATCCTACTGCCTGGCGGAATCCACTGGTCTCTGGAAAAGTACACGTGCAGGAATCATTGTGTGTCTTCATCCACCCAGTGATGAACAAGGCACTTAGGACTGGGCATGGTAGGTCTGGCTAGTGGCTGGCTTTCCGGAGTGGCTTTGCTCTCTGCAGATGACTTCTGTTCCTGAAGACTCGCCCAGCTTGTCCCCATAGTGGAACCTCAAGACTCTGGCAGCCATGCCCTAAAGCACACACCTTACCTTCCTAGATTGTGGGGCTGACACAGGCCACAAAGTTAACCTCTTAGTGGGACGTGAACACCAACTCACTGTCTGATAGCTAGAGCTACACTGTGAGTCAGTCACACTGGAAGGAGAGATAGGGAAGCTGTGCTGTTTTCCCACAGCCAACCAACACTGGACAATGACTAATTTGCAAAATGACAGCATTGGATTTATTTTAAGAAGAATGATTCGGTATATTTATGTTTGCCATGACTCAGTGCAACCAGGCATCACCTACTCTGCAATCTCCTCCTGGTGTTCCTTCGATATGCCACCAGTAGGTGGATTTCACCTTCAAATGACCAACAGTTCATATGAGTAGAACCCTAGAACGTTGAACCTGAAGGTTTTCAGGTGCAAAGCCATCATTCACGAGGAAATTCAAGGTCTCAGAGACAGAGATGACATTTGCCAGGACCAGACATCCCTATGTGGGAAGGACAGAGCTAGGGCCTGGCTTGAGGCACCCTTCAATGCCCTTTAGCCACAAGATCTTATCCAAATTTCCAGGCCATGCTCTTAAGTAGGCATGCGAAAATATAAGTGATAAAAACTATGAAGGCAGGTAGAGAGAATTTTACACACTGAAATCCTACTTTTCAAATCAGGGATTGAACATAAAAATTTAAAAAGCAACAAAAATCAAAAAGAAGGAAAGCCTTGCTCAGAAATTTTTCCAATAAAGTGCTCACAGCTTGAAACACAGACACTGTTAACTTCTGCAGAGGTCTCTGCCAACTCTTCACAGGCCATTGGTGCATAAAAACAATGTAATATAGTGATTCAATTTTCTAAAGAATCAGTTAGCAATTAAACTGAGAATGTTTGGGAACAGATATTAAATTCTAGAGAGAATTGCCATTTAAACTTTAACTTTTCTGAGCAACAAAGGGATAATAGGGAACAGATAGAAAGTTTCTCTTGAATTTCAGGGAGGAAATTATAAAAATTGAGGTCAAGTGCCCTTTGGGATCCTTTAAATGAATCAGTGACCTTGATATGGCAGTAGACAGCAGAAAGGGCACTAAGGTTTGCCTTTTGGGGTGTTCATTTGCTTTTATTCCAATTATCAGATCTGGGGATATCCAATGAATTCATGGCCCATTGGTTATCGGTCATTGGAAACATTGATTGTTCTAGGCAGATGGTTCTAAAAATAGAGTTCATCTGTTGTAGGGAAAATATATATGCAGGAATCATCCCACCCCAATTGTATGATTTCATTCATCCAGTGATGAATGAAGCACTTAGAATGTGCATGCATGGGACATAGCAAGGCACCCAGAGTACCATCGACTACTAAAGCTTAGGTCAGAAGTTTACTCCAAACCAAGAAAATTGGACCCAACAAACTGAGTATTTGCACACAGATCCTATGTGGAGAATCTGGCATGCTACTTGAAACACAGACTATTCAAGGAATATAGACAGCCTAGGCTCCATCAGGAAAGATGCCGGGAAATCAAAAACGCCAGAAAACAGAAATGAAAAAGAAAATCATCTGTGAAGAGTAATCAGAAGCTGTGGCTTCTTTTCCTGGAAGGCAGAATGACCTTGTTCCTTTAGTAAGTTCCAGCTTTCATGCTGAAGACCCAGCCCCAGCAGCCAGAGGTGACAGAGGGTCGATTCTTTTACTCAAAGTAAAGGAAATCTAGTATCTGGACTATGTGATAGCAAGACAAGTTTTCTCCATCCAAGCTAAGCCCCGTGTCTCCAATCTAAGTTACTAGCTCACGTTGCAAATTCTATAACTTCCTTTAACTGGCTCTCTCTTGGTTTAAATGAACCTTCTTCTATATGGTATTCCCCACTAGGCATGTCCACAGCCCTGCTTTGCACAGACAGACCTCCAGAAGATTCAGCTCCTATGATCCCTCAGCTCCTTCCTCATCAGCTCAGCTCACATCCGCCCTGTGGCTCCACAGATAGGGTTCCCTGTGGTCCTGGGGCCTCTGAGTTGTTGAGTCGAGAAATTTCCAGTGCTCATCTTCCTCATGGCCCTCTACATCCTACCTCCCATCCCCGTCTCTTCTGACCTCGGCCTTTCCTCAAACTCTGGCAAACTTCAGCCCTGCATCTGAAGAAGGTCATCCCCCACAGCAGACTGGATCCTCAAGGTAGGTTCTTTCTGCTCTCTCTTTACCTCCTATGTGAATTCGGCCATCTCTTTGGCTTCATAACTTCGATTGGCCCATTATTCCAGGCTCATATGTGTGACTCCAAATTTATAGGCATGACTGTAGATTCATACATCAACTCCAGACCCATATGTATAACTGGAGACTCATGTACATGTGACTCCAAATCTATATGTACAACTCCAGATTCGCATTCAGTCTGTGTTTCTCCTGGGAGCTTAGACGCAACCACCCAACAACCTAGTGGATGCTGCAATACCCCCTTCACTGGATGGTTTCCAAATTGTATCCTTGCCCCTTCATAGCCGCCTTGTCCTTCCCAAGGTCATACTCTCCCATTGATTGCTCCATAATCTATCTAGCACCTCATGTCAGGGTCTCAGAAGTCAGTGTCTACATCCGCCAGTGTCTAATAATACCAAACCCTCCTCATTTCAGCTCCTGTTTCTTCCCATCTTGGCCCACTTCTCTCCATCCCTACTGCTAATCCCTCACCTCTCCTCACCACTCCCTCAACACCTACAACCTTTTCCTGACTGTCCAGCTGTCTCTCAGTCAGCTGTTCACATGCTACAGCTACCTGCCTCCCACTCTCAAGAAGCCAACCTCTCCTTCAGCCTCTGCCCTTAGCAAGGTCTCATGGACCCATCCATTGCCCACCACCCTTTTTGTACTGTTCTCGCTTCAATATTACAATCATTGTGAACCAGAAGAGCCTTCTAATCCTGGACATTGAGCCCCTAACGCTGTCAGCTAAATAAATCTCTTTTCTTTATAAAGATATTTTGTTATGGCAATAGAAAATAAGCTAATATAAGCCCCACAATGGATGAACACACAACTGCAATTACCATGACTTTAGCTCAGTGAAATACACGATTCCCATTATACCATAATGGGTGTTATAATGCTCAAATGAGCCTTAGGAGATTAGAAGATGATGATATCAATAAATAGATAAATTTTTGGTGATAGGTAAATTATAGATGGATGAAGAGATATACAGACAGACAGATGTATATGTCTTAGCCATAGACAGAGCAAAAGGGAGAGAGGGGTAGGTTGTTTAGAGGTTTACCATGAAGAATTAGCCTATGCTACCATGGAGGCTGCAAAGTTCCATCATTTACCACCCACCAGCTGAAGACCCAAGAAATCCAGGTGGGTTTTTCAAAAGGCCTGAGAGCCAGGAAGGCCAATGTCTCAGTCTCCCTCCAAGGGCAAGAGAAGGCAATGCTTATAAACCTAGCACTCAGAAAGCTAAGGCGAAAGGATTGCCATGAGTTCAGGCTATACAGTGAGTTCAAAACCAGCCTGGATTGCAGAGCTAGAATTGTCTCAAAACATTACGAAAAAATGCTCAACTTCCCTGAAAACTTTCACAGACACACTGAGACAGTGTGAAGCCAGGTCCTATCTGGGCATCTGTAGCTCAGGCAAGAAGACATAGAAAATTGCTCATGCACCAGACTTCTCCCCTCCAGAACTTGAAAATAACCCATTTTTGGTGCTTAAGCCAGTGACAATAATTTACTGCTAATTTTCTATGGCAGAAGTGGAAAGCTAAACAATTGTACTAAACAATTTTGTCCTCCTTCAATGCAGCCAGCTCTGAACACAGTTTGCACAGGATCTGGCAGATGGTTTACAATATATCAGGTATCCAGAAGGTATTTGTTGGAATGAATGAACAAGTCAAAGAAACTAACCATTAAGTTTAAAATAATATACCTATATATCCATTGAAGTCCACACAGGAATGGTTTGTCATAATAATCCCAAATAGAAAAAGAAATCAATCATATAGTAAAATGGTTTTGCATTGTTGATGTGCTCCCATTAATTACTGACCTCCACTATTGCCTTCCAACTTAGCCAGGAGGCCCTTTTAACATCTTTTTAAATGTCATTTCTAGGTTACAGGCAGAACGATGACCCTTCAGATACTGCTTGGTCCTTCCTGGTGTGTCCACAAAAGCAAAGGCAAACAGAAGCATTCCCACGCAGGTACCACCCCCACTACCCAGCTCTCGGACTCCAAGGTCAAAGTCAAGCTTCACGCTGAAACACTACAGACAGGAGCGCTTTTACCTCCGTTGCCACCTGCCACTGTTTTTAAGTGGCAGCCAACACAGTGGGAAAGAAGGGAGAAGGGGCAGGGGAGGGAATAGCAGACACCATTAGAATCACAGAGGGACAGAAAGGCTTTGTCACAAGAAACAAGCTCTTAAAGGAGCCAGAGTCTCCCAGAGTCACCTAGCGCCACCATGGTCACCTTCGCAAAGTGGAGATCTGACCTCTTCCCTCAAGGTCCTGCCTGAGCACTGAGAAACGTGCAAGAGGCAATTCATCAGTGACGATATGATTCCTCTGCCACTGTCCCCTGGTCACCTGCTTGTTCCCACCCTCCGGGTCCACTACCATGTCTTCCAACACTGCAATCACCACCGATTTTGCACGCTCAGCCTGCTCACTGCTGCTTCCCTCCCAATAGCTAACGCCGGCACTTTCACGACTTTCTCCAGCCAACCCAGGAAACGTTTGCCACAGTAAAAATAAGTAGAACAAAGAAGATTCACGGCAATGGAGGCACTCCATTAGCTCTGCCACTTGGCAGGGCCCACTCAGCACGGGGTACCAGGCCACAGGCTCCCTGGCTGAGAGGGTCTCTGTTGCCACGTACGAACAAAGACACAGTCACCAACAAGTGCGCTTGTTCTTACGCAGGTACCCAGAGCATGGAGGGCAATGTAATCATTATACCATAATGGATGTTATAATGCTCAAAGAAAATTGTCTCACAGGCAAATGGAGCTGTAATTTCAGAGACGAATCAATGTTTCTTGGGTCAGCCTTAAACACAGTATGCACATAGAACCTGTCAGAGGATGATTTAAGAAAGACTCTTGTACCAGGACAGTGAGCACGTGTCAAAGATTTATTTATTTCATTACTGAGTAAACCATCAGATGCAAAGCTGACGCGAAGAGCACCTTAGGACCTGGGTACGCATAAGCAATGGGAGAAAGATAATGAAATCAGATCTCCGGGTAAGATGCAGCGTTCGTTGCTGTCTTTTGGGGGTGGTGACACCTCAGGTCTGAGTTCTCCTTGCTAAGAAGCAGGACTCACTTGTCTCCCTTCAGACTACTTTTTTTAAAAGATGTAGTCCCACCTTAAATTCAGACAAAACAAAGACATTCTGGTCTGACCATAGATAATAAAGTTAATTTCACGCCTTCTCTGGTGCTGCTCATTGAAACTGTGTGAGGTGTGGTCCCATTTCCCTGATGCATCAGCCTGACCTCCAGAGGCCGATGGGGGTCACACTGCTTCCTATGAGGAAGAGAAAAAGGACTGCAACATTCCTTGGCATTATCTTCGAGGTCCTGTAAAACTGTTTTTTGTTAGCAGGCGTGTCAGGAAGCTCTCCATCGCAGAGACAAAGTATCTGAAAATATCAATTCAAGAGATGAAAGGAACCAGCCCCACCTCCCAAAGTTCCACCACCTTGTAACACTGCCACAGGCCAGTGACCAAGCCATAGAAGCAGAGTATTGGAATAGAGGAACTAAATCCCCATTGCTTGCAGATAAGATTCACGTGCAGGCAGTTCAAGGGCGTCATCAAGAAGTCTGTAGAACTCTTAGTAGGCTGAATTCATGTTCTTGCAAAACACTCGTGCTGATGTCCCAACCCCTAGACCCCAGAACGTAACTGTGTTTGCAGAGAGAGCCTTTAAAGAGGCGATTAAGTCTAAATGAGGTCATTAGGTGGGCCATGACCAACCACGACTGGCATCTCCTAGAGAAAGGACATTAGCACTTTCAGCTCACACACAGAGGCACTGTCCAGGCCAGCTGTACCGTACGTCAGAATGCACAACAGACAAAGCTCCAAACCAACACGGCGCGGTGCTACAAGGAAGAGATTATGTTCATCTTTGGCAAATGTGCTATAAAATACCTGGCAGCATATTTGACAAGAAACCTATGTGATCTCTATGGAGCAAACGATAAAATTGCCCCAGAGGACACACTGGAAGATTGGTTTAAACAAAGACACACTTGTTTCTGGATGGGAAAAGTTGGTAGGTAAAGATGAGAAGCCTCCCCAGACTATATATTACATTCAACCCAACTCCAATTAATATTGCAAGAGAATGTTTTACTTGAAAAATTTATTCCAAGATTCTAGAGGAAGCATAAATATAGAAAAACTGCCAAGAAAATTAAGGAAATCATAAGAGACTCCTAATTTTTCATGAATGAAACTATAGAGCAATATTAGTCAAAACAATTAGACATTAGCTGAGAAATATAGAACTATGTCGATGAGATATAAAGTTGAAATGAACTGCAAAATGGTATCTCATATATTATAAATGTGGTATTTTGAATTGGTGTGGAAACTACTTAAGAAATAGTAGTGGAAAAATTCATTTCCCATTTGAAAAGCTGCTAGAATAGCAATTCATATCATACTCAAAAGTAAATTTCTAATGAGTAAAATGTTTAAATTTTTAAATTATTGAAACAGTAGAAGGAAATACAAAAAATGGCATTTTTAGATACTGAAGTAGGGAAGGTCTTCATAACCAGGATATGACATGAAAAACTCATATATAAGAAAATATTGAGAGATTTGATCTTAAGTGTCTTTTCAGAAGAGCTAACAAATTTAGAAGAAAATATCAGCCAGGCTCAGTGGTGCAAGTCCATAATCCCAATATTCTGGGAGGCTGAGGCAAGAGAATCTCATATTCATTCCTGGTGTTAGCAGCTTTGTGAGACTCTGTCTCAAAATTAATACAAAAAAACAGACCTGGGGTTGTAGCTCGGTGAGAAGGTTACAGCTTGGAAATCCCATGCCAGAAGGGAATAAAAAGGCAAACTAAAATATGCGCAATAACTGTTACCTGCAAGGAGTCACTATCAAAATTTTATCAAACTACACACATACAATTAATGCACAATGTGTCTTGTTGCTTCACGGTACTCTGTTACATCTCAATAGAAAGTAGTTTAAAAGCATGAAAACAAAATCCACAGAACCACTGAAAAGACAGAATTTAGGTACTAATAACATTCTGTCACCTCCTGACCCAGTGTTTCACGTCCTCTAAACACCAGATATCATTGGATCTCACCTCCAGGGACCTTTAATGACTCAACCCCAGTCCCCTGACTTGTTTCCATGTCGTACAAAAAGGAAGTCCTGGCAGTTCCATAACCTGTCAATCTTCCTGGACTTGAGGGATGGCTCTCTCCAGCTGGGAAGACAGGCTCAGCTTCCAAGTTAGACATCTCTGCTTTAACCAGTCTCTTAGCAGCTTCGATTGGACTACCTTCCTGCTCAAGTCTCAGCCCCCACCCATGGCCCACCTGCTCCTGCCCAAGGCTCTCCCTACAATAGAGAACACAGGAGATGGTCCCACCTGGAGAAACAGAGGTAGGGTTATGTGGTTCAGAACACAACTCAGAGCAACAGGTGCTATTTTATTCAGTGGTCTGTGTATGTTAAGTATTTTCATATGTAACTAATACAGGAGAAGAGACATTAGGATTACCCCCAAAATATCTAAGACTTATCCCTATTTCCAGAGTAGCAGACTACTCACATGGTCTCTGTTTCCCCCTCCCTTGCTCCCACTGAAAATAGAATCTCTATAGCGCTGAACCACAGTACTGAGAAGTGAAAAGTGCCCCACTACACACATTGAGTACAGTTCTGTGTAAATCTACCTTGCGTATATAATCTGGCAAGTGCTCTCTGAGGTGCATATGGTGATAGAAATCTGTGGCTCTGATATTGAGGACTCTCACCCAAGACCACACAACAGGTAGAAGAACCAGCAGAGAATCAGGAGTTCTCAGAGCTCCTGCACACTGCTATGCCACTCTGGAGACACAAAGAAAGGCCCTGGTATCAGAGACTTAAACAGAAGCACATATTATTCAAGGCAAATCCAGAGCCACCTGAACCCACTGGCCTTCCCTGAAGCCCTGTTGAGAAAGTCAAAACCTCTAGGACATGAGTGGGATTGTCTTGGCCTTTCTGAGACTCAAAATGCCCACTTCCACTCGGATCATCTCCCAGGTCTCAGTGATAATCCCATGTGAACCAGCTCCACACGTCTCCCAAGAAGGGACGCTGCAAGATCTACCCAGTGTCTGGCAGAATGTAAGTCGGTATCACCGGAAAGCATTTGTGTCCCCGCTCTGTGCTCAGTCCTTGGACAGCAGGGCTGCACCCTCAAGTTCCCAGGAGATTTTAGTCCATTTGAGTGTAGCAATCTCCTGGAGATGCATCAAAACGAATTTCCATGTTTATGAAACCATGAATTATTAAAAAGCACTCAAGAATTTTTGTGTTCCATTTATACGAATCAATGAATGGAGGGCTACGTTCAACCTCTGCTTTGCTACTTTACCGTTCGTAAAGACTGGGCAACAACATCGTATGCCTACTGCAGACAGATTCTCCTCAGGGCTGCAATCAACAGAAAGAATGGCCCTTGAAGGGGACAGTCAGAACCTGCAACAAGCAAATGGCTAGGTCAGTTAGGAGGGAGATGTTTTCGCTTTCATGTTGCAGAATTTCAATGCATATCAGAGGAGAGGAGGAGTGATGGACAGCCCCGATCCATCATCCAGAGTCAGTATGAACCAACATTTGCTATTCTTGCGTTATCTGCCTTTCTTAAAGCTGCATGTTAAGATAAATGAACTGGAGACCTAAATAAATGCAAATGTGTGCAAATGGTAAATGTGAATGTTCCAAAACTGACAGTAATAAGATCTACTGCAATACTAATAAAAATTCTGAGAGGAATATTTTACATCCTCAAAATAATTGATTTATTTAAGCAAAAGAAGTGAAATATATTGAAACTACAAAGAGGTATTTGAAGAAAAGGGCAGGTTTTATGCACTATACACTACATTATAAAGCTGCAAAAGGCCCCGTTTGGAAAAAAAAATAGACTTTTTTTTATAAACATGGTATTGGGTAGAGATTTCTTAGTGTATCAGTAAAGCTAGAAATCATTTAAAAGATATTAACTAACTTGGTCTCATGAAAATTAAAACTTTTTCATTTATTTATGAATCTAAAAGAATTCAAACACAAACTATCATAAACACCAGACAAAAATGATAAGCCCACTGGATATAAAGTCAATATGAAAAATCAACTGTACTTCTAAGCAAGTTACACACAAATGAAAAAAATTACCAGAGACAGCATTTATAATAGCATCAAAAACATCAAATACCTGAGAATAAACCTAACAAAAGATATAAAAGAACCGTCTACTCAGAAACCTACAAAACATAATAGAGAGAAATTAGAGAAGTTCTGAATAAAGATAGATGTAACAAAAGATGTACAGGACCTCCTAGCAGAAGCGTACAAAAAATTATTGAAAGAAAATTTTAAAGTTCTCAAAAAATGAAGTTTTTTTTTTCTTTGTGGAGAGTAGTTCTCCTCAAATTAAACTGCAAATTCAATACACCTCAATCAAAATCACAGCAGGATTTTTCTGCAGAAATTGACAAGCTGATTTAGAAACCCATAAGCCCCTAGTCAACCTTAAAAAACAAGAACAAAAAAAGAAAATATCAAGACTTGTTATAAAGCTATAATGATCAGGCTAGTGTGAAATTGGTGCAAGGATCAGCTGACCAGTGTTACATCATGAAGTCCAAACGTAGGCACACACACAAACATAATTGATGCAATGAAATAGGATTTTTTTTTTCAATAAAAGAAGCCAAGTCCACATCTACACAAATGTTTAAAGGTAGTGGGTGTCTTTGAGCAAATTGTTTTCTGAAGAGGCTGTGTATCCTTACCACCCACCAGAAGAACATGAAGACTTATTAGATCCCTAATCGTCACATCCAAGTATCATATTTATAAAAAAAAATCTTTGCTAACTATGTAAGTGACACCTAACTTTTTCATGGTCTCGGAGGCTGAACATTGTTTCTTTATTGTCCATCTGTACAACTTCTTTAATAAATTGCCTGTTGGTACCTGTTGCCCATCTTTCTACCAGAATGTTTGGTTTCTCTTTGTCATTTGTAACACATCAGTTAGTAACTTCATAGGTTAAATTTTTCCATTTATCTGGTACATTTTGGAAAAGCCACCCCAACATCTCCACTAACATCAATTGCAGTATTGGTAGTAGGCGCTCTGAAATGCCCCAGACCCCCCTTGGCTGAAGAATCCTGGCAGAGTCCTTCGCCATCAGTCCACAGCAGGAATGGCCATGGCTGGAGAGAAAGAGCAACTTCAGCTTGATCCCATTATCTTTCTGGGCTCATTCAATGGCTGCAAAACCCAGGATGCCTTTGAGAGGACGTTTGCTTCAGGCCTCTGTGGGCCTAGCTAGGGGCACGGCAGGGCTTGCGTCAGGTCCACATCGTCCCTCTGCCCACCGCTGTCTCTCACAATACATAAACTTAGGTTATTAACCCACCTGATGTAATACAGGATAAGAAACAGAAAATTTAACTTCATTTTCTCCCCCCAAACATAGGTAAATGCTGTAATACCCCTCATTGAATAATCAATCTTTGTGCCACTGATGTGAAATACCATCTTAATAATATAGTAAATTATTGTGGACACGTGGATTTGGTCGTGGGCTTCCTAATCTACTAATCAGACCTGTTGGTCTAGTCCTGCAACAGCTCACAATATTTTAATTTTGCAGTTTAAAGCTTCAATCTCCGAGAGGACACAACCTTCATTAGTCGTTTTTCTTAAGTAGAGCATTCATTCCACTCTTTGCATGTAGTTCCTGCTAGTCTGTTTTTAATATTTTATAATACTTCCAGAGCTCAGACTCCTATAGGTCCAAGCACCTGGACTGAATGCATGCCCTTGACCGTTTTTACAGACAAATGGCATATATGTGGCCCAGGACTCCAATAACAAAGCAGATGCACACTCAATATCTGTTTCTTTATCAAGTGGATGGTTAAAGACTCCATAGTTCCTCCAGCTTCCCTTCCCTTCTTATTGGCTCCCAAGTAGACAGGGCCTGAGTCAGGACTAATTGCAGAGAAGTGTTCTCTTCTGTCTTTCCATAGGAACTTCGAATCTGTGCAGTTTGTTCAGGCTCTTCGTGGACTGGCTTTCTTTTGTCCTGATCATGATTCCCTCCTTCACAGAGTCAGGCAGATTCATAAGTGTTCTCCTCAGAGACCATGATGTGCAGGGGCCTTTGCTTTCCCTGCCTGTTTTTCTCTTACCTTGCCTTTCCCATTCCTCAGGCTACTGAAAAAGAAGACAGAGAGGTACACTCATGGGGAAAGGAAGGATCAGGTTGAGGTCATGTGGGATGTATGCAGATGCCACGGGCCCCACACTACCTGCTGTGCTCCCAGTGCCCAGCACCTGTGGGGACCCAGAGGAGTAGGCTGGACATCCAACTTGGATCCTGCAGGATCCACCAAGATGGATGACCAGCAGGAAACTCTGCCTTGGTTGTCTCTGGATTGATTCCTTGTGACTGTTGTCATCCACCGATATTGAGCACCAGCAGCTGAGAAGTGGAGGCAGAACCCAAGCAGAGACTCACATTCCATGAATCCAGTCCGGCCTGGCCCGTGGAGTTATGACGGGACCAAGCAGCTAGTAGACACTGAGTCCAATTCATCACCTCTGAGGACAGGCGACTGATGCCTTCCTCTCTTGTCCAGGGCCAATGGCTACATTAAGGCTCCCTTGGTGTAACCAAGCTAGATATCTCCTTGTTCCACTGAGCTTCATTCCTTGCCCTCAGCTGCCAGCCACTGGAGTAAGACTACAGAGGAAGGAAGTGTCTGTTTCCCTCTCCTGGTCCATGCACACAGGGTATGGCCAAGGCAAAGCCCAGAGGTCGCAATGTTCTGGGATGATGTGGAGCCTGTTCTGTGACAAACATCCCCACAGGAAGGGGCCACAGACCTGCCTGGGAGGAAAGGAGAAAGCCAAAGTGCTACTGAAGTCCCTACGACTTGTGGTGGGAGCAGGAGGGGCAAATAGAGGCAGAATGTGGGGTTCTGGGATTAGTGTAAAACTTTATGAAATGTAGTGATATTGGCCAATCTCTGTCCACAGCCCTGCTTTCCCAGTGGGCAGTTTATGTGTAGCAAGACGAACTGAATAAGAAAACGTATGAACTTTGGACAAGCTACAGCTAAATTGAGAGCTGTGTATATAGAGAGCATATTCAGAGGGATCCGTGGGGTCCTCACTGCATAAGACTACCCCTGACTACTACTACTACTCGACTACTACTTGAGGCAAAGCCAAAGAAACCAACAGAGGGAATAAACATACCCGAAGCATGTTCCCCCTGCCATTTCTCTGGGACCTTCAAAGATGAGACAGAAGAAATAGAGATTATCAGCACAGAGCTGGGCCGCCTGGGACCTCGAGTAGAGCTGGGGACAGGCAGCTGAGCCTGGCTCCATGCTACCCTCACAGGGGCTCAGTGTGTGCAGCATTGTTAGGCTTTGGGCAGGGCCAGCCCAGGGCAGTGCGTGCAGCTGTGGGAATCATTCTCAGGGCAGACACAGTTTGCTTCCCGTGGAGGCTGCTTAAGGCCTGTATTTCTACAAAGCATGGACCAGAAGGAAATTCTTTAATGATACTGCAGACAAGGTGTCTGACGCTGTTCTTCACCAACGTGCCATGAGAAAGGGCGGGAAGGAGGGAGGGAGGGCTCACCCACAGAGCTGTCACTAGGCTGGCATCCCTGTGTGCTCTGGTTGCAGCTGTGACTGAGACTCTCCATCTTCTCAGGGCCCCGGGGAACTGCCACGATCAGCTTTGAACTCACCCAGTCCCACATTCCCATCCCAAACGCATCATGTACCCTCCAGGTCCTTGAGGTTCATTCCCTCAGTTATAAAAAGGGAGCCATGGCAGCCGCGTGGTCTGACTGAGGATTAAGTGAGACGTTTTCTCTGCATTGTGTCAATAACACGATTTCTTTTTGTAACCTTTCCAGTTTGAAATAAGTTCAGACACATAAAAATGCGGAGGCAATAGCGCATGAGTTCTGAGCCGACTTCAGCCGCTTCCTCTATTGTCCTCACCTTGCATAATTCTGGTAAAATGATCAAAAGTAAAATATTGACCTTGGTACAGTAGAATCAGCTAAATTCCATGCTGTTTGGATTTTACCTATTTTTCACAAATGTCGCAGTCCTGTTCCAGGCTTCCAGGTGGCATTTAACTGTTATGCATGATTTCCTTTCAAAGTCCTCCAAGAGCTGATTCATTTTTTCTTGGAGTCATCAAAGGCCCCACATCACCTCCATGGGAAGGCAATGTAGAGTGTGAACAACCCAAATTAGCAGATGTCCCCACTGGGTGTGTGCCTACTATTCTACCCCCAACCCAATAATCTCCAGAAACCAAGCTCTCTGAGCATCACTGACACCAGGAGCACACCTGTCTCCCCAGGACAGCATCATGAACTATGATACCCAGAGGATTCACTCTCCCAGCTGAGTGACACAGGCCGCCAACCTCTGGTTGCCTCATTCTCCTTTAGTTGCCTGGTCTTTGCTTGGAATCCTTTATACCATTTGTACTGTTTATAATAAAGATGATGTATCACAGATGTTGATAGAGTTGATTTTGGACTTTCTTTCTCATGGAATAAGGAGGAAAAATTGACATTTTGTTTTTAGCTCAACCTCATAAAGTGAAAAGAATGTCAAGAAAGGTTCACTTAAAGATTAGAAGTTAAGCCAGGTGTGGTGACACATGCCTGAAATTCCAGCATTCTGAAAAGCAGGAGAGTCACAAGTTTGAGCCCAGCTTGGGCAATTTAGTAAGACTCTGGCTCAAAATTAAAAAAAAAAAAAGAAAAAGAAAAAAAGACTAAGGATGTAACTCGTGTGAAGGTCCAGGCCGTGGGTTTAATCCCTAATACCACAATAAAAGAAAAAAAAACCTAAAAGTTAAATATAACTCCTAAAATTATTTTGTTTAATTTTATAAAAGTTGTAAAAGATAGTAGTCTCTCCCTACATAAACCCTACAAGGACTAAAATTATAATAGAATCTAATACCTATTGTTCCGTCTTTTGTTATTACTACTGAAATGTCGATTTAGAAATGACATGATATTTTCCCCAATGTTAAACAATGAACTCTCTAAATACATGTTCATAGTAATTGTCAATCTAGTTTCCCATGTATTTAGCTATTTAAAGCTCTTAGCATACATCGAATTAACAATTTTCCCAAATATGCTGATCGCCGTAATAATACTTCAACAGACACAAAATTGTAACATATAAAATACAAAAGATGTTTACTCCACATTACTCCAATGACTTTACAAAGAAAACACCTGGATGCACACAAAGACATGCTTTATCATGTCACCAGGTTGGCATGAGTTGGCTGTGACGTGACTAGAGAGTCTGTGGTCCTCAGTGGCTCACAAGCTCAGGGAAGCAAGGCTTAGCTCGGCATTCTGGTGTTTGATGAAACACTTCCAACACAGATCACAGGCATTAATGCAAAGCCCCTTTGAGCCTCCTCATGGTACCAGAGGCAAATGAATATAGAGGCACTTGAGCACAGGGCTGGTTGGGCTACTGCTAGAATTCCTCCTCTTTCATCTTCTGGGAAACAAACAAAGTAATAAGCCATCAGAGGAGAAGTCTGCCCTGACAATCCCATGGCTTCAGTCAATAATCCTGAATGATTTGTTTTCCTGTGGAACCTGTGCAACCTCCTAAATATCAAAAAGGTGATGCCTTCTCACCGGGTACACAGGGATAGTTCCATGGACATCTTTTTCCCATTACCCATCAGCTCAAAACAAGCTCCATGGGCAAATTCATCAGACACATTTAGCTTTAAAAAAAAAAAAAACAGAATTTTGTCCTTGAGCTTGCAGCTGTCTGAGTGCTTATACACATCCTACATTGATGTGTTGAACTCCAAGCCTCCATGGCGAGGGCATCAGGTGATGCCCCTGGTGGGTGAATGCTTATGGCAGCAGAGCCATCATGATTGGGATCACCGCCCTCATAAAAGAGGCCCCAGAAAGCTCCCTCCCTCATGTGAGGACACAGAGGGAACCAGGATGACAGCCCTCACCAGACATAGAATCTACTCACTTTGACCATGAACTCCTCCCAGCCTCTAGAGCTATAAAAAATCCATCTTCAGTATTTATAAGTTTCCCAGACTGTGGTGCTTTGTTATAGCAGACCAAACAGACTAAGAAAAGTCTTTATCAGTCTCATTATCTATTGGAGTTTTTGTAAGTAAACAACAAACTGTCTCTAAGTGTGTGCGCCGCGTATGTGTGAGATTCACTGAGACGGATCCAACCTACAATATTTACTATATTAAGTGACACTGGCGACATTTTGTGCAGCTTATGCCAGGTTCCTCCTCTTATCACAGAGTGGAATGAAGTCTCCTCCACCTTTTTTGAACATAGCACAGTGAGTAGCCTAATCTCTTCAGAAAACTTCTTGAAGTCTCTCTTAAAGCTGTAACAAATCTTCAAACTTCTAGCGAGGATTTATCTGTAGCACTTTTGCTGCACCCTTATCAGTCTTTTATTTCATGATATTTATAAACAGCACTCTGTTTCTTCAGTATACTCCTGCAAAATTGTGGTTGCCTGATCTGGAGGACATGGAGGTCTGCCTTCTCTGTGTTGGGCCTATAGTGGCCACTTGACAGCTGCTAAGATGAGTGATCTGTGCTCTGAAGCATCCACTTCAACTCTGAGGTCAGGAACAGGTACTTCCTGCTTGGCCTGGGTGGGTGATGTAGCCCCTTGGGCTTCCATCGTGGAATCCTGCCATGGCCAGGGACTATGACCACATAGGGACCAAGACAGCGCAAAAGCACAAGCTAGATAAGGTAGTGTGAACATGCAAGGTAAGATACCCTGATTAAGACTCTTGGTAGCTGATACCAAGAGTAGCCTGGGTGTATGTGTGTCACTCAAGACCAACAGATAGAAAATGGAATACATGGATAAGCTGCGGGTCGAGCTCACCTCTTGCGACATCAGGTAAATGATGTAGTGAGTAGCTGCTGGTATATGTGCATCCTGATCCAGAATGCCCTCCATTGTACAAAAATGTGTGGAAGTCAATGAGCAAACACTCCAATTTCCATGAGGTATCCAAGGAAGCAGTTGGAAAGTTGGAGGGACCTCTGTGAAGGCTGGAAGGAGGGTGAAATGCCCTCAGCTGCCTTCCCCCAGGCCAACCAAGTGCGCATAGTCAGTGGGGCAGGGAAGTTGAGGCTTGGGAGAGAAGAATGGCTCTCTTTTCACATCCTTACTGTTGGCATTCCAGCAAATACCAGTGTGCACCTATCAGCCTCATTTGCAAGATCTCTACTTTGCGAATTCCTTTCCAATGCCTTCTGGCAATGGCCCCCATGCAGGGCCAGCCCTCCTGCTCTAGCCTTCTAGGAGACAAAGTGATGAACTCCAAAAAGTAGGCATATCTTAGTCTCCAAGTGTGTGAATATGAGAACTCACAATGCAGAGGCTCACTGCAGGTGGGTTTCAGTCAGCAGTCTCGAAATGGGGAGATTATCTGTGTTGTCCAATGTCATCCGGGGACTCTCATAATGGGGTCAGATCAGAGAAAGAGGTGACCATGGAAGCAGAGTGAGAGGAGAGAGTTGAAGGTGTTACGCTGCTGGCTTTGCACTGAAGGAGGGGCCACAAGCCAAGAAATATGGATGGCTTCTAGGAGCTACAAAAGGCCATGAAGCCAGTTCTCAAGCCTGCAAAGGATCCTGCCAAGCCAATGCCATCTTGACTTTAACTCAGTGGGGTCCATTTCTTTCGGGAGACATTGAACTTCTGATCAGGGGAAAGCACAGCTTGCCCACAGCTGTGAAAGAGCTGAGCTGAGCTCCCTCCGTGGTTCCAAAGGGAAAGTGACGGCCTTTGGAAGCTCACTTGTCCTCCATGAGCTTTCAGTTGCCTACACCAGGCAGAAGGCTTTCAGACTTCTCCACCGTCTACCGGCAGCCTCATAAATAATGTCAGCCTTACTTACATAAGGTGTCAGTATTGCACAAGATGTCAGTCTTATACAATCTCCACAGCAAGCCAAGCAGCCTGGCTCAGAATTGGTGACTCTGCTTAAAAGCAGGGCCAATACTTTATATGGGGTTAAGATCGTACATTGGACTGAAACCTTATACGAAACTGACATCTCGTATGGGCCTACTGGCTTACAGAGATCAGCTTATATGGGACTAACATTTTATACAAGACTGATGGCTGATACGGGACTCACATGTTTTATAGGACTGACATCTTACATGAGACTGGCATCTTATACAGGATTGGCATGTAAGAGTGACACCTTATACAGGACTGAGATCTTATGGGAGTAATGCTACACATGGGACTGAAATTCTACACAGATCTAATGACTGTGTACTCCTGACAACTCACACGTGACTGACACCTTATGTGGGACTGATACCATTCATAAGACTGACACGTATATGGAGCTGTTATCTTCCATGGGATTGATGCACACATGGAACTGTCACCTTAAAGGGACAGACACACGGGATTCACATTTTATATGGGATTGATGACTTTTATCTATGTCACTGGTGTCTTACAGGGACTGACATCTTATATGGGACTGACACTTTCATGTATACACATACACACACATATATATATAGATGCTATAGTTTGGATCTTGAGTGTCCCCCAAAGCCTCATGTATTTGGAACTGTGTGTTACTGAGAGGAAGAGCTTGGCAGGGAGCGGGGGATATTTGGAATTTGACCTGGGGGATTGTATCAACTTGTTGAGATTGGGGGTTGCAGGTGGCAGAGTTTTCAGGTGTTTATTACGGATTTGTGGGCCAGGAAATGAGGGAACAACATTCACCCTGTGGTGAGGTGGGTGGCAACTGACAGCTCTGAAATAAGTAAAGGAAGGAAGAAGAAACATTGTTGTAGCTCCAGACTTCACTTGGCTTCTATTTGCAATGGGGTGAGCAGCTTTCCAACCGTTCTCTGCTGTGTATCCCCCCTGATGTCAACTGCTCTACAATGGACTCTGAAACTGTGAAATAAATCTTGCCTCTCTTAAACTGTGGATGTGGGGTATTTTGTCACTGAGACAATAAAGTAACTAAGACAACAGACAGTATCTAGCAGATATGTTACCACCAACATCATGACAGCAGGGAGAAGGGCACACCAAAAGGGACAGGAATGTGCATGACCATAGTTCCTGCAACCTGTGGTCCAGGGAGATTCAACAAGAGGAATCCCCTAATACTGTCTGTAGATGAATTTTTCTTTCATTGCTTTTACTGGATCTCAGATAGACAAGGAGACAGATACAGTCTCCAAGCCCCTGATCTCAGAATGAGACAGACACCCACTCGTATATTGGCCTCCCCACTCAGCAACCTCTACTTGGACCAGGTGCAGCTGAAAGAGAGATTTAATGTGCTGAAGCTATGAAAAGAGGTAATATCTCTCCTTGCGGTAGGTGGGGGAGGTGACACATACACCTCTGCTTGGCAGAGGCTGGATGTTAGATAGATGTCTCCCCTCTGGAAGGCAGGTTTTCCCCAGATTCCAGGTCAAATCCAAACGCAGTGGTCAGTGAGCAGAACCACTAAGGGCCTGTGGAGTTAGAGTCTCAGAGTCACAGTCATTTCCTGGAAGGCAGGAAGAAGCCATATAACTAGAAGAGATAGTCAGGCAGATAGATCTCAGGCTGCAGGAATAAATACGTATCTGGAAGCTTTCATGTCCTCAGTGAAAGAGGAGTAAGAGCACGGGAAACTGAAGGAAGGTGTTAGAAGGGATGGGGTGAAGGTATGCGGAGGGATGAGGTCTGAGGAGGCAAGAGATGTGAAAAAGGAGGAATTCTGAGGGGTCAGAGGTATGAGGAAGAGGAGGAGGAGGAGGAAGAAGGGAGGAGGAAGCATAGGAGGCAGGAATAGTGTGGAGAAAGGAGTCGTAACAAGGCAGAATATGTGACGAAGGGGGAGAAGAGAATGAATGGAGAGAGAAAAGGTAGGAGGAGAGAGGAGAAGGCGTGAGAAGGCAGCAGCTGTGGGTCCAACAGGAACAGCCCTGACACGGAGGCATCCTAGCTTAGTGGCAGTCCGCACAATTTAATATTCTAGGTTTTAGGAACTTTGTCTGTCAAAATCTACTCTAGAGTCAACAGGTGTCCTTGTAGAAGACAGAGCTGAGAAAGCACCTCGGTCCCGCACCCTCTGTCAGTCAGCTTTCCATCCCTGTAACAAAACACCCAAGAGAAGCAATTTATAAGAAGGAAAGGTTTATTTTAGCTCAGGGTTTCAGGTGTTTCAATCCACAGTCAATTGGCCCCACTGCTTTTGGGCCTGTGGCAAGACAGCACATCACGGTGGGAGTACTCAGCAGAGTGAAGCTGCTCACCTCATGGTGCCAGAGAAACAGAAAGAAGGGAAGGAGAAGGGAAGATCCCAGTACCCCCTCCCACAGTGTGCCCCAATAACCTCACTTCCTCCCATGAGGTTCTGCCTCCTAAAAGTTGCGCCACCTCTCTACAGCATCACAGGCTGATGACCAAACCGCTGACACTTCAGACCCAAACCAGCATGCCCTGAAGACCTAAGCCCCACAGAGGACATCATGGGTCCCTGTGATGCTGTGCATAGATCCACGCCTGCCCCTGAGGCACTGTCCTCCTCAGAGGCAAGCAGGGCCCGCTGGGTCAGTCAGGCCATCCACTGCCAAGCCCATTGAGAGCCCAGCCGAGGTAGTACGGTGGCTCTGGCAGGATGAATTTCACCAGCCTTACAGGAGGCTTTCAGAGCAACAAGCCTGTGAGGACCATCAGACCAATCACTTCCACCTTCCCCAAGAAAGGGGAAATGGCAGGCACTCTGAGAGTCCACCTTCCTGGAGCGGAAGTGCACCCTGCCCAGGGTGGGGGGAGCCGGCCTGGCGCAGCCACACACCCCACACAGCTGCAAGGCGCCGCCATCACCTACAACCCATCCTTTTCTGATTAGTAATGATGTGTTTAATTGAAATTTCAAGGTTCATTACGGAATGTGGATTAATTAAATTGAGAAGGAAGATAATGAAAAATATTCCCACTGGATACATAAAGAGCAGGCCTGCTGCGGTGGGAGGAGGGGAATTAAAATGCATGGGCCTGCCGGAATGCTCTCTGTGGGCCCCCAGAAAATGAGCAAAGCCTTTATGCTGTGCCCTCGGGGGCAGAGAGGGTGCCATAGGATCTGAGTGGGAGTAAATGTTGTGGATTCTTTTTGCGATTGAGGGCGTGCCTTATTTGCTCCCTGCCAGGCTCAGCACCACATCCACAGATCCTGGCTAATATCCTCCCCGGTCCTTGGAACTGGCCAGGCGCTTATTAATCCCTTTCTGCACTTTCCTCACCAAAGTTCTGAGCACCAGTGTGGAATGAATGAACCATGTGTGGGAACTTGCCAGGACACACAGCAGGAAGAGGAGAAGCACCAGAGGCCGCCAGCTCCTGACATCCTGCCTGGTCTAGGGATCTGGAAGTTTCTGCAGAGTGTGCTGGGTGCATGAACCAGCTCGACAAGAAGGAGCTGGCTGAGCCAGGCTGCAAGACATGAATTCCAGGCTCCCTCCATGCATTCTGGACCAGGCCCTGTGTCCCTGCAGCCCTCCTCTCAGTGCCACTCACATGGGATCTAATCCAGTCCTCTCTACAGCCCTACCAGTAAGTGTACCTGTTGTACGGAAGAAAACTGCGACCACCGCATATCACAAATAAATCTCAGCAACAAATGCTAAGTGGGAACCCCAGAGCCAAGAGACTATGCAGTACAGGACATCACGGTGGACAATGTAGGTAAGACTGGGAAAAAGTGAGACTGCTGGGGCGATGGAAAGAGCCACCCTCGTCCCTCGCCACCCACTGCTCAACACAGGTGTGCCTACGCAGAGTCTCCTCGTGCCACTGTTCCTCTATCTGAACACTTTCCCATTGTATTCAATTAGAAGACTCTATTTTAAAAGTTTCAAAGCCCATTAAGTTGCCTTGCAAATTGCATATTCTTCTATCCATTTTATCATTCGTTCTTCTCAGTTTATCTGAAACAAGTAATACAATA
The DNA here is from genome assembly GCA_004027205.1 of Ctenodactylus gundi. Taxonomy (NCBI): domain Eukaryota; kingdom Metazoa; phylum Chordata; class Mammalia; order Rodentia; family Ctenodactylidae; genus Ctenodactylus; species Ctenodactylus gundi. Next base: position 71,255 of record PVKB01000199.1, read on the forward strand.
AATATAAATATTTCTGAGCAGGCTGTGGTGGCACATGTCTGTAATCCCAACAATCTGGGAGGCTAAGGTAGAAGACTCCCAAGGTTGAGACCAGCCTGGGTAACTTAGCTACGTAGCAAAACCCTGTCTTGACGTTTTCACATAGTAACAATAATAATAAAGGGTTGGGGATGCAGATCAATGCAGAGGCCCTGAGTTCGATCCTAGTACCACAATAAATAAATAAATGATCTTTAAAACTTTTTTCAATAAAGCCAGGCATGGTAGTACATTCCTGTAATCCCATCATTCAGGAAGCTGAGGCAGGAGGATTGCCATGGGTCCAAGGCCAGCCTGGGCTACATAGTGAGTTTAGTACCAGCCTGGGTTATATAGTGAAATGCTGTTGAGAGAGAGAGAGAGAGAGAGAGAGAGAGAGAGAGAGAGAGAGAGAGAGAAACTTATTTACACTCAGAATGAAGTGGTTTCACCATGGTCTTGGAGGTAAGGCTCTTGTGGAATTCAGTACCAGGCTTCTAGTGACTCAGGCAAGGTCCTTCTCAGGCACCAGAGTAAAGCCCTCCTTTTTTACTAAAGGCAGGCTAAGGACACAGGTACCTGCGACTTGCCTCTCTCAATCCTCAGAGCTATTTCAAGAGAAGCATTTCTCGTGGCTCCTGAACGCCACAAAAAGACCAGTAATAAAAACTACTCCCTGATGCAACCCAGAAGAGCCCACAGCGAGGCAGGGGCACTCCACCATCCAGGCTGTGGCCTGCCGTGCTGACCAAGTAGATTCTCAATCCACACAATTGTCTCTAAATTTCCCTTCATCCTCTTAAATCAGTGGGATTTTCAGGAGGTATAAAGGAGCTGAAATCCTTTTCCGATGCAGCAATTATTCACACCAGTCAAAACTTATTCATCAGAGGTAAACTTCTTATCCAATTTAAATTCCCTAACTCAACCCTCTTTAAGTAAGAGAAAACGACAGTTTGCTTCTACAGGAGAAAATTGCTTTAGATGGTTTCAAGCAGGCGCAGTAGCTCTTCCCTCCTGAAGCAGTACCACGCCTACTGAGGCCTTCGGGAAGGCTGATGAGTGTGCCGAAACTCTGTGTTCAGCAACGTAAGCGTCAGAGTGTGCTCTTAGCACAGTGCTCTTGACCCCAGCCCTCGGTCACCCCACCAAGAAATAAGTGTGGGGCAGTCTGCTTCGCCATGCCGAGGAAACCAGTGAACCCAGAAACTACATACACAGGATGAACAGGAGCCCTGACGTCTCCCAGAGTCCTTTCCACTTGGCTGGTGAAGAGTGAGACACAGGAAGCCTTTAATATTCTTCCCTAGCCAGAGGAGCCTTAATAGCTGTGATGCAGGGATTCTTCAGGGTTGAACACTGGCACTAGTCTGCCAAGACTGGCCGTCCTAAGCCCAAGCGAGGATGCAGACTGTAAGCTGCCAAGGAACCTGCTAAGTACCCAGTGTTCGGCCAGGCACCCTGGGGAATGGAGAGGACCCCGCCATGTGAAGAATCTTGCCTTTCTGTAACCCAGCCTGCATCCTTCTGGAAGGTGGCAGAGATGTCTCCAGTGGTCCCTTGTGCAAATAGGGGAAAGAGGCATGGTCCCATTAGGCAAATACGGGACAGAGGAGTCCAGCCCAGTCTGGCTTCCGAGGCGCATTTGATGGGGGAGGCAGTCCTCAGGGTGGCAGCCTCTTGGGAGCTAAGTCTCCAGTCTACTCAGCTCTTCTACAGCTCATTAGGCTACATCATGGTCTTAGAACAAATTGCAAGTTTGCCACCAAAGACCCATCATGGAGAACTGTGAAAAAAAATAGTTAGGATAAAGGGAAACGATTCCAAAATAAAGGTTCTGAATAGGAAAAAAAATGGTTAGAAAGAGTAAAAACCAGGTAAATCTAAATAAATGTCGACAGAAATATCATGATAATAAATCCTATTTGGATGAAAGACAGAAAGAAAATACTGGATGTCACTAATACTTTTGGCAATGTGATTAAATTGAAAACAGTCCTGGTTCTTAGCTAGCTCAGGAGTAGAGATCTTTAATGAGGTTCAGACTCTGAGTTACATTTATATGTTAAAATTCTAAGAGTAACTCCCAGAGGGATAAAAATAGATGGTAGATCTGTATAATTCTAAAACATAGAGGGAAAACATGGGTTTTAAGTATAAAATTAATTCAAAATAAAAAATGAAAACTACAGAACAAAACGATGGTAAAAATAATTTACAATGCATCAACAATTACAAAAAGTACAAATTGATAAAAAATTCACAGTTTAAAAACTGACAGGTTAGATTTTTAATTCAGGTGTGTGTTATTTTTAAATGTTGAAAATGTGCAAATAAAAATTGGCAAAAGTTGTCTAGCAAAAATGCACATATTTACACACATACGTTAGTGTGCATGTTAAAACACACCATTTTAGCTTTCATTTTTGCTTTTCTATATAATTGAGAGCTAAAATATCGTGAGAAATGAAAATCACTACTGAATAATGATAAAATTTTAGTTCGGTAGGAAGACAAAAAAAAAATCTTTCCAAATTGCCATGTCCTCACCAGATGACCCAGCATTGCATTCCTTGACATTTATTCAAAAAAAAAATGAAGACATATGTGCACACAGGACCTTTAGGCCCCTGTTCAGGGCATCTTTATTTATAATAGCCCCAAACTGGAACCACACTAAATGTCTATCGGCAGGTGAATGGTTAAACTGGTCTACTTATACCGTGAAACACTGTTGAGGATGAAGGTACCTTGGGTCATTCCGCATCTGTTTTTGAGTCTACATGGGAATCTGCAATCATCTTACAGTTTTTTACAATGTTTTTAAAATGTAAAGTAAGTATAATGTCCACTGTATGACAGATGGACACAAAGCAGGATTTACCAGGTGTCTTGTTAAAAAATTCATTTCCTGAGGCTGCTGTAACAAATTTACCACAAGCTCCGTGGCTTTAAACAACGGGAATTTATTGTCTTCCAGTTTTGGAGGCAGGAAATTGGAACTCAGCAAGGCCACACCCCCGTCAGGGGTTCTGGGCAAAATCCATGCTTATACCTCGTTCTTTCGGCCTTGGTGGCCAAACTGTTTCCTCTGCTTCTGTCTCCAATCTCCCTCTGCCTCTCTCTTAGAAAAACACTTGCCATTGCATTTAGGGTCCACCTGGACAGTCCAGGATTTTCTCCTTATCTTGTCACGATTCCTTAACTTTACATCTATAGAGGCCCTTTTTGTGAATAAGATGATATTCACAGGTTCCAGGGATTAGCACAGGGATGGGGTGGGGAGGGGTGTTACATTCAACCCACCATATGAATGAAGCCATCTTTACCCCTGGCTCTCAGGATCCCAGACAGGTTGGAGCACCCCCACTTACTCTGACTTCACGCAGTATTGTACATCAGAATCTATGAGTCACGTAAATAATCCCAGCACCCTAGCCAATGTGGGCCCTGCCACACTGTCAGAAAGAGAGCAATATCACTGGGCTATGGGGGCCAGGCTCACCTTCTACGAAGTGATTTGTCCTTCCAGACTTTCCAGGAGGACCTCCTGAAGTGCCTGGGGTCTCATTGCCAAGTCCATGGAGCAGGCAGAGGGTAATTACAGGGTGGTTTGCCTAGTGACCTTGGGAGAGGCAGATCCTGGATGGACCCTTTTCTCTGCAAGGTTCCCATGATAGCCTTCCAATATGCCCAAGACTCGAGCCAGCTCTGCGAGTCCCTTTCTATGGAGCCCAATCCCCAAGTGAGGAAATGGCAACCATTTGGGATAGTTCGAGGCTTAATTACTCTAGGAAAGTTAATCAAAATGCAGCGGCTGCTTACTCTGCAGTTTTCTATGAACAAACAGGAGGTTGAGCAGCCGGAAGCCAGATGGGGAGCTGGGTCTCCCTGCATTGTGGGAGGATATGGAATGTGGGAGACCCATCCTTGCTGGGTGCTGCCATATTCCCTGAACAATGTGGCAAATTTTCCCCTCTTCCCTGTCACTGTCTCTTTTTTTTTTTTTCTTTTTGAACAGGGTCTCGCTCTGTTGTCACTGATTTTCTAGAATGAGAGTTACTTTCTGATACTTCCTGCTCTACAAAGCTTGTCCCTCTCAAAAGTACGGCCTGCCTCTTCTGGTGTTCCAGTCTCGCTCCTCCAGGATATACCACTCCCTGGCATCCACATGGCATGTCACAGGCTCAGAAGTATACCTGCCTAGTCCCCAGGTCTGATTCCACCTCTCATAGACTGTGCAACCCTAGGCAAGTGACTCAACCTGTCTAGGTCTGTTTCCTCATCTGTGCAATGGGGACAGAGCAAAGCCTGAGTGAGATTCTGATGGAGCAGCCGGAATAACATCTGGCATCATAGCAGCACTTGGTGGATAATATCAATGAAAATGTAGTAGGTGACCAGGAGGAGACTTTCACTTGGGCTTTGACCCCAGGGACCTCAGTGCTCCTTTTTCTCCTGTGCTTCTTGATTTCACCTATTCTTAGGAAGAGAATGTGAGAATGCATTATTCCAACCACAAAGGGACCAGTCAGCAAAGCTAGGGTCAGAAAAGGCCAGAGCTATCCTTGGCAGTGTTCCACAGCCCTCTACAGACCTGGGGAACTTCAGCAGTGGTCAAGACTGTCCCAAGATACGAGGCATGAGGATCTGCTGTCTTGCTTTCTGCAGAAACGAGATGACCTTTCTGTCTCCCACATTTCTTCCTCAACATAAGCCTCTGTGCCAAGAGGCTCCAAGAGGTGGGGGCGTAAAGGGATCAGAGGAGCCTCTAAGCACCCCACAAGTCAGGATGCCAAGGTCATTGCTCACTGAAGGATGCCCACCAGCCCTTTGCACCTGCAGCATGTCATGGGCAAGCCTGACTGCAGAGTTCCCAGGGTTGAGCACTGAAAGGGGTCAGTCCTCATCTGAGCTATGGGCAGTGCATGGTGTTTCCATGCGTTTTTGGCCCGGGAAGGAGAGAGTCTGCCAGAAGGAAGAGGGAGCTGTGTGGGAAGGCACAAAGTGAGGGGGTGGGGAATTGTTGTCAACAGCTACAGGTGGGCGGGACACGAGGACACTTGTTCCCACACCCAACACAGAACTCGGGGCTCAGATGGCACTTAGTAGATGTTTGCTGAACAAGACAGTGAGTGTATGAGGTGCCGTGGGCTTTCCCACAGATCCCTGCCTGTCTAGGGAGTCTGGAAGAGTGTGCATGAGTGGGCTCCTGATGAGTGAATAGGTGTTGTTGCCCACGTGGGGCAGAGAAGGGCACTAAAGGCAGAAGGAGGGACACATATAGATCTACAGATGCCTGCCGGCTAATGAATGGGTGAAGTGGGAGAACCCAGAGAGGGAGAGAAGGTGGAGAGGCAAAGCTATTGCAGGAGACAGAGAGCTGCTTCAAGGTGGAGAGCAGTGGTGTGGGCAGGGCCAAACTGGAGGCCCTGGCAGGGCAGAAGGGAGACTGCGGAGGTGAGTGAGGACACCCAGGGCAAGAATGCATGTGAGATGATGAGGATCCTACTTAAGGGAAAGAAGTGAGAGTGCATGAGATGGGGACTGGGTGGGAGGAATAAGGGGCCTGCAGCCTGGTGACCAATCAGGTGGCATGTGAGAGTCACTCGGTACAAAACAAAGGAGAAGCTGTCCCAACTGTAGTCCCTCAGAAACCACTTCCCTTCCTTCTGACTGGACTCCTCTGGTCACTGGTTGGTCTGAAGCCCTGTGGTCACTCCAGCCAGGGACGGGGTATTCGGGGAAAAGACCAGGATAAAGGACCTGTTGGGCTAGGCATTACCATGCATTTGGTTCATTGGGCAGTCAGTCACACGTATTTATTGAGTATCTACTGTTTTCCAGGTTTCGTGGTGGACTTTGGGAGCCACCAGAGAAGGCTATCTGCTTGCTGCTCTCTGGGGGCCAGCCTATCATTAGCTCAAACCTTCAAGACTCTCTCCTTCTCAGGGACATCAGACAGCAAAGTGTCACAGGACATGTGAGTCTTCCCTCAACTCCAGGAGAAACCAGAGGTGAGTGGAGGAGCTGTGACTTGGGCACCAGTGCATCCTCTGCCTGAACCATAGGCTTTGAGGATGGGGATGGCGGACAAAGAGCAGCTCAAGGTGAGTTTGTCTGTATGGAATTGGTCATGATCCTCACATGACCCACAACCTGCTTGTGGTCCAATCACTATTATTGTGTAATGATTACCTTGAATTTAAGGCCTGAAAGCTACAATCTCGTCCACAGTTTACAGGCAGGTGGGGCTTATGGATGCATCTTGTCTCTTGTCCTTGTAGTATCAGCTGGGGTGACTTGACAGGACCTGAGGAGTGCTCCCAGAACAGCTAAGCCACACAGCTGGCCCTAGAGTGCAGCTACATCAGCCAGGGCCGAGCGGTAGGGGTCTATGCGACACAAGCCTCTCCATAGGTGGCCTGTGCTTTCTTGCCAATTTGACACAGGTTCTAGTATGTTCCAAGGCCATAAAATGGATACCAACATTTCTTATAACTTAAGCCCAGAACTCTCAGAACCTACCCTACTCCATTGATTAAGTCTTCATAGATCTTAGGTTCAGAGAGGTAATTTAGACCATAGTTTAAAACCATCACATGAATAAAAACATCTTTTGATTGTGACTTTGGGAAAATCAATTAGCCTTTCTATGACACACTGGAAAATAGCTTTTAAAACAAATCAGTCACAGCCACCACTTCCAAATTTGGTCTGTACTTGGTTCTATTCTAAGACTGCATTGTTGGTTGACACTTATGATCTTCAGACCAATTCTGTGAAGCCACTACATTTTGCACTTGGTGAAACTGAGGACAGACAGGCGTGACTAGCTGAGGCCATGAGGCTCACAGGTAACAGGCATGATATTTGGACCCAGGGCCAAGCTCCCCTTGACCCAGGCCAATCTCCATCCTGGGTACAGAAGCTCAAGGAGTGTTGCCCAGCTGACCTCAGCCGCTGGTCAGATGGTGAATGGGGAGCAAGTCATTGATGAAGCTCTCGGTTATAGCTGGGAGCTGCTGAGGAGGACTGGAGACCACACTGATCTTCCCCCCATGGACTCAACAACAGCAAATGTGCACCAGGGTGCCCACAGTACAGCAGAGTTTGGCCCATAGTTGGTAAGAACATCCAGAGGGGTTCAGAAAGGGCTTTCCAGAAGAAGGAGTAACCCAACAGGGAGTTGAAAGGGAGTAGAATTTGGTCAGATTAGGGGTTGGCAAAGGGTATATCTCAGATAGAGGAGACGGGAAGAGAAGTGCACAGCTCATTTGGGAGATGACAGTAGCTCTTCAGGGCTGAATGACAGCAGCAGGAGCAGGGCAGGCCGAGCAGAAGGTATTCACCTGCTCTCCTGAAGAATTTTAGCAACCCCAGGTCTGGCTCTCTCTCGGTATCCAGGCTTGAGCATGAGTCTTTCTGCACCAGATGTTGAAGAACACATGGGACAGGAAACTGTCCAGGTGGAGGCACAGCATGTGCCAAGTCACTGGGTTGTAAATAGGACGTCGTGCCAGCCTCTGAGTGATCAGGTACTCAGATTTGAGGTTTTTCTCACCCTAAGAGTGGAGAAAAGTGAAGAAAACTTTTTATCCCTTCATAGACAGAGGACAACGCAATCAATTTGATCTCTTGTTTATGGTCCCAGCTCATACTCAGCCTTTGTACTGTGTATTTCCCCTGTACCTGCAATGAGGGCGCGAGGAGCCTTTGATAACACCTCCTAGAAGGATGCGTGGCCTGTGCTGGAAGAGAGAGTCCTCCATCATGGCTGACTTCTGCTCTATGGAAATAAGCCCAGCCCATCCCCTAGAGTTCACCTGGGTGCCCAAGCCCCACGCAGCACCACCCATGAGAGGAGCTTTCCCATTTGAAGCCAATTTTTCCATGGGAAATTGACACAGTCTGGACCAGTGATTCCCAAACTATTCTCAGAGAGCAAGGATATAGAGGAAGGGATCCCCCAGAGTGCCTACCTATATCCATCCAGATAGCTTCACAAACCTGTGCATGCGCACAAACATGCACACATGGAAACAAACATGCGTGCACATATGGAAACAAATATGCATGCACACATGCACATAATACATAAATGTGCACATATGCACATATACACATGCATACACATAAGTTTTAGTGCTAGATTCAGAAGATGCTGTTTTCCAGGCCTAGTGGTCCAGGACTGTAATCCCAGCACTCTGGAAGGCTTAGGCAGGAGGGTCACAAGTTCAAGCCCAGCCTAGGCAGCTTGCAAATTAGTAAGACCTCTGTCTCAATATAAAAATTTAAAAATGGGCTGGGAATGCAGGTCAGCACAGAGCTCCTGAGTTCAATCCCCAATACTGCAAAAAATAAAAAGGAAAAGAGATGTTTTTGGTAAAAGACTCTGGCTGGCCACTCCCAGGTGCTACAGTGACCGCTCAAACCCTTGGCTCTCCCATACTCCAAAGCGTCTTCCCATGTGCAAGCCACAGCACTACCTGAACTGCAAGAAAAGGCCAACGTGGCTCTCAAGGTCAGTAACAAATGCTTAATTCAGGGATGCGCCTCCTCCTCCGGAGACCTCTGAGGGAGGCACTTTGATGCTAGTGGGGAGTGGGGCTGTCACGTGCTCCGGCCCATAGCCTCCACGCATTTGGTTCAGAAGCAGGGACGTAGAGTGCTGGGTCACAGGTCAACACCGGGGCAGGGTAAGGGGCAGGGTGTGCGAGGCCAGAGTCCAGGGGTGGACACAAGCCAAGTCTTGCCCCGACTTTCATCAATGCACCTCCAGTTGTTGCCTAGCAACAGCAGACATTCTCTGCCAAAGGTAGGAGAGATAGAATCAAATGGGGCATTTGCTGTTTTCTGGGTAATCAACGCAGCACAAAAGTTACCAGTGTTGCCTGGTTACAAGAAGAGCTTTGGGCCCAGACACCCCAAAGCTGCACCCCAGAGAATCATGGGTCTCCCTGGCTGCATTTGAGGGGGAATCGGGAGTAAGGCAGACAGAGCAAGCAGGGGCAGGGGAGGATCAGGGAGCCGTGCCCAGCTGCCATCCAACCCTGAGAGCTGAAAACTACAAACCTGCTGCCTCAGAGTGAGCAGAGTTGTGATGGTCACCGGGCTCGCATCTCCATGGCTGTCGAGCACCAGATGCGGTGACACAGCGCTGCAAGCACGGTGGGAACCAGTACAGCCACCCCTGGCGGCCCCATGCCTCTGCGCAAGGATGACTCCAGGAAGCCTTCCAAGCCTGCGCTGCAGGAGACGCCCCAGCCAAGGATTTACAAACAGGGTTATGTTCTTCATTTTCTCCACAGCTTGCTTTATTCCATACATTGTTAGGTCGCCCCAAGTCAGTACATGCACATAGCTTTGTTTTTAATAGTTACGTGCTTTCCCTGAGGTGGGCATACCGACTTTGTTTTTAATCTGTGTAGTACAAATACATGCTAAGGAGTTTTCCTTTTCGGTCAATAGGGCACTTATCAAATCTTCATGCGCAGGCTTTCGGCAGCCTGCAAAGTTTTCATCGTTTATATCTTTGGCTTTTGTTTCTGCTCTACTAATTTTAACAGCTAGTATTTATTTTTTCTGTCTGCTGGGAAGTGTTCTTTGTTCATTTACCTAATGACATTTTATTTATTCTTCTCAACAAGCCTAAATAGTTATTTTTATCTCTTTCTACCGATGATATCCTTGAGGGCCACAGAAGTTAAGTGACTTGATCAAGTTACAAAGTACTGAGTATGGGCTGGAGGAATGGCTCAGCGGTTAAATCGCTTGCCCCATCAAGTGCTAAGTACCCTAGTTTGATTCCTCAGCACCACATAAGCAAGGCATGGTGGCTCACACCTGTAATCCCAGCATTTAGGAGGCTGAGGCAGGAGGATTGCTGTGAGTCCAAGGCCAGCTTTGGCTCCATAGAGAGTTCAGGAGCAGCTTGGGCTACAGAGTGAGATCTTGCCTCAAAAAAAGTACTGAGTACTAGAATTCAGATAGGAATCCAGCTATCTCACCCTCATTCACTGTGTCTTGAACAATGATGAGCTCCTTGCTACATTCACTTTCTGTCCTTCGCTTACTCTTCTGAAGTGAGACTCGTTGGTGAGTTTTTTTCACATTCTTCATGAAGAATGCTTTAACATCAACATTGTCTTCCACTCCTCTCTTGTGAGTTTATCTCCAAGCCCACTTTGTGTCCCATTCTGGCCCTTCCCAGTGGTCTCCACCTGTATCAGTGGGAGAGCTCAACAGGATGGAACCCCATATACAACTGCAAGGCCACCCCAGCTGGTTGTAGGCTTCCCCTGCTGTCCCTTTGTCCTGTCTGCATCCCTCTGCATTACTGTCCTGGGGTTGCCACAACAATTTATCATGAACTGCATATTTGAAAACAACAGAGATTTCTCTTCTCACAGTTCTTGAAAGAAAAGCTCAAACTATATGTCTCCTCCCACTGCTCCAGGGGTGAATTCTCTTCCTTATTCCAGATTCAGGTGGTCCAGCAGTTCCTTGGCCTATGGCCATGTCCCTCCCATTTCTGTTCCATGTTGCCTGTGTCCTCTCCTCTTCCTGTAAGGACATCAGACACTGGATTAGAAATATCTAAACCTACAATGACCTTATCTTGAAATGTCTAACTAATCACATCTACAAAGAACGTATTTCCAGATCAGGTCATATTCTGAAGTTTTGGAAGGGCTGGAATCCTAGAACACTGTCCCACTGACTCCAGCACTCTTGTCTAGCCCATCACTTGGGGGAGATTCTGGGAAAGGCCAGCTCTGGGTGGATTGAGGAAAGTAGAGGAAGTAAAGATATGAGACAGAGAGGAACAACTCACTACAGATGACTGGTAGTTGGACTACCCCATTACAGGATCAGATCAGAGTCAGAACCCTATGCCACAGGCAGGGAGGAACCCCTGTTTCATAGGAGATACCTGGTTGGAGGTTCCTCCATCTTCTGGAGTCTCCCTCTTCATGACCTTGTGTGGTCTCCTCAAGTTGAATTTGCACCCTTTTTTTAATCACCCTAAGTGCTCATGGGGACTTGGAGGAGGCCACACCTGAGTACAGTTTAGTATCATTAAAAAATAGGCTGGGAGGTCACAATGTTTAATCTGCTCTTGTGTGCACCAGGTGAAGGCCAGCTGATTAGATAGTTAGGTCCCATATCACCTTGAAAGACACAAGACATCCTAAATGCCAGAAACAGTAGAGGGAAGCAGCTCAGAGCAGCACCAGGCTCTGAAAAGGAGAGCAATAAAGCATTAATTAGTGCCTACTGCCTAGCAGCCTTGGGTTGGTGACTTCTCAGAACCCTCCTGAGGTACTATGAGCCCCAATTTGTAGATGAGGGGAATAGACATATAATAGCAAGCCACTTGCCCAGGGCACACAGTCTGCTGACTGAAACCCATAATCCCAGGACAGGCTGTGGGATCACCTAGCTGACAGAGGCCTAGAGGCTAACAGCAACAGCCTCCAGCCTTCAAGGAAGGGTCAGTCCTGCTGAGGAGCCGCCTCCACAGGGGAGGCCACTAGCACCTTAGTAAAATCCCACGCCTGACCTGTCCCTCCAGCTATGCCCACAGCCTGTGCACTGTCAGCCTCTACACACTAGACACTGTACCCGGCCCCATGTACCCGTGTGGTCTGGGATATCCTCTTCCTGCCTCCAGCTGACAGGGACACAGTCCAGGGAAACAGTGGGCATCTCTATCCTCCGGAGCATAACTCTAGGAAGGCCAGGAAGGTAGGAAAAGCCAACCTCAGAGGCACCTGGGTACATACTGTCCTGGTTTGCCCACACCCACCTGCCTGTCCTCTCTGAAATCAAGCTTCTGAGCTGAAAGTGGAGAGAAAGAAGGAAAACCACTCCGCAGCAGCTTCCTTTCACTTGATGGAAAAATGCCACGAATGGGATTTGAAATGAGACCACCAGACCCACTTCCTGTAGTAATGGCCTCCCAAGGGCCCCCAGCGCGCTTCTCCATTCTAATGGGGACTGTGCTGATTCCCAGCCAGGCAGAGCTCTGCTCCCTGCTGCAATCTCTCCTCCACCTGGGGAGCTTGAGGAGCTCCTAGCTGTTTGCACACCACACTGCCTCTCAAGTCATCGTGGAGTCTGCGGTCCCGTCTACACAGCCCCCTCCTGTCTGGGGCCCTCAGTCCCAGATGCCGCCCAATTTATCATATATCTGGGGACACCCAGGCCCGCCTCCAGGATCCAAGCCCTGCAGTGGGTAACAGGTCGGGGGCCAGGATGACACAGGGCCAAACCTCGACCCGAGTCGCCACCTGTTAGTGCTTCTCACTGGTAGTGAGGCTCATTTGCAGCCCTTAATCACTGACATCCTAGATGAAGTGGAAACTGGGGCAAGGACTCGCCACGCCCCCTTGGGAAGCGTCCCGGTGTCCCTGCCCCACTGAGACTGTCGGAGTCCCACTGACCTCCTCTTCCTGTGGCGATCTGACCACACCTGAGTGACAGACTGCGCCAGCGGGCAGGAAAGTGACAGGAGAGAATTCTCTCTGCTGCTCGGGACACTGTCTGTGCGTGAGGACCCTTGCTTCTCCTATAACACTGCCTCTGCTGGCGAGGCCGTAAGAACGTTCCCATCAGAAGACTCTGGCCTGGGAAATGCCTGAGGACCCATGGGATACCCCCAACGTACAGATGCAGAGAAGGAGCCTCAGAGTAGATGTGGATAGGACAAGGGCCACAGGACGCATCAGCACAGCCTCGGAGTCCTGGCCACATTCTGCTCCTGACACCTGCCTGGCAGACATACAGGGGGAAACACGTCCGTGTCCACCCCTTATAAACCTGAAGGCTCCTTACAGAGAGACTTGCGCTGCAGGCAGCCACCCTCCGGGGCCATCAGGACAGCTGCCGTCTCTACCCAGCTGGACCTAAAGATCTTGAATGCTCCCACTGCCCACCTGCCACTTTGCAATGTGGAGCCAGGGTGCAGCAGAGCTTTTTGCGGCCAGTAATGTGCAAGGCGGCATTCCTACTTACCTAGTATCATCTTTTAATACCCTGAGGCAACCCCATCCAGAGACAGTCATGAATTTATACGCCCATCTAGTAAATGGTCTCTGAGGTAGAAACAGGCAAAGTGGCAGCCTGAGGCACAGCCAGGCTTGCAGGCGGGAACTGCTACCTGCAGCCTCAGGGCCATGCTCTTTAGGAAGAGGGCCAAAGGGATGAGACCCCAGCACGTGAAGCCGGGGTAGAATCCTGCGGATACCAGATGAACGCTCACTGATTTTGCTGGAGTGGGCAGGGTCCTTGAGTTAGCAGGACATCCTGACTTCCCACGAAACAGAAAATGGCTAAGGGTTCCTGCCACTATCAGAGGGCTCAGAGAGGGCACTATCTATGAAGGTCACACAGAGTCTGCAGCTGGTGGACACTCCCATGGGAGTCCCTGGGTAATGTCCCCACGAGGGCAGGCAGAGGACTGTGTGGGGTTGCAATCAGGACAAGAAGGAACTCTTCTGGAGGGTAGGTGAGCTCTGGGCCAGCCACAAGACTCCTGGAAAGTGCTATCGGGAAAGAGTGCTGCAGCCGGGGCCAGGCATGTATTTGATTGGCAATCAGCGAAGGGCCAGTGTGAGAAGGGACCCCCATACAGCTTGGGCCTCAGGAAGAGCTGGAGGGTAGAACTTTGGCAGAGAGCTGGAGGAGGGGGAGTCTGAGATGGAGGCTTAGCCTATAGTGCCACAACACCTCAAAGTGATCATGGGTCAGCTGTCCCCTGCTATGAACTGTGTAGTCCCCTGCCTGCTCTAGTGACCACATCACCTTCTACAGAAAGCACAAGCCTCCAGCACTCCAACAACCCAAGTTTGTAGGAAACTCTGGGAACACTTTTATCTCAGAAATGTCCCGAAGGCCTTCATAAAGATCCAGAAGTCAGATTCTAAATGGCTCTACCAAAACAGGTTTTGACAGCGTTTCCAAAAGAGTCAGGCTCCTCCTTAAGGGTGGAGAAACTGCTCCTGATATAGCAAAAATCAGGGTGAGATCTGTGCCACTATTAATATCCCTAACCTCCCAAATACCCATTATGCTGTGACTAACACAACTAGCTCCTACAAAGATTCCCCAGTTTCAGCTCCACCATGTTTTTGCAGAGACTTAATAGCTGCCAGGCTGTGTTTCCTAATATTTCATCGAATGGCTTCCATGACAGCTCAGACTTTCCTGGATGCCCTGCATCACTCCAGAAGATGGCCACCTGGCTTCTATTTAAACAAAGCAATAAACTTAATTTGGACCAATTGGTAGGCTCAGATCAGAAGGCTTAAAGTTATACAAGTTTGAATCAATCAGCAGTCTAGACTTCGGACCAGTTACAGATGTGCTCTCGCCGTGTAAGCAGCACCTCCACTCCCATACTCCTCAGGTTGGTCTAGGAGGACTCCCGTGACGCTCTGACTCACCCTGTGCTGCAGCACAGACTCTGCTCAAATAAAGCCTCACTCTGGTGGCCATTTAACTCTGCTTTTGATTTATTTCTTGGGTAGTATAGGATCAGAAAGTCCTATAAATCTATTCAGCGTTCTTATTCTGAGTAATGTGGACAGAGTGGTCATTTTAAAAGAAAGCTCTAAACACTAGGGACTATTAGCTAGGAAGAGCTCCAGAGACCAGCAGCTATTGAACAGCAGCAATAGAGAGCAGTAACTGGCACAGCTGGCTACAGCTGCCAGCGGCAGCAGAGACCAGTAACTGGCAAAGTTGACCTGCAGCACCTGGCACGAGCCAGTGTTGAACAGCAGAGACCAACAGAGCCAGAGATCACCAACCAGCAGAGTGGACTGTAGGCCCACCAGCACAAGCCAGCATGGAACATTGGTGACCAGCCACAGCAGAAATAAGCAACTGGCTGGCGTGAGTATTGACTTAAAGGATCTAGTATTGATTGGTGTTGGCCAATGTCTTCGGCGCCGTGAGCAAAGCTGAACTTTGCCAATTTGTGTTTTCTACCTGAACCAAGCAAAAGAACTCTCAGCTGATTTCCATGCTAGCAAAGTGAGGGAGACAGCTAGGGTGACTGCTGGACACACCACGCCCGCTTCGGCCAGGGTAAAAGAGGTGGGTCAGGCACGTCTCATCTACCTCATTTTCATGAGGACAGCTGGCTGTTCCACTCTGCCTTTCTTGGAAACTTTCGGGGCATCTACCTTTTCACAGGCAATGGCACCACATAACACTGAGTCCTGGTGCGCCGATCCTTGATGAACAACTCAGCTCCAGAAACGTTCTCTTGTTCCTTTGATCTTTTCTGTTTTATCTATTGTTTAACTCCAGTTCTTTGCACCATAGACTTCCAAATTGGCCTTTTCTTTTCTTTTCTTTTGTATGCCATTTTCAATTTTCTTTGTCTTTTATTCTTTTTTCTAAGAAAATATCTCTATTTTATCATTGCTCTTGTGTGGGTTTTTATTTCAGGTCTACACATATACATATCAAAAAATCTATATATGTTAAATCTACACATTATACTAAATTTATTTATCTAACATATATTTATTCATAGCACAATACATAGATTGCACATTTAGATGTTAAATATATAAAACTTAATTTTTTGTGATGCTGTTAATGGAACTCCTTCACATCATGTTACATGCTCAGACCGTTTTTTGGTTTTGATTTTGAGACAGAGTTTCATTAAGACACTAAGTTGCCCAGGCTGGCTTGAACATGCAATTCTCCTGCCTCTGTCTCCCAAAGTGCTGACATTACAAACCTGTGCAATCAGACCTGGATTAAATTTAAACTATTTTTTTGACCTTTAAAAACATTTTTTTTTTTTTTACTCCCTGTGTGTTCCTCACTGGATTTTACCTTCTTTTCATGAACACAAGGTGTTATTTTTGTCTTTTCAGTCTCTGTATTGGCATCCTGGGGCTGCCCATAACAACAAGAATTTACTGTCATAGCTCTGGAGGTCCTGAGTCCAAAACCAAGTTGTCTACAGGGCTAGACTCTTCCATGGGCTCTAAGGAGTTCATTCAGGCCTCTAGCACTCTGCAGGCTTCTGGTGTCTCAGCCACAGCGTCATCCCCTACATCTCTACCTCTGTTCATAACCTTTCCTCTCTTGTGTGTTAATTTTCCTGTGTCCCCTCTTCTAAGTACATGCATGGCGACATTAAATATTTAAGCTTGACATTGAAAGGTTCTCAATGCTTGTGAGAGGCAAGATATCCTGGAAACTTCAGAAAAAGTGAACTACGTACTGACATCTACCTCAATGGAAGGTGCAGAGTTGACCCAATTAGGACCCCCAGAATCTTCTTATAGTGAAAGAACTGGTTGGTACTCTACCTTTTGACCCACAAGTGTATCAGCCAGCTATTGCCTCAACATGCTGCAAAACAAAATATCCCACCTCTCATTTGCTAAAGCAAAAGTACTAAATGTTTAGTCCCACATCTACAGGTTGCCTGGCATAGCTCTGTCCATGTGACTGGATTCACCTGGCCTCTCTTGGCCAGGGAAATGGCTGGTATCACCCAGGGCTATGGTTCAGGGACTCCTAAGCCACGTTTTCCAGTCTCTGTAGAAAGTTTTTATGGGGGGCTGACCTGGTGGAATTATAAGGATACAAGACACTCTCTCCTCCCAGGGGCAATCTTTGTGGAGAGGGCCATGTCACTGTGGACAGGGCCACAAAAGTGATCTTCTTTTCCAGTCCTTTGCTTCCTGAACTACTCACCTTTAGGAGTTATTTGTCCCCCCAGGACTCTACTACAGCTCAAGACCCCTGGAGAGTGGATTCAAGGATCCCTGTAACAATAGGCCTTGTCCAAGATCTTTCCCAACCCTGACTCATTCACTGTGCAGCACCCACACCCTGGGTACAGAGCACTTTGCATTCTTGGGTTCATAGTGAGTGAACCCAAAGGAACTGTGGCCCCTACAAAATTTGGGAGACCTGAGCAGCACCCACAGGACTCCCACAGGTTTTACACACAGACACTGCCTGACACTAGGTCCTGTGTGACTGATAAGTCACCTCCATCTGAAATACAGCGGTCTAAGAAAATCTGCCTCCACCTAACCCACCTCTTGAAGCAAAGATCGACCCCATTTAGGTAGAGCAGGTGTGTGACATGAGGTCAAGGGTGCCTGTGTGTCCTTCTGAGGACTCAAGACTGAAGTTGCCCTCTTCCCATTCAGAGGACAGGAGACCCTCAGACACTGGGGAAGTCACACAGAACCATAAAGAAAAGCGAGTGAACAATAAGCATTATTCAGCATATTCACATCATTCAACTCAGCAAGAATTTATTCCTAAGTAGACATAATGTGAGCCTTTAACTTCATTTAGAACTGCAACACAACTACATTTAGAGGGGAGGGGGCTTAGGTCCATGTCATCTACCTCAGGCACCAGCTGCCAGCACTTTGGTGAGGCTTGCAGATGACCCCACAGTCTCACCTCCTCCAGCCACAATGGGCAACAGCAACAGACTCCACGACCTTCATGTTGGGGGACATGGCTGGCTCCAGCCACCAAAATGTGCTCTCTGGGTTGTTTCCATTAGTCCCCAGTGTGCTCTAGAGAAGTGATTTTCTATGTCTGTTTGACATATGCACAGCTGAAGGCCTCAGGGTTGAGCAGGGAACTCCATGTTATTGGGTTAGGATGTGAGGAACCCACATGGAACCCAGAACTCCCACATTGCCTTGCCTTGCAGTTCACGTGCACAGGGGCATCCCCACCCTCAGGATGAGCTCATCTGTTCTCACCACCTCAGGAAGAGAATGGTACAGCTTCTCACAGGCTCTGGGCCTCTAACTCAGGCTAGTGCTGGTTTTGGCCCAGGGCAGAGCTTGGAGTACTCACTATATAAGCACCCAGGGCTCAAGGAGCTGGCTTCCAATTCTGCATCAGAAATGTCTGGCACAAGGATGTCATCCCATAGGACAGGAGAGCCACACTTGGGATGAGCATGATGCGACCTCTGAATATCCATCCAAGCCACCTCAGCTTCAGTGCTTCCAAGTCATACATGAAGAGTCTCTCCAGGTTTAGAAACTGCCAGTCCAACAACTTTGGAGTCCGTGACTCACCTTTTCTTATGGAATAACTTTGAAGTCTGGTCATCCAATGATTAAAAAATATTAGACCTCACCTATATGAAGGTTTGTGGCCATTCTACAAGTCTCAGTAAACAATCTTGCTAATTTAAGCATAAATCAATTGCACATGACTGGCAGAGGCCCAGAGCACCAGACCATGAGTCAGGACGATTGCTCAAGCAGGAGGTAACCGGCTGGGTTACCTGCCATGTGCCTTCTAGTCTAGGTGGCCTGTCTCCAGCCACCTAACACACATCCAGCCTGCTCTGCTTCTGGAAGAGGAAAAGAACAGCTTTGGGGTCAGGTAAACTGGCCTGAGTCAACCTTTCCATCCCCACGTACTTGGCCCTACACGTTGGCTTTGTGGCCTTAGGCAGCCCCTCTGGCCCTACACCAAGAGATCTTGTCCATAGAGCAGAAATGAACGCACACCACAGGACAGAATTGAGAACCGGTTTCTACTTCCCTTTCAGCAAACAGGAGTCTGAATAGGAAACCTCCCGATACATCTTGGTACTTGACCACACCATCCTGCCTGCTGGAGAAAGGTTCACAAAAATAGTGTAGAAGGGGGATGAAGGAGCCTGAGCCTCTTTGGGGAAGCTCTGAAATCCTGCAAGTGAGAATGCCAAGTCTCAGCATGTGGCTCCTGCTCAGACCTCAGGGGCTGGGGCACTCCCACAGCCTCAGCTCTGAAGCCAGTGTGGCAGTCGTCTTTGTGACTAGGCTTGGCTGGACCAGGGCTGTCATCAAGGCTGCCCCCAGTTTTCAGAGCAAAGTGGTTCCCACTCCTGAGAGGCACAAGGTATGGGAGCATAACTGAGCAGTTAAAGTGCTTGCTTAGCAAACGCAAGGCCCTGGGTTTAATTCTCCACCACCATATAAACTGAGCATGGTGGCTCATACCTGTAATCCCAGCACTTGGGAAGCTGACATCAGAGAATCACTGTGAACTACATAGTAAGCTCAGGACTAGCCTGGACTTC
This sequence comes from Ctenodactylus gundi, assembly GCA_004027205.1. Lineage (NCBI taxonomy): Eukaryota > Metazoa > Chordata > Mammalia > Rodentia > Ctenodactylidae > Ctenodactylus > Ctenodactylus gundi. Next base: position 90,363 of record PVKB01000199.1, read on the forward strand.
AGAGTGGGACCCAGCTAAAAGAAAGATAGAGAGAGAGAGAGAGAGAGAGAGAGAGAGAGAGAGGAAGGAAGGAAGGAAGGAAGGAAGGAAGGAAAGAAGGAAAAGAGAAAAAGAAAAAAGACCCCAAGCCCCAGTCAGGCTGTTCTGGACACAGCAAGCAACGTACTCCAAAGTCATTCACAACCATTAGGACAAACCACAAAAGGCTTCACTTCCCCTGCCACATGCTCCAAGAAGCCAGCTGCTGCCTGGCCGTCAGGTGTATCTTGGCCCTCTTGCGGTCACCGCCCCCCACCTCTGTCACACCTGAGGCTTTCCATCCTATGCAATTTAGATCATTACAACGAAAGTATTCATTGTCTGCATCATTCTGAGAGATCTGCAGATACTAACTGCCCACAGTAACCTCAAGGTGCCCTTGCTGGTTGGCTGTGTCTAGGAGTGGTCCAAGTGGGCACCTTTGAGCCCAGCACAGGGGCAGTCAATGCATTTCTGCAACCTACTCACTTGGGCTCATGGCCACTCTAACTTGACGAGCCAGCGATGCCATGGGTCCTGGAGGCATGCTTCACTGTGAGCCACCATCCTGAGAGTTAGCCAAGATGACTTTATCTTTTATCCTTCATGAACTTCTATAGACAATGGCACTCAGTCACATCTCCCACCGGGATTTGTGGGGTGTCTCCCACGTTCCTTTTAGCAAACCAGCACAGAGATCCAGTATGAGTAACAGGGACGCTCCTCCCTTCCTCTGGGAACTGGCCGGTCAGCAGATATGAGCTGACACATCACTACCAGATCATACAGGGAGACACGTGCTGGGCATGTAAGGACCGCATGCTGGCATGGCCTATTCTGTGGCATCCTCTGAAGAAGGAAGTGGGACAGTGACTTCAAGCTGACTGGGGTCGGCCAGGGAGGAAGAAGACAGATATGAGTTCAATGCCAAGAGGACTAACAGTGTGGCTGCTGTACCACTTGGGGAGCAGGCAGGGCACAGTGGGACCTGGGGTCACTGCCCATTGCAGCCTGGAGTCCCTGTCCTGGCTGAAGTCTGAACTTCGTTTGCAGCAGCCATTTGCTGGTAAGCCAGTAGGACAGCCTTCCCTAGCCTGGGTTTCATGGCCCACTGGCCCACAAACTGGTTCTTGATAGAGATTTTCATGGAGAAAAGCTTTATGAAACCTGCAAGGCCCTACTTCTGTAAGGATCCCACTGCACTCTCAAAGGTAGTAGTAAGTCCTGCAGTACAGAAATTTCCAACTGCCTCTTTGGAAGTTGCCCTTCTTGTCTTCATGGGCTCCCTAGAGCCTCTCTGGCCCCCGTTCTGTCCCTTATCACCACGTGACAGGGGATACATACTGCACTAAGCAATAGGAGGTCAAGGGTCACCACTAGCAGGGACCATCCTAGTTTGCGATGTTTACTCCTAGTCACCAATATTTATTCATGGGAGTTTCTGCTGTAAATTTGGAGGGGATGTTAATTTAGAAGGAAGGGCAGCCGGAGTGTTTCTTTCTCAAACCTCAATGGGCAGAGAGCACCCAGGAGAACGTATTACAGGACATCCACTCAAGAAAGCATGTGATGCACTAAGTTTCAGAAACACGGAGTGAGAGAAAACAGAGGGAGTATTACCCATTGCTCATCCATAATGTGGAGACCTTCCCATCCCACAGTTGAAGACCCAAAAGACTCAGTCCCTTTGGGACCAAACAGAAACTTCCACAGTGAGGCCAGCAAACGCACCAACGTGGGCCGATCCCAGGTGCACAGTTTCCTCTGATGTCCCTCTCAGAAGCGCAGTAGAGGGACAACTCCATAGAATGGGCTTACAGGGGCTCAGCCAAGAGGTAGACAGAGAGGGGACGCTGTAGGAAGGCTTGATTCACTCGGGACAAGGGATTCCAGAGCCACAAGGACATCAGGGGAAGAGGGCGGGGTTCTGTGAGGCAAAGGCTACCCTAGGGCCTACTCACTGCCCAGCCTAACTCAGGAGCCACAGAGGAAACTCAAGAGGCCCTGTGCACTCAGTACCTCCCAACAGCCCTGCCTGGATCACAGTTACAAGGATAAGACTGGCGTGTGACATCAGCCCTACCCTCAGGCTCCCGCCGGGGGCCCTGCATGGGTCACATCACTGCTGAGGGTTGGATGGACAAATAGAGGCCCCAGCGCTGGATCTCCACAGCCAGAAGAGGAGAGAAGATAAAGGGGAGAACGCAGACAGGTGCAGTAGTTTGAGGCAGACAAGACTGGGATTCTCAGGCAGATCCTCACTCTGAAGGTGCCTACCAAGACAAGGGACATGGGTGGCTCCCATGGCTTTGCACAGGGGTCTTGCCTGTGGAATCCCCTCAGACAACTCCTTTGCAGCAAGGAACATTCTGCACTGAACCCACTCCTATAGTCTTCAGCTTATGATAAAAATGAATCTCCTCTCGTCAGAAGTGACCCACCAGCCCTTGTAAAGGTGTACAGAGCAGACACCCACAGCACCATCTCGGTAACTGTAGAAAGAGGACCACGCATGTCTTTAGTCGCCTCACCCAGGGATGCCTGGAGGGAATGAGAACAAAGAGGATTACTGTGGTCTGAACGTGACCTCAGTGCAGCAGTGGTAAGAGGCGGTGCCTTGGGGAGGCAGTGAGGTTATGAGGCGCCCATCTCATAAATGAATGACAGCTGGTAATAAAAGGTTATGAGGTTGCTTGTAGCCTGCTCTCCCTCCCACACATGTGCTCTTCTGTCACTCTGCCTTCTACCCCAAGGTGACAGCAGGAAGGCTGCCACTATGTGCCTATCCACAACCTTGGACTTCCCAGCCCCCAAACACATGGGAAATAAAATTCTGCTCCTTATGAACTATCCAGTCCATGGCATTTTGCTATAGCAGCAGTAAACAGATTAAGACAGGGACTCTCATCCAATTTAACTAATCTTCCTTGAAGACCGCACAAGTGTATGGGAGCATGAATGCTTAACCAATTGCTTTTTAGCAGCTAAAGTCACAAAACTATTTAAAGCAGCTTTAAAATTCAGGATTCTCTTAAAAAGAGCTCGAATCTGGACAAAGGAAACAAGTAGCTACAGTGAAGGGTGGAAGGGTGTGAGCGGCTCAGGAAGTACCCAAGGGAGCACGCAGTGCGGAACAACCTGGTTCTAACTTTTATGACCACGTAAATGGGGCACAGATGTGGAGATGAGGCACAGCAAACATTTTCAGGAGGTATAAGGAAACTCTGGGAGTTATGTGTGTTCGGTGATTGTTATTTGATAGTTTCACTGAGCTATGCACAGTTAAAACCTATCAAATTGTACACAGTAATAGCTGTTTTTAAAAATACAGCCAGGAGATGGACAGGTCAGGCCATGTAGGGCAAGTGGCCAATGATGCAGCAGGGCCAGCTCTTGCTGGCCAATGGGATGAAGCAGTAGGAAAGTCAGGAAGTCAAGGGCTCAGAGATGCAAGGATGCAAAAGGAACGTTCCTGTAGCCTCTCCTTCCCATGCAGAGCCCAACCTCTACCTGGCAAGTAGTATGTGGCCACAACAGTAGGGCAGAGGTGCCACGCGGGATTCCCGGGTGTTGACCACTGAGTAACACCCCTTTGCTCTTCTGTCTTTTCACTCAAGAGCATCACTTGAAGGCAGAGGCTGCACAGAGAAGGAGGCAGAAGAACAGGAGCCTGTGACGCTATCTCATACCTAGCCTCCTCTAGCCTTGTCCGGGGACCTGTGCCTCCCCGGCTGAGCCCTGGGACTTGGAGTTTTTGTCTCACCCATGTTCCTACTCTCAAGTGTTCACTGAGCCAGCCCCGGAGCTTCAAAGGGCACCTCAGGGCAGTGGGGCAGAGGAAGAGAAGGTGCAGGGATTAAAGGTGAGTGGACACCTGCAGAGGGCCAGGGCAGAGCTGGTGAGCGGGCCCTGGACACGTGGAGGGGCTGCGTGGTTCTCATGGAAAGCGGGTAAGTCCAAGCCTCGGTCAGGGTACCTAGCTTGTTTGAGCTCGGCCCGGGATCCCGTAGCCCTCCAGGATTTAACTCTCTCCCCAGTAGGTGAGGGCACTGGACTGCATGATCCAGGTTGTCTCCCAGATTCCAAGCACAGAGGCCCTTGCTGCCCAACAAGATGGCCTTCCTGAGCACTTGTGGACATTTCCAGAAGCCACCATGGATCCAGGTGCACAACTGGAGGTGACAGGAGAAGAACTTGGAATCTGGGAAATCTTGACCTTTTTCTGACCACCCAGCACTCAGAAGGAGGTCTTAACTCTTTCCAGAACCTTCTTGCATCTCTGGCACCAGAGTGGACTCTCCCTAGGTGCAACAGGGCGGAGGTTCAAAGCCTAATCTTGTTCCACTTCCAGACCACAGCTTTGTGTTAGGGGTGAAGTAGGGAAGCTCAGGTGTTGCTGAAAGGAAAGACCAGGTCCCCTATAAATGATATTTTCAATGTTGCCTCCTTTCCGTGTCCACCACCGGCAAGACCAAACTGCTTGCAAACCCAAGCAAACGAAACAATTCACCCAGCCATCCTCTGCCTCTTACCTTCCCTCCTAATAGGAGCCAAGTACCTGCACCCCGCCGGATGAGAATCCTCAAGCACATATTACAGTCAAGAGCTATTAAAGATTTAGCATAACATTGGCGAGCATGTCCTCAGGGGCTGGCACGGAAGCAGCATCTTAAATAAAACTACCACGTTTATCTCCCGTCCTGACAGCAAGACAGCTGTGCGGCCAAGTGGGATCGATCCCTCCACCCACCTACATGGGCCCTGATTATTGCCTTCGAAAGGGTCAGATGCTCAGCAGCCAGACTCAAACCTCTGGCACTGTCTTGCCAGGGTTCTTTAAGATGTTGTAAATGGGAAGCAGGAAAAAGAAAACAGCCAGGAGTCGTAAGCACCTCCTTGAACGAAACAGAGCTCTGCACAGGCCTGCCTACCTGCTCTCCCCTTCCGAGGCTCACGCAGCCCTCTGATGAGAAAGGTGTCCAGTACTCCCCAGAGCCTACCTGCTTTCAGAGCCGTGGAAGCCAAGAAGCAGCCAAGCCCCCCACTCCTCTTGGCAAAACAGAGCTCAGAAGGACTCAGCCTGTACCAGACATTTGTCCTGTAAGCCTCTAAGCACCAGTGAGTCTCAAAGGCAATGGGTAGAGAAACAGAGAAACTTGAAATTGTGTCCTAGGGGCACTCAGTACCTTCCCTTGTGCCCTGCTGTGACTGCGGGCAGAGCTCCAGGTACCTCCTCAGCACATCTGCGTAGGCCAGTAAAAAAGACTGTGAAAATGGTCAGTTCCTCACTGGGGATGTGGGAAGGGCATCTTCCAGGTGCATTCCTAGTAGGTTCTGGCCTCCACAACAGGGAGGTGTTCTCTTCTGCCTCTGCTGTTTTGGCTGGGAAGAAAAACTGCTTCCTGGCCAGCTAGGTCTGGGGAATCCAGGGCCCGCCCACCTGGGGGAGCTGCCCTGGACTCCGCGTTTGAGGTCCTGCCTCAGTCCCCAAGCCTCCGATTACAGCCTGATGTGATCTGAGTTCAGACTAGAGGAATCCAGGTTGATTTCTGTCGATTATTAATTTCTCCCAGGATGAAAGAACAAGAGAAAGAAAGCCTACTTGTTACTAGGGCTTTCTAGAAAACAGATGGTATTATCTTATACGCTGTAGCAGAAGCTGAGGGTCAGTGAAGGACCAGGCATCCCACAGAGGGTGCTCTCCCTGAAAGGACAAGGGACTAAAGCTCCAGGTGGTATGATTAGCATAGTGCCCAGTGAGCAACCCTGCATCCCAAGCCAGCTAATGAGTACCCAACACCGTGATGCCTTTTGATGTTCACCCTGAACTTCATTCTATATCCTCACTGCACTTTGCAGTCTTTAAATTCACAACCCTGAGAGGAGGACTGGTCCCAGGTGAAGAGGCAGCTTCCTCCTTGGCCACCTTCAAGCGGAGACTGCAACTACAGGGGTCTAATTGTCTCCTGTGCTAAACTGGAGCCTTTCCTCAGAACCAGCCAATCACCAGCAAGCCAGAGCTACGTGGGGTGTGGAGGCATATGTCTTAAACCATGGCACTTTTAGGATATAAAGTGACCTTTCTTAAGTTTCTAAGTATCTCATGACTACCCCTAAAATACAGCAACAGCAGCATGGTGGGCTTCCCTGGAACACGGGGTTAGGATGTTACTCACCTCGTGGACACAGCATTCAGCAGCAGGGTCAGGCTGCATGGCAACTCCCACAGCACAGGCCACAAAGAAGCCACCAGGGAGATTTCTGGATTCAGCCGCTCCTTCTCTGCTCATCAGCAATGGTCCCTAGGGACCATTCTTTGCCAGAAATACCCACTGTCTAGCTCACGATAGGGTTGCAAGTCATAGCTTCTTAATCCCACCTTGGCCAGGTGATGGCTACCATGAGGAGCTCTCCCTGGTCCAGACCCCTGTTCATTATCCAGATCCCTGGTGCAGAGCAGGGGCCCTACTCTGAAGTGGATGCAGGGCACGGGACCCCCTGGCCAGGTTCACAGGGCCAGTCAACACTGTTGGACACCAGAAGCATGGGGCCCAGCCTCCACTTCCATACCCTGCTGCATCCTTTCACCCATCTGACAGACATAGTGAGTATGAACCCCCTCTCAGCTCAGTCCCGGCTGCTGTAATACCCTCCACCTGGGGCTCATTCTGTGTTCTTGGGGAGGGGGTGACATCAGACAGCAGTGCAAGCAGTGTGCAGCACTGGATCAGACCAGACAATGCCACGCAAAAGGAAGCAGAGATGTCAGGACAAGGAGAGAGCAAAGGCCCAGAGACAGGCATCCGCTTGTTGAACTTGAAGAAAAGCCAGAAGGCAGAGTGAACAGGGGGATGAGGGCAAATAGAAGCTACTGGGGCCGCCAATCCCTCATCACAGGGCCTCCTGGGCTCCAGAAGCTCTGGATTACTGTTGGTGCAGGGGACCAGGACAGTTCATCAGTCCATAACTCTCACCTAACATCCACCTGTCTTCCCTGTACCTGGAGCTCCAGTCAGGTCGCAAGTCAGAGCTGGAATCAGAAAGACAAACAGTGACATTGTCTACTTTCTCAGAGAAGAGTCCCAGCCAGCACCACAGCTGCCAGCAGCCAGCAGTCACACACACATCCACCTCAGGAAGAGGTGGCCGGGATGGAAAAGGGAAGACTCACTGGATTGGGATTGCAGGTTCTGACTTAGGAATCATGAGACTTCCAAGCAGCACTTCTCAGCTGTAAAACAGGAATGCTTTCTGTCCCACCTCTGCACAGGCAGCTGCGAGACTAACTGGGACAGTAAGTTTTAAAGGCGTCATAAACACCAAAGCAAAACACACGGCCATCTGAAGATATTAGAGCAGGGGTGGGAACACCAACTCTGGGGCAGGTGTGCTGTGTTCCTCAAGACACTGGCGCAAGCTAACGCACACCAGCCTTCCCTCAGGTGCCTTGGCCAGGGCCCCCGTGCGTAACAGAGAATGCTTTTCCTGAACCTGATCTCCAAACATACAGGTGACCTGCCTGTCCTAAAAGGAGCTGACCCACTCCCGCGAGCAGTCCAGAAATGTTCACAACAGAACACAGATGCACTGGCCAGAGGCCTGAGTAAGAGAGGGATGAAACTAAGAGAGAAAGAGGAGGCAGAGGAATGAGGAAAGCGGGGGTTGTCATGGGGAGATGGGAGCTAGGGCCTCACTGCATACAGTAGTCTGGAGAAGTCTCAGGTGGGCCCTAAGCAAACGAGTAGTGGCCCTGGGAAAGTCTAAGTTCACCCCTAAGCACAAAGGGTAGTGGTCCTGCACGCTAGATTTCAATCCCCCCTTTCAAGACCCAGCAGATATAAACAGCCGTGGAGTGACATGCAGGACAGGCCACCTGGATGGTCAGCAGCCCCCGGGGCACGTTTTCCACCAGCAACCGCAACACTCCAGAGAGAACCTTGGTCTTGGCATCTAAGGTATGAGGCTAAAGACCAAGTCTGGGATGACTTTGCAGCCGGGGAGCCAGGGCAAAGAATAGCTCCTCGGACCTCTGTCAGCTTAGTCACCTCGGCCACCAACAAAAGACAGTGCCTCATCTGCTCCCTGTGAAAGGAGGCAGCTGTTCCCCCTGGCACTGTGAAGATCAAATAAGACCAGGGGTGTGAAATGCCTTTTAAGCTGTGACAGGCAGACATCTTCTGAATCTCTGTCCTGGGGCCCAGGATTGAAATCTCAAGGGCATGCAACTTCACCCAAAAGGAAACGTCAGAGGAAGAGATTTGGCTCAACCCAAGGATGCCTCTGATGGGCAGAACTGTCCAGCATGGTATAGGCTTCAGGGGAGCAGACCACTCTGATGGGCCCTGGGCTCAAGGCCAACATCCTCCTGAAGACTACGGGGGCACCGATGGCAGCTCAGTTCCTGTGCTCCTGGCGGGACCCATTACATGAGGATCTCAACTGTTCTAAAGACACATGTAGGATCGAGCCTGCTTTCTGAAAGGTTTAGAGCCAATACGGGAGTTTGAACAGGAGTGAAGGGACTATCCACCTGAGACTGACCTATGAGAAGAAATCAGGAATGAATCTGAGTCCTATCCCCTGGCCCTCTATAAGGGGAATGGGTGCCCGAAACAGTAGGAATAGGCCTGGAGAGCTCAGCCAGGGCCCCTGTGGCCAGAAGTAGCCTGCCTCCCCAGCCAGCTGCTCTCAGAGCCCACAGCCTGGCTGCACATGTACACACACACAAGCACCTGTCCACATGCACATACCTCACAGATATGTGGAAGCACATCCATGGAGGCTTCCATGCATGCATATACACATGCAAACCCCTGTGCACACGTGTGCACATATGTACACACTCGTGCATATGCTCATCTACTCCTGCTTGGAAGATTCCCAAATTGGGTCTAGGGCCTATGCTCCTGGATGGTGGCCCCCAGAGCACTGTTTGAATCAAGGAACACAAGGCACTGGTCACAAGATTCCTGGGAGGACATCACACCTTACAGCTGTTGAGCTAGGTGTGTGGCCCAAGAATGAGAAGGATACTTAGCTGGCCAAGTCAATAAATACTTATGGGTTTGGAAACCTCCTGGTGGTACCTCCTGTAGGGATCAGAGCCCAGCAAGGCTCTGCACACTGCAGCCCAGAAGGGGGCAGGAAGGGGACAGAGTCCACAGGCACCAGTACTCCTGAGGATCAGGAAATGCCCCTGGGGAAGCAGGTGAGAGAAGCGCCCAGTGTCCAGGTGCAGCCCTGGAGGGTGAGGACGCATACAGCAGACCCTGACGTTCTGAAGACCTGAAGTTCAGGCAGGGCTGGACTCAGCTCCACTATTTCATTTTGGAAAGGAAGGCACAATTTCAGGGACATACATGTTCAGGGGAAGACATGTGATTTCCTCTGTTATCATGGCTCAATCTCAAACTCGACACTGTACCCCAGAAGAGAGAAAAGAATTCAAATTTTATTTCAAGAGAAATACACATGTAAAGAGAAAAAAACTAATCTCTAATTAAATCCTCTATAAATTTAGTGTGAGATTAAGTGGAAATTTATAGAATCTGCAAATTGACACGCAGAAAAATATGTCCACCAAAAATTGATATTGGAGATGTAATGGACTTATTTAACCACCACTTGATTATGCCGCTGTGAAGGACATGCTCTTGGGAGAGTCCGAGTGAAGCTCCGCATGTGAGTCTCAATCCTGGAGGATGCCCACCTTGGAGAAAGGTAAGCACCTGGGACAATGGCAGACGTCCACATCTGGAAGTGAGTCAAAGTGGTAAAGCAAGACATGGACTGGTGGGTTCTGCCTCTGCAGGGAGCAGGTAACAAGCCACGGAGGGGCAGCAAGAGGAAAGGTGAGGGGCCAGGATGGGATGCTACTACTTCCAGACGAGTAGGAGGAGGAATAGGAAGGTACAGCACGCTCACACTCCTCAGAAGAGGAGGAAAGGCAGAATCGTGCCTCAATACATCTGCCTGCACCCCTGTTCCCATGTACAATCTTACACTCCCAAACTATCTGGAGCTGTTCATCCCTACCTCCTGCTTCCTGAGCTCCATTCCAACCTTAGAAACACCCATACCAGGGCTCTTCTTTCTGATTCCTGGCCCTACTCACTAGCCACACATGTGAACATGCGCACACACATTTTTTTCAAATATTTTATTGCATACATGAAGTAAAGGTGAAAAACAAGCCATGTACCATTTTAAAAAACACTCTAGAACTAAAAATTATTTGCTAAAATTAGCATCAAAATAACAAGTATTGACATTTTAAATCAAAATTATTTCAATAAAATTGACTCTTCAATTTCTGGGGGAAACTTAATCACTACTTGGAAATGACACTTCATTTCACGAAAATCACACTGTCAGGCATATGCTCAGAGAGGGAAGGTTGGCTGGGTTAATTAGTTTGTCTTTTCACATGAGTGAGCACTTGCCCCACGACTCCTGGACTCACACATGTATTTTCACACATTGAACACTTGTGTACGTTTGCATGTGTGCGTGCGCGCGTGCTCGCGCACGTGTGTGTGTGTGTGTGTGCGCACGTGTGTGTAAGACACAATGTCCTGGAAAAAGTGCAGTGTCCAGGGTAGAAGCTCCGGTGCTGGGTCTAAAGATGATAATCTGTGTGTATGTCATACGTACACATTTGGTGGGGGGATGTTGTGCATGGTACGGTGCTGAGGTGTATGTCAGAGTTGCATAAGTGTGTATGCCTGGGTGTACTATGTAGATTGTAACATATGAGGGTATGCCTGGGCTGCACATGGGTGTACTTTTGTATCGTGTCTACAGGTAGATGTGCCCTGGTGCTTGTGTAAGGTACACATGTGTTAGAATGTCTTGGGCTTAGATTTGAGGATATATATGTAGAAGAAGGTGAATATATATGTATGTACATATAAGAATAAAAGGGGTGTGGGTGACCAATCGGGAGCACTTCCACTGTCTGCTCCATTCCCACCATGTGAAGGTTGGCTCTGCAATGGGTCCTTGTTACCCTGTCATCCCACACAGTTCCCTCCCTTGGGCACATCCAAGTCACTGAGTGCAGCGGCCTGGGACAGGCTGATGACTCCTGGCTTCCCCTCCTCTGCAGCTGCCCCCCAGACTGAGTGAGGACCCCCTGCCCTCCAGGGGCTGTGGCCTGTCTGAACCCCGGGATGCTCTTGTCCCATCTTGGTAATTTCAGCCTTTGGGGATGCTGTGTTTTCTGTTTGCCTTTGTTTTTTACCTTTCGGTAGTAGTTATTAATGTTTTTCATTTCCTCAAAAATTACAGCTGTGGCGACGTTACTGGAGTTAATTGTTACTATTCAGCAGCTGGAGTGGCAATTTAGCACCTGCTAATAAAGACACAGGGTGTGAAGTTTGGGGGAAAATGACCAGATTGCCAGTGTTATCGTGTCACTCCGTGGCAAGGGGGAATTACAGACGCAGAGCCCGGGCGGGGTGTGCTGAGAGCCACACAGTGGTGCCAGTCCAGCACACACAGAGCAGGGCTTCTCCATGTGACATTTCTACAAGATTTCCAACTGCATACTCTAGAAGACCTTAGTCACAGAATGAGAAAATAGGCCAGATTCTGGAGAACTGTGTGTGGGCCTTCCTGGCGCTACAGGCATGGGCTGAAGGCAGCTGCAGAGGACACCCAAGGGGCCCTGAGCTGGTACCACTCTGTCTCTGCAGCCTCTGCCCTATTGTGAACTGGGAGTCACACCCACCACCCAGGGCAGCTAGCCTGATGGTGCTCTTCTTCCCCAAATCACAGGACCCGTGACTATAACCAATGCTCATCCAAAATCCCAACAGACACTCTCGTAAACTCCATAAACCCTCATGTTGGAAACCAAAGTTCTAAATCTTTAAAGTCTAAAATCCCCCAGATCATAACTTCAAAAGATTAAAATCCAAATGTTGAAATCCAGAAAGCCCAGATCCTGAAACCATAACTCCCACTGGATAAAAAGACTAAGTAAGTGGTTAAACTCCAAGTTCTGAGGAATGATTTGGTGTACTTTGTTTTGTGTACAGAATGTGTCATACTAGGTGGAAAGGTGGAACGCAATCTTTCCAGGGGGTTTGTGAGGGGGTTTCCAGAGACTCACATGTAAGTCTAAGGGAATTGGCTAGGGAAGATTCTCTGGTGAAAAAAACGAAAGTAGGGACCCTCTCCAGGGAAATTCTCTTGTCTTTAATAGGAGAAAGAAAGTAGCCATGCATAGAGATGCCAGACATTAAAATTCAGTCAGCGACCAGGAGAGTCGACGGCTCATCTAGACCACCACCACGCAACTTGTCCGTAACCTGTCCTTGTAAAGCGTTCTGTACATTAATTTTTAAATTTGTGGATGTTATTTTTTTTCTTTCTTTCTTTGTTGTGGCTTTCTTTTTTTTAGTTATTTTCAACCATTTTAAACAGTTGGCTTTTCTTATAGTTTATTAGACTACATACTTCATCTTTGCCTCATTTCCAATACTGGAAGTACAAATGTATAAAAATGCTTAGAATTCTAGTTCATTTTATGCATTTGATTTTGCAAAATTGATTCCATGAAAGTGACATTGTAGGTAAGCAATGTGAATGTATGTAAAAGCATGGAACCTTCCTCACTAAAAGATGCCTTTGTTTGTACATCAGATTTCTCAAGAGCTCAATTCTATGGGTAGCTTATCAGGTCTTCAATCACCCCATCAAAAGATATAGGTTTCACATTATGGTTTTCAGATGACTACTAATAGAAAACTGGGCACACACAGTCACCACCACAGTGATGTGCATTTGAGCATCTTATGTTTTTGTCTTATTTCTTTACAAATATAATTCATCAGTTCACATTCACTATGCTCATGTGAGTATACCTAAGCATTTATGCATGTGAAAAGCATGTATGTGTATAGGCATGACTCTGAACTGTTTTCCTTGGTTCTTGGGCCTTTGGACATGTACCAGGCTGTGCTGCAACTTCTCTTGCTGCCCCGTTGCAGGCGGTCTAATATGAGGCTTCTCAGGCTGTTGTCCTGAGCCAATTCCCCCTCCCCCAAAACTCCTCATTGATGAATAGATGGTAGGTTATATAGGCAGGTAGTCACATAAATGCCTGGGTAATAGGACAGAGACATGAGCACGGACATAGATGTGGAGATGGAGACGGATGTTCTCTTGGCCTGTATCTCTGGAGAGCCCTCATTACCATGCGTGAGCAGCTCACTGTCAGCCCCTGTGGGAACGCCAACACCACAGTGTTGCCCAACACTGGTAAAAACGGAGCTCTTCTGTGGGAGAGCTGGCTACTCTGGCGTGGGCCGGCCTCCCTGAGCTGCCTGTCATGCCACCCACCATCGGGTCTCCCACTGGGTGGGTGGCTTCCCACAGACAGAAAGCATATCTTCTTGCTGTTCCCTCTAAAACCATCTTCAGAAGCAGAATTAAAGGTTTTCTGGGGATCAGGGTTGGAAAAGAAAACCAGAGAAACAAATTTATTAAGGAAGAAAATTTAATTTTTCTCACAGAGCAATTGTTTTTCTGATCTTAAGTGTCGAAGGCTTGAGCTTCTTGGTGACTCCTTGCCACTCTGAGGCCTGTCTGTGGCTGGCTCCAGACAGTTACCACCATATGACCCTTGAGAAGGGTTTTCATACACAGCAATAAGAAAAATCTCTGTTTCCACTTTTTAAAGATAGAAGCTATAGGGCTTAGGGGCATAGTTCCATGGTCAAAGTGCTTGCCTAGCATGCATTAGTTCCTGGGTTTGATTCCCCAGCACCACATAAAGATTAGCTGGGCATGGTGGAGCACGCCTGTAATCTCAGCACTTCAGAGCTGAGGCAGAATGATGGCTGTGAGTTCATGGCCAGCCTGAGCTACATGGTGAGCTCCAGACTAGCCAGAACTATAGAAAGAGACTCTATCTCAAATAACAAAAACTAGAAGCTATATCTGGGTATATCCCAGTTTATCAACTGTTAGATTCATCTTCCTATTACTTGTACAATTAGGGGGTAAATATTTAAAATACATGTCAGGTAGATCCTCCAGGGTAAGTTACCATGACTACTACACATGCATGTGAATGTGGGATACTGTCAAATCTGTGTTTCCGTGATACCAATGTGCAAAACCCAGGCAAAGGCAAAGCCTATTCATGTAGATTCATATATGAAGTTTTCACTAAATCTTGGTTTTAGATGAGAACCCCTTGAAAGGATGTGTGTCAGCTTGCAGAGACTGTAGGAGATGCTTCATAAATCATCAGATGGAGGCAAAAAGACTAAGAATGAGCTGAATCCTTTCAGACTTGTGCTCGTGTGAGATACTGGATTTCACAGAAACTGAAGTCATGGGACTATGTGGGCAGTAGAGCATAATGAGGTCACAAGACTCTAGTGAGATCGGCTCTCCTGGTCACTGGCTGTATGGCCATAGTAGACCTCTCATCTTTATGGGACGTGGTCCACACAAATGTGAAGCCCATTTTGGAGTGATGTTCTATGACCATTGAAGGAATTATGCCAATTTGAGTTAATCAGGAACCACACCCGGATTATGGTTGGTGAACCACACCTAGACTGGGAATGGAGAACCAGCCTGGATTCGAGTGTGAGCGATTTGTGGGCTGGCCAATAAGAAAAGAGCACCCACCCGGATGTGGTAGGTCCAACTGAAACTACAATAGTATAAAAGGAAGGAAGAGAGAAGATTGTTACAGCTTCCTCCTCTGAGAAAGCTCTCGCCTTCACAGTTGTCTACGGACGCTGACTTGCCAGATGCCGCAGATCATCAGCACAGATTCGCTCCAGTCTCGACTTGTGCCTGTCTGCCCGTCGCTGCTCTTCAGTAGCTGATCTTCAGGCTTCGTTCTCCACCTGAGATCTGTAGTAGACTCATCTCACTGGCTGTCCTGCAGTCCCAAATGGGAGATCTACTTCACGGCTGGGCAGCCATCTTGGACTATCTCTATCCTTGGATTTGTAAGCCTTCCTAATAGATCCTTCTGATATAAGTTCTGTAAATTCTGTCTCTGAAAGAACCCAAACTAATACACACCCCAAAGACATGCCATCTCTCCCTTCCTGCCTGAGCTAGATACAGCCAGGGGGATGGCAAGGGTGGGATTGATACAGCCTAGCACTCCAAAGCCACAGTCTATCATCAGCTGCTCCCTGTCTCTAGCCTCCCATTCAGCTCAGTGCCAGGGCTTCTGGCCTGGATACTAGTAAGACCCAGATCTAAGGAAGGGCCCAGCTTGGTGTGTTGTGGTCCCATTTGCAAGGCACCCCAGTTTTGCTTCTGCTTTTCCAGGGGGCACTGGACACTTAAGTTCCTCTCCCCACTTGGTGTTTGCCACTGACAGCTCCTGGACTGTAACAACTTGGTGCACAAATCCTGAGCTGGTCGTTTCCTTGCCCATTCCACCAGGTGCCCCCATTCTCCTGGGGGCAGGTTAGAACCCTCTCTCTTCTGGGACTGGCCTCTGCCTCTGCGCATCCTGATGCCAGCACTATCTCCTAGGACAAGGCAATTTCGGAGACCACACTAGAGACTCATTTGTCTATCCACTAGTCCTTGTTTCAGTGTGGGGCGGAATCCATGAACACAGTACAGCAGTCCGTGTCTTCAAGCGCTTGCATCTGGGGAAGAACACAGGTAGTTTTTCCCCCTCAAGATAAACAGGGTTGTGTTTGCGTTGTTCTCCTTTCTAACATTGTCCTTGGCCCCTCTCCCCATCCCAATGTCCTAAATCAAGTGATCTTAATAAATCCAAATTAGGGTAACTCTATCCTTTTAACACACTGCTGCAGTCGCGATATTATAAGGAAATGTCACGTGATCCAGATCTGTCATCTGGTGACAGCTGGTCGCACTTGACTTCTTAGCCTCTCTGGGTAAAGTGACCATGCATAACAATACAGAGGCAAGGACAGCCCACTTGCTCGTCAGGAAGAGAAATATCAAGAACAAGGAGCTCCTGCTGACTCTCAGGGAACTCCAGGGCTCTTGGGAACATACCTTAGCCAGCAGGCCGAGATTTGTGAAGCTCTATGTGGGCCAGGCACGCAGCTGGGAGGACACCAGGATGAACAGAGAGGAAACTAACACCAACATCCCCGGTCCTAGGTGGGGAAAACAGCCACTCCCAAGACTCAAGGACATGGGGGTGTTCACATTGGGGACTGGTTGCCAGGAGAGCCTTCATGGGCTCAGGACTCAAGAAAGACATCAAGCAGGGTGCCAATCTTCTGAAGTCTGTGGCAGGGGACCAGCAGGGAGCACCTTCCCTGAGCCATCTGAGTCTCTCAGCCTGAGAAGGTAGGCAAATCCTTCCCCACCCCACTCTCCACAAGGCTTCGGACCAACTGGGACACTACATATTGGGACACCTCACTCAGCTCCCGTCACTTTCCCCTCGACACTAGTCAAGACTTCCATTTATAGCTGATGAGAGTTTGCAAGGTCTTGTCCATTCACTTTCTGTAAGACACAGTTGATACTGAACCAAGTGGCCTTCCTATCTAAATAGTATCCACGCAGTAACAAGGTGGGCAGGGGGCAGCTGAAGTGGTTCTTCATCCATCAGGTCTGGATGGCATCAAAGGGTCCTCCAGATGGAAAATAAAGCTGAGCCAGGCGACTTCACTTAGGTGGAAGAGAGCTTCAGCAGTGACCAACCACGGGGCAAAGGTGTTTGCTCCTGTGGGATTCCCATGGGACACTGGAGATAGCCCCTCGTTATTAAACACGAAGCCCCTCACCTCTTCTACCCAGAGAGGCAGCCAGAGCCAACGGTTCCGTGCTTTTGGTCTTCAGCTCACTGGAAGAGTTTAAACAGAAAGGGGTACCATCTGTGTCCCACAAGCCAGAGCCAAAGCCATCCAAGAAGGGGCAGAGGGAGATCTGCAGTGTCTGGAGAGAACTCCAGGTCCTCTTTATCCCTGTGTCCCCACCACACCCCTGCGAAGTATTATTAGAAGCTCCTTCCCGAAAAGTTGAGTAACTTGCCCGAAGTCAAATGGCCACCAACACAATAGAGAAGGGCAAGCCCACGGCCACTCCGACTCAGCTCAGAGACATCCTTGTGAGCTGTTCCTTTCCGGTAAAGTGAGGTGGCTGGTCATACTGCTGAGCCACTCTGGGTGCCTCTCCCAGCTGGGATACGACACATGTGAAACATCCTCAGGCAACCGTATTCATTCCCTATGTCACTCTTGACCACCGCTGAGGTTCGTATTTTCATTCTCTGGTCCTTAAAGAGTCAAGAGGGAAGTTAAAAGTGGTTTCTAGTCAGCTTAATGCAGATGAGGTTTTCTTTAAGCATGATGAAACAGTTTTGAAACTTGATAGTGGTAGCAGTTGTGCAATAGTGTGATTGTAATAAATGATATGAAAACAGACACTTCAAAGAAGTTAATTTTATGTTATGAGCATTTCACCCCACTACAGTTATCATAAAAATGGCTTCAAATCAAAGTATAACGGACTTGGGGGGCAGATTAGCAATGATATTAACAAGTGTTCATAGAATCAGGCCCCTCCACACCTCAAGGATGAATGAGATCTGAGTTTATCCTAAGCAACCATGTGAATAAGGACTGAATTTATTCCCTGTCACAGAAGAGAAAATGGACTCCAGGGTCCTTGCATCATCACTATCCAGAAGTGATACTGAGAATGGGACTTGGCCCAAAACTTCCCAAAGACATACTGGAGATCTCTGTAAGGACCTTGTCTGGCTCTCCAAATCCTTTAGGTATGATAAGATGAATCAACTGCCCTCCATGTGACTGCCACCCTTGGGCCTTAATTCACCTGCAACAGCCCAAGAGGAGTCCCCAGGCTGAGTCCTCTGGAAGTGAGGCATGCCCCTGAGGAGTCTTTGATGACCCTGTGGCTAGGGAGCTCTAGCCTCCCTCAACCTGGGCCTGTCCTCAGAGCTGAGCCCTGGCCTAGGAGACAGAAGACTTCCACTAACTGACAATGGACGAACAAAGATTAATTATGAAATCTCTCTTCGCCCTGTATTCTGAGCTAAAGAAATGACTCATTACAAATAACAGAACCTTCAAGTCAGACAGATGGGGAAAAAGCTTTCTGAAATGTGCTTTCTTGCCTAATTTAGAATAATTGCAACCCTCTACATTAGGGCATCAGGTTTTCGGCATCTAGTGAAATGCTTAGGGTAAGAAGGGGAACATGTTCTGACAAATTAAGATAAAGCTGAAAAGGCCAATTTGCTGGCTTTCGTTCAGCATTTGTCATCCTCCCCTTATCTCCACAAGACTGCATCCGGCAACTTGTCACATACAGCTTACCAGTCAAAAACCCATTGGAACAAAGCGAGACTGGAGCCCTCAATGGGAGAGAGAAGCAGTGAGCAGGAGCTTGTGCCCTGCTAGACAGCAGGGACAACACAGCACTCTGTCCCCTCTCCCATTCTCACTCTATCGCTCAGACCCACCCATTCCTGAGGGATCTTGGCCTCACCCAGTGCCGTACTTTCCCCAACATGTGCACAGGCCCCCCAGAGTTGCCTTTGTCCAGACCTTGGCTCTCAAGCAGCAGTGTGGTGTGCCAAAGACATGAAGGAGGAGCACATGAAACCAGGAACAGAACCAGCAGGTTCCTCATGCCCGCCATCTCACATTACAGATGGAGAAATTGATTTCTCCACCCTCAGCCCAAGGAAAGGAAGCACGGCTGGAACCCCAGAGTAGCTACATCCAGCTTCCTCGTTGATACTATGCTGTTGAACCTGCACTGTCAGCTGCCCAGAAGGAGCCAGGAGGCTCTGGTCCAAGTCACTACTCTCTTCATTTGATCTGCAGTGATTCTCACCAGATTTCAAACAATTCAATCAGAGGTGTAGAAATAAAGACCACGATCAAATGACAGTTATTTGTCTTCCTCTAAGTTCTAAGTCCTCTTAACAACTTAACTCAAGATCCTTCCTCTGAAACCCAAGGACTAGAGGTGTTAGATATTGCTGGAGGGGGTGTCAATGGCCAGGAGCATTGACTTAATGTGAGTGTCAGCAGTTCAGATAGCATCAGGTGTTAGGGGACAAAAAAAAAACAGCACTAATGGACTTCTCAGGCTGTGCTGCCACTCATGGGATGGGACTGCTAATGTACTTCTGCATTCCCATGCATACAGCCAGAGAATGAGATTTTCTTCCCTAAGTCTCCATCCTGCTGCTTTCCTTTCTTCCCTCCAAACTTCCCCCATGGTCCAGTGAGGGTGGGGTCTCCTACCCTTGGCTACCAGGAGAAAGAAGCAGGGCCAGGCAGCGGTCTTCTATTTAAATGATCACAGGGAGCCCCACGGAGCTTAAGAGTCGTCAGCCTCTCTGCCTTCCATTAGACAGACCTCTTCTTCCTCCTGGCCAAGGGTGGTAAGGCCCGTTCTCAACAGTCCCCCATCTCCCATCAACCACCTGTCACAGCAAAGCCCTCCTTTCTTCCCACTTCAGGTGAGGGCTTCTTGGAGGAGTCCTCAACGTGGATCACAACTTCCCACAGAGAGGCTTCACTCACTGTTGGAAACAAACACCTGAAAGCTATCCTCCTAAGCCAAGGAGAGTTCCTGTTTCCATCCCAGCACAAATCCAGTCTTATAATGGGTAGTTCTAGTTGAAATTTAGCGAGGGCATTCAATTATCAAAGTGAGACTATCTTGATGGGCCAGTTTCCAGCAAGGCAGGGCCTTCAGTGATTGGCTATCTTCTAGAAGGGCAAGGCTATCACGCTGACAGACTTCCAAAAGGGTAGGGCTCACGTTGATATGGTAGCTGTTTGAAGAACAGGTTCTTATTGATTGGCTGAAGGGTAAAGCTATCATTGATTGGCTGGCTTTCCAAAGCATTTGTACTAGAGAAAACTGTCAACTGGAATGGGCTTAAACATGACAATTGTGTTTGAATTTTTTTTTTTTTTTACTATGGTAATAGAACCACTAGCATTTTTTTCTAGAAGAATAAGCACTTTTTCTCACACAGGTTTCCAATAAGAACATTATGTGCTGGCTCCCTAGCCCACCAGTACATCTGTAAGGAATCCTGATTCACAATCCCATAAATTACATTAGTCTAGTGCTAGCATGGGCTAGGTATCAACCCTGATAATGGAATGTTTTTCTTTTCCGTAATGGAATGTTGTAGCCCAGTGTAACCAAAACATGTGGACTCCGAGGAGAAGACAGCCTTTGGTTAGCTCTTTCCTGTTCCTCTGAGTCTCAAGAACCTCTGCTTACTCATCCATAGACTAGTGGCAACTGTAATTCTCCTTCTTGTGACTGTCACAAGGATTCCATAGTACCACAGATGTGTGAGGCTTAGTCATGGAAGCCAGCGGGAAGACCAGTATAGCCACCAACAATGTTTTGGAATAGACACACCAACACAGAGGAGGCAGAATTGTTCTTGCAGTTGGTCTGTCCTGTCAGCTGCAAGCTTGCCCCCAAGGAACACTACCTCAGCCCAGGTGTTCTGCTCTGAGAAGCTGCCCTCCTTGAGGCTGTGCTGAGGGAGGGCTTCCTTCCCCTCTCTCTTCCTGCTGATGAGTAGTTCAGAGGCACGAGAAGATCACATCCTCAAGGCATTGTGAGAGGAGGACTTAGGGACTTAAAGGCCACTTTCGCAAAAAAGCACTGAGTCTTCACTTGGGCTGGTAGATGCCCAATGGATAAAGGAAAAGCAGGATGAACTTTGGCAATTCTGCCTTCATTTTGTGTGTGTCTTTTACTACTCTGAACTTTAGGTCAGACTCTCATTTACCTCTACAGGAGGGCCTGCCAATCAGTTAAGCACTTCTTCAACACCAGACACCCTCTCCCTTGAAGACTGAAGACACCAAGAGAAGAGTGACTAAGATATTTTTGAGACTTTCAGGGACATCATAACCAACAGATTGTCAATTGGCAACTTTTACAATATCCTGTTTCAAACCCCTGGAGCGGTGCCTAGAAGTCGCCAGTCACTGCCCTAAACCTGCCAGGAACAGGGAAATTGCAGAAAATCACCCATGCTGAGACTGCCCATTCCCCCACCTCCAACTTGTACTGAAGCAGGGGTAATTATCTCATGACTGGAACCAAGTCGCTCCCTCCAGCGATAACAACTTGTCCGGGATCTCACAGAACCAGAACTAAGATAATCATCACTAGACCAGTTAGACCAGGACTGCTTAATTATGCATGTCTCTTGCCCCCACCCCAATTCTTCTTATATTTAATCCTGAAGTTCATGTCAGGACCTACAAAGAAGACACAAAGACTCCGATTCCCTTGACTTCTCAGATAGCTATGCCAAATATCAAATTCTGCTCCCACTTCACCATAATTTGTTTCCATTTTCTCTTGAGGTAAATGGGCAGTCCTAGTGCTAGCCTGGTACCCCAAAGTCAACCCACTCTTTGGCCTCAAACTCCAGCAACAGACTCAACTCCAACAAAGATGCTCCCCCGCAACTACCCACAGCATCCATCTGAAGTCATTGTTTGTGCTGGAGAAAAATTAAGGCTGATCACGTTTTGTACCTAACATGGAGTGACATCTTTTGAATCTCCACATATTGCTGTTTTCACTAAGCCACATGTAACACTTCAGAGTGCCAAACGCTTTTTAAAAAATAGACCTGGCTCTGAAAGAGTGCTACAGAATAACATGGATGGAATATGGCTTTTATGAAAACACAAAATGTTACAGCCCCCCCCCCAAAAAAAAAGAGAGAATTAAAGGAATTCTTTGGAAAAAGCTATTTTGTGAAGAGTTTGTTCTGGGCACAGAATTCAAGGGCAAAAGTGCTTGGAGAGCAGTGATTCACATGATCTCTGGTTCTATCAGGTCTCCAAGTCGGTTCTCCAAACTGGAAAAGGGAAACCAGTGTCATTCTCTGGAAAGTGGTAATGCCACTTGGTTCTCCTGTGTTGTCCAGATGGTGTCAGAATGAGCAGAGCGAGAAGTGACACCAAGGGCTTCAGAAGTAGAAGCCACCCCTCAGCAGACCCTTCGTCTCTCTGCCTGCTCTGCACAGGCTTCATTTCCAGTGGCATCCCTGAACCTCTGTTCCTTATTCTGGCACTGCTCCTGTCCAGCCTTCAGCCTCAGTGGACATCGTAGGAGCTCCCTGCTGCCCATCACTCATCCCTTCAGCAATCTCCTTCCTGCTGAGTCAAATTCGTCATCTCTCCTATGCACCTGGGACTGGTCCTAAGCCTCCCTTAACAGAATCAGAGCGCTCGGCACACTCCTGCTCAACTAGTGCAGCTTTCCCTGATCCCTCAGGTCTAGGACAGAGCTGCCTTCCTCTACATTGTGCCACCTTCTCTTGTCTCTCCAAATTTTCCCTATTGACGTGCCCTCCCCTCATATCTCCAAGTTCTGTTGATTTCTCTCTCTTTTTTTTTTGCAATTTCTCCTCAAAATGCAATCTTTTCTCTCCCACCTTAGAAAATGAGGAACAAGATATAGAGACAGTAGCAAGATCAGTGGTTGCCAGGAGGTGAGATCAAAGAAGTACAAATAGGTGGGACCCAGGGGAGAAGGCGGGGAAAATCTGTGTGGCATTGTCATGGTAGACACACAATACTGCATTTGCCAAAAGCCACAGAGTGTACACAACAGAGTGAACTCGGAATAACTGTCAGACTTCAGTTAATGACAACGTATTGACAGGAGTTCATCAGCTGTGACAAATACTTCAGCACATTGAGGCAAGATGCAAGAACAAGGAGACGGTATTCACTGGGGTAGAAGGAATATGGGAACTATTTGTACTGTCTGCAAAATTTAAAATGAACTAAAAATTAGCCCACTGGAAAAAAATCCCCTTGATGACTTTTAAGTAGATTATGGATGTCCAATCTTTTGCCTCGCCTGGGCCAAACTGAGTGAAGAGGCATTGTCTTCGGCCCCATTTAATCTATCTAATACAGCTAACACAATTGAGTTGCAAAAAGTTGAAAAAGAAAAAAAAATCTCATTATGTTTTAAGAAAGTTCATGAATTTGTGATGGGCTGTATTCAAAGCCACCCTAAGTCACATGCAGTCCATGGGCAGCAGGTGGACAAACTTGATGTATATGGATGATAAATGCAATGGTGAGCTCCCCTTCTGGAGGCCAGTAGCAGGAGGTTTGGGGTGAGCGAAGCAAGTGTTGCATACGTCATGAATTTTCCCTACAAAGGCTCAGGTGTGTCTATATTGAACAACAACAACAAAAAGAGTCAACATGAGCCGATTCTTGTCTACAGAGCAGCAAGGTCCACCTTAGAGGGACCCTACAGCAGAGGACCCAGCAAGGCTGTGCCCTGGTTGCTGCTCCACGGGAATGGAGAGAGAGTGATTGTGTGTTGTTTCAACCACTGCACTCATGGTAACTTCTTATACAGCAAAATTCAGATATTGCTACAAAAAACAAAAACGCATGTCTAATTAAATCTGGACCATAGTGTGCTTCCAACCAAAATTCCGTCTTTTTCTTGTAGGTAATGCCTCCCCTAATGGATGTCCCCTCAAAACTCACCTACTGAGCTTCTGAGAAGCATGCCTCCACCAGGAAATAGCCTCAGAAAGTCAGAGGCATGCTCAGCTTCCCCATCAATCACAGTGGAGCCGCTAGCGCCAACGCACTAGACGACAAGAGCAAGCACTGCCTTCCCAGCATCAGCTAGCCCTCATCACTCGGGCTGCAGTTTCTTCCCCAAAAGACAGAAGGGTAGGGGAGAAGATGACCCAGGTCCAGGTGTCAACTGTGATAATCACTCGCCGGGCTACTCCTTGAACCAGCTGCTCAACTCTTCTCCATCCCAGAGCTTCCATTGCAGGAAAAAAATAAATAAATAACTTTGTGAAGCAATGATAATGAACACGTGAGAAGAAGAACAGAAAGTTTCAGTACAATGAAAATCTATGTTAGGTGTCTTTGTAAGAGGCACTAATATTTCACATAGTTACACTTGATATTTAGAATATCGCATACGTCCTCTTTGAAGAATGGACAAAAAGTGGCCATCCTGCCGATTTTTTGAGGATATAAGTCTAATCTTCGCTGAGGAACGATTGGGTGAGTGGGTAGGTGGCTAGGTAGATAGATGGATAAGTAGATGAGTGAGTAGATGGGTGGATGAATGGGTAGGTGGAGAGTGTGATGAATGGATGCGTGGATGGGCAAGCAGATTGATGGGTAGAGGAAGAGTGATGAGTTATCAAATGGGTAGATAGAGGATAAATCCACTGATGCATCAATGTAGTTTTATCTGTTTTCAGGGCCCCAGACTTTGGAGGACAAATGGACCATTGAGATAGCACAGCCAGTCTGCTAGAGTTTGCCTGATAGAAGGACAGAGGCACCTTTTAAAGCACAGATTTGGAGAGAACAGTTTGGTCCAAATACAAGGACAGGCTCAGAGGAGAAGAAATACTCTGAACAGATTCATGACCATATGGACTTATGCCTATACCCGCTGAAGGAAGAGATACAATGACAACAGCTGAACTTCCAAGGGGTAATTTTCTAACGCCACTCAGGAAGCCAGGCACGAAGTACCACAGCCCCAGGCATGGAAGCACGGGGACTCTTGTTCCCATTTTGCTCCTCCCATCAGGAGTGTGTCTCTTATGGATCTATGGGAGCCACAAGGTTGTGCACAAAGCCAAGGACCTCAGAGATGTGGGTGTTCAGTTCCCAACCATCAACCTCCAAGTAAAGAGATTTCCCTGGCTGTGGCCTCAGGCAAGTCACCAGGCAAATGGCAGAGAGGGACACCCCAGCCCATCAGGTATGCAGTCCTAGCACACAGACATGAGTTTGGAGCCACCTAGTAGCTAAAGAAAGGGGGGTCTTCGTCAGGGCAATATTCCGGGACAATCTGAAATAGTGTTTTTCTCCTTGCTGTCCTCATTTCTCCCTCGACACCCTGTCTTCATGTTTCCTGTCCCTTAGGACAAAGTGTGTGGGTGTCTACACAGCCAGAGCCCACTGATAAAGAATAGTAGTCACCAAGTCAACTCTGCGTGCGGAGCGTAGAAGTGGGGGAGTAGGACCACAGTTCCCAGCAAGAGGACATCTACACAACATAGAGCAGATTGGACTCAGTTCTGTGTGGTTGGTGGGATGATGGGGGTGGCAGGGACAGGAGACTTGAGCTCATCTTTAAAAGATCTTAGGATGGAAATGCATCATCTTTTAATTAAAATTTTACTGAATTTTAACTTGAATTTCCCCATCTGTTTCCTTAATTATGCCTAACCCTAAACCTCACTCTGAGCCATCTGTGTTCTTAGCTCATTATATTGGGGTTATGCATGTATTTGTCCAATTCCATAGCAAACAGTGAGTTTCCCATGGGGAGGGATTGAGTCTGGGCATCCTGAGAGTTCAGAACCAAACAGATGCAGTCTCATGATGGGGTCTCGGAAAAGGTTTGCTGGAAAATGCTTTATTGATGGATGCTTGGGCAGGTGGACAGGTGCGAGTGGACATGAGGATGAGAAGACAGATGGAAAAATGGGTTGATCCTCCCAGCTCCCTGGTCAACCCAACCTTTGTGTCATTATCATTTTGCTGTTACTCCAAAGATGAGGTCAAGGGACAAAGCATGCCAGAAGGAACGTGCTTCCTCTCACACATACATATTTGTGAATTTCATGCAGATTTATTTATACATTGACATTTTTCATTTACCATTGCATGTGTTCTCTGTTGATCAGCCTCTATTTAGAATTGGTAGCCACAGAAACTCAATCTGAGAGTTGAGTCTGCACCTCTGTGATTTCTGGGAATGCACAGAAATGGCAGCTTGACTGCAGCTGCTGCGGCTGAGACACAGCGGCACTGACGGAACTAAAAAGCACTACATACTTACAAAGGTGACACCCATACCTGCTAACATAGCCAGAGCCACGGTCTTGGAGCACAGAAGGTTGGGTTGACGGCAGCTCCTTGCTACCTGGCTGGCAGACACAAGTGACCATCTGCTTCTTCTCTGGGGCAGGGTTGAGGACCATATGTGTGAAAGTGCCTAACATACCTTACCTATTGCTGGTAGATAGCAAGTGCCCAGTAAAGGCCACTGCATGCTAATGTATGAGCCCCCGCCACAAAGATGGCTCCTCAGAGGAGAGAAGGCAGGGAACCAGCAAGCGAGAAATCAGAAATGGGAGGTCCATTTCCTAGGCTTCACCCTGTGCTGTATGCTCCCTGCCCAAGCTCCCAATACTCCTTTGTGCAGCCCAGTGGGGACTGTGCAGCTAAGGCCTCATACATGAAAGACACCACTTTCCCTGGGAACCCCTAAGGAGCCGATTAAAATCTTCTACAAGGGTGTCTTAAGCAATACTTCAAGACCAGAGAAAGCACTTGTGTATAACTGCACATTGCTGGACATCATGGCCAAAGTATACCCACTACACACAATCACCAGTGGCATGCCAGCTGCTGCTAGGGGAAAAAAAAAAGTCAGCTAAGAACAAGACATTCTTTGAAACTCTGGAAACTTTAGCTACAAGAGGAACGCCTTAGTACCAGACAGCATCAGGGGCTCATCCTGGAATAACTACTTTGACTAGATTGTGCTATGTAGTGTATTGTATGTTATCCTATATGTTCAGATCCACTAGAAGTTTCAAGGGGGGAGCAGAAAGAAGCAGAGGAAGGGGCATAGGTGGGTGCCAGGGGCCAGACCCCGCCTAGGCTTACCCAGTTCCTGGAACTGGTGGTTTGATGAGTCTCTCCTCTCATCTTCCTTCAGATGCGAGAGGATTTGCTCCTAGACAAGGTGACAGCCCCCTAGTACAGATGCTCTTACTCCGGTGAGCACACACACACACGCGCGCGCGCGTGCATGCACACACACACACACACAGTTGGGCACATGCCAGGCTCACAATCAAAATCAAACACAGCAGATAGGTGCCCCCAGGAGGCTGGCATTACCATTCGCCCTGCTTTACAGATGAAGGAATAGATGTGCGGAAAAGTCAGGTGATCTGCCCAGCCACTCAAGTTCCCCACAGCTGTTACTCTGGTGTGCATACATCAGCAGCACAGCTACAAACACACCCCATTCTGTTTCCCTCCCCCACATATCGCTCCTTCCCCGACTGCCTTATGTCCCTCTTTCCGACTCCTCCCTGGTTCCCACCCCTTAGTTCTAAGTGTTTGTTTCAGTCACCAAGCCCTGGGTCCCTCCACAAGGCTCAGCCTTTGTCCACCTCACTTTCTGCCACTTACGCAGGAGACTGAGCATGTCAAAGAAAACCTATTATGAATCTTAGTATAGAATTAGCTCTTGGGTCCCTTAATCTCCATATCCCCTCATGGCTCTGAATGTATGGCTCATGTGTCATCATGGCTTTAAAGGTGGAGGTCCTACAGTGGGCGCATGAGGCCAGGCCAGGCCAATCACAAGTCCAAGGCACTGTCCCATACATCTCAGGTATACACATTGTTAATTGGGAAAACACAGGACTTTGGGATGAGAGTAAGAAATGATCATTTTAAATCCCAAGTCTCTAAAGAACATTCTAATCACAAATTAGGAAAGATATCATCCTAGAATTTTTTGATAAAAGAGATCTTTAAAATTCAACCTGCATTAAAATTTTATCTCACTTTAATATCCTTTTCTGCCTGCATTTCAGCTCTGCTGGCTTCAGGGACTCACTGTAGACAAGTTGGCTGAGGTTCCAGACTTAGAAGTGTAGATCAGACGTGCCTTATGGGACTGCGCCCTGGTCACAGGAGGAGAGTCTGAGGCACGAGGTCAGAGCAGCAGGGACTGGCCAGTTGGGAAAGGGTGGACAGGGGCCAGACTGGAACCAGGGAGGGACCAACCAGGTGGTGAAAAGGCAGAGACCACACAAGGACCAAGCAAGGACCAGGCAAGGACCAGGTGGAGAAAAGGCTGGGACCAAGCCGGAAATAAGCAGAGGCCAGGAAGGCCGTCCTTGAGCCTAAAACTCCCAGAAACCAAGGTGAGGGCCAACTGTCAAGAGGCAGTGTTCTCAGACCTACCGGCAGACAGCAGAGGGATCATTGTTTCCAATGGTGGGTGTGCACTAGAGTCTCACACAGCATCCCAGGGCAGAACTCCTATGGCACTAGACTAAGGACACCTCAGAAACTCATCCTGGAGCCATCTAATGAGGCCAAGAATCCCACCAGCTCTAGGCTTCCCCTGCCCCACAATGCCCCTGAGAAAACAAAAAGAATTCCGGGCACTGGCTGAAGGAAAGCTAACTCATTCCAGAAAGGAAAGACTGCTGCTATTCTCAGTAGGAGGCATATTTATTTCTTTGCATGAAGGTATTTCTAAACACAGGTAATTATAAAAATCATTACCCTGTGAACTAGTGTGGGGAAACATATGGTGAATAACACATTCATAAATAATCACTTTGTGCCATTCTCTGGAATAATATCCCCTGTGTGTTCGCACCTTACTGCAGAAGCTAGGTCCTCCAGAATCCTCTCCTAAGGAAGCAGGTCGGCTACAACTCTCCTTTGTAGAGAAAAGGAGCACAAAGTAAGTGCCCAGTCTCACACGCTGCACTTGGGGTGGGGGTGGTCGCTGCCTGCAAGGCCGCAGGACCCATCCTGGGATCCTGGACTGCACAGCCTCTCCAACATTCCTTGCCCAGGAGGAATGGGCTCTGATACTACCCCAGACCCAAGTGCAGAGGCTGCCCGTGCTGAGCGACCTTGTCTCCCACTGGAGCAGTAGCTCAGCTTGTCCCCGTGACATCTAACAGGGACACTCTATGGTTTTGGGCACAAAGCCTGTTTTATATTATGGATGATTTAAGCATGTATAAGCAGCCGAGCTAATAAGCCCCGTGAGCCCAGACCTCGGCTCCAATAAGTGCAACCCAAGGCCTGTCTTACCATATTAGAGGCCTTCCTGTTCAATGGGTAAGAAAGTAATGTCATTTGGCCAGGTTGGGCACAAAGGTGAGTGAGCAAGATACGGCCTCTGCAAATCCTCCTTCTTCCCCTCTTCTCTTCCTCACCTGCACATCCCCACAGGGAAGGTGTCAACTTTCACTTCCTTTATCATCTTCGACTGGGTCCTTCTGCCTCTCAAATATTCTTCCATAGCTTAAAGTTTTTATATATTTGCATAATTGTGTGTATGTGTGTGTAAGAGAGAGAAAGAGAGAAGCACCGGGGACAGAGTCCAGGTCCTGCACAGTGACAGCCTCTGCCCTTTTTTATTCTTTGTTGTGAGACAGAGACTTGTTAAATTGCCCCAGCTGGGCTCCAAATTGAGCTGCTCCTGCCTCAGCCCCTCAAAGTGCTGAGATTACAGGTTCATGCCATCATACCGGCCTTATTTTTGCACAGATTTGGAAAGCAAATACCGTTTGTAACTCCACTAATGGGACTACCAAAAAATGTATGGACTTTCTTAACTTTTTTCTCTAAGCAATTCTTTCAATTCTTTCTGCTTTCCAGGAAAAACACATCTAAGCTGTTGAATCTCCTTCTCCTCCTCAGTGCTTCACTGCTTGAGTGACTTGAAATCTCTCCCTCCCTATCAGCTTGGTCCAGTGAAGCCTAGGATTGGTGTCCTTGCCCCCAACCAATGGCTTCATCAGTGCCGGAACTCTGCCTGCGAACACTAGGGCATACCCTCTAAATAAGGGTGTTTAGCGGCATCTACGTGGGAAATGTTCTCCATTACTCTTGTTTCTGCGTTTGGATGACATCCTCAAGGGACAGGGACCACTTCCTCCCTGGACTCATCTCTACTATTTCTGCTCTTATTTTCACAGATCCCTCCAAATATTCCCACAAGTTCGACCTTCTTCACGCCAGGGACACAGATGAAGTATGGACAAGCTGGGTGACAGGTTGAGCTGGGGGACACACGAGGGACCAGCTCAAGGTACTTGGCTCAGGCATAGCCATCTTAAGCTCAAACATTTCTCAAGATGCATCTCGTCACATCAGTTGCCACTGCCTCAGGCCTCTGTGAGCCCTCCTTTCCCAGCCTTGATCGTTTTCCAGTCCCTGAGAAGACCCTTGGTGAAGGCCCTGTGGTTTCGATGTTGTCCGCAGCGTTTCTTGGAGGTCTGTCTTGCCCAACATCCTCTCTCAGGACTCTTCCTAATCACCCTCCTTCATTCAGCAGTATTTGTGCTCCTTGCTGCACCATCCCCATTTTCTGCACTGATCATTTTTTTTCATTCCTGGAGAGGCTGGCCTTGTCACTTCTGGACTTCCTGCCATCCAGGGCTGTTCCTGATACCTGGAGCATTTATGAGTCCCTTCTGGTGCAGACCTCCTGGACAACACTTCAAAACACTCACACATTTCTTTTATGATGAATAACACACTTCTTGAAAACCAGCTGAAGAAACATTTGGTTTGCTGGTTGAGGGTTTTCATTTTCTGCTTTTTTTTTGTTCCCTTTTAGAACATTTTATTTGTTTGTTTGTTTGTTTGTTTGTGCACATTAGGAACTCCTGGGGGCTTCCTTATTGATTCTTACTGTGATTCAACAACTACTTACAAGCAAGCGCTCAGCATTGTGTTTAACACACGCTGAATGTGCAGTTGGCTGCCCACCTGCCAGGTGTCCCAGCAGCTCTGGAGACTGAGCACTCGGCAATCCTGCTATCCCGGCAGTCCGGAAGTCCCCAGGCTGACCAGCTCACATCCTGCTGGAAGAAGGGGCCTGCACCCTGGGTGTCATCTGCCTGGAGGCTCCAACCTGAACTGCAGATTTCTCTAGATGCTGTCACTGCAGCTAAGAGGCCACAGCTGAAAGAAGGGGGCTGAAGTTGGCTCTGGTCTTCAGCCACCTGATGCCAGAGTCCTAGTGGGCCAACCTCACGGAAGGCAACTAGTGGCCAGAGCACCTGCAGCCTCATCTGGAGCCGAGGCGGCCACCTCTCACTGTAGAAAAAGGAGCACGGGCACCACAGAAGGCAGGCATCTGTGCTCCAGCCACACCTCAATACCGACCCTCTTAGGCCATGTGAGGCTGTGGCTTAAGTCAAATATTCCTTTAAGAATATAGCTGGTAGGATTATGATGATATCACGATACATATGTGCACAAAATTCTCAAGCTTAATGTAACCACCATTGTATATCATATATATATATATATATATATATATATATATATATATATATATATATAAAGAGAGAGAGAGAGAGAGAGAGAGAGAGAGAGAGAGTGTGTGTCTGTGTGTCTGTGTGTCTGTGTGTGTGTCTGTGTGTGTGTGTTCCACGCCTGGAAGTAAGTAAAAAGAATGCAGCTGGTAAGTTGAGTACAGCAGTGCACACATTAATCCCATCTACTTAGGAGACTGAGGCAGGAAGATCATAAATGAGACAAAAAATCTGGAGATCCTGCTTCAAAAATAACTTTTTAAAGGTTAAGGCTGTAGCTCATGAATGCTTTTGGGTTTATCACTAGATAAACAAAACAAGTAAATATATAAGTAAGTACAAGCTGCTGGGAGACACACACAACAGGGGTGAGCTCTATTGGACTGGTGGAGCTCTATTCCTGCCTCCTCACATAGGGTCCTCTGTTGGTCCTAGCCACTGCCTCAAAGTGTCCTATCAGATTGAAGATAAGGCTGGGGACTCCTCTGCAGGCCCCACCGTCTCTGGAGAGGCTGACAGCGGGTGGAAGCCAATGGGACCCCTGGAATGCAGCGGCTACTGTGGCATCTGACTGCCACACCAGCCCTGGATCACAGTCTATCCGATGGCAATGAGAGTCCACATTATGGTTGCTAAGAAGTGACTCACGCCTGGAAGAATGAGGGTCTAAATAACACTCACAAGCTATTTTTTTAACACAGAATGAACAATACGTCTACTGACACAGGGATTGTCAGGGAAACAAAGTTACTTAAAGTGTTACATATACTCACCATGGTTACAGCTTGGCACAAACACTAAGCATTTTATATCAATAGGATAAAGTTCGAGTGATCACTGCAAATGTGCATTTTACTGAGATGAATCCACTGGGGGGAAGGGGAGGGAGGGAAGAAAAGAATGATAGAGAAAGCGGGGAGAAATCTTTCTCTCAGGAGTGCAGAATGTAGTTGATTCAAAACCGGTTTATAATGTTATAGAGGAGATCATCATTGCATCCCTGCAGCTTAACGCTGGGAGGTAAGAGATGTCACAGAGCAGAGAAGTCAAGAGCAAAAGTCCCTAGCAAAGGCTGATGGGCCGCCAAGCCTTGTGCCCCCTGGGACAAAGCAAAACCTGCCCTCTTCGGAAAGTCCCACCCTGGGTGCACCATGCTTTCAGCTTGACCAAACTGCAATGCAGATTCTGGGTAAAGTTCTTTCCAGTGACAACACCCTGGTTGTCTAACATAGATCTCTCAGAATCTCCAGGTCATGGTTCCAGCTGCTGGTTTTTAAAACGGCAATTCTGTTTTAAACGTAGCCATAGACCCAAGTCAGCACTCCTGTATTTGCAGAGACACTGTACTTGGATAATAGTATCTTTCTGCACGGCAGATCATTTCTCAGTGACCTTTATCAGTGCACATGGCCAGCAGCAGGCCCCGGAAGAGAAAGCAGTCAACAGCTCAGGCCTGTCCTTCAGGCAAGTGCGCTTTCTCACGGGAGACAAGCGAGAAGGCCGCAGACTGCAGTGCCAGGGACCTGTCAGTGCAGCTCCGACTGAGGAGGAAGCAGAGAAGACGGAGAAGAGCCGCAGGATGTGCCTTTCGGTGAGCAGGCAAGAGGAGCAGGAGCCCCCGCTGACTGCAGGGAGGAGGCTGAGGCAGATAGGATTCCCCAAGGAGCGGCAGAGGGCAAGGGCAGGAAGTAGAAAGGAGCCGAGAGGGACCAAAACCAGGGGGCTCCACAGCTGTTGAATTAGAGAATGAAGTGACCTCATTGAATCTTCAAAAAAAAAAAAAAAACTGTATGGAAAACAATACGGGGATTCCTCACAGAATTACACAAAATTACTGTTTGATCCGACAGTTCCACTTCCAGGCCTACCATCAAGAGAACAGGAAGACAGGACTCAAATAGATCACAGGTTCACAGCCACGTTCACGATCGCTAACATTGGAACCAGCCTAAGTGTTCAGTGATAAATGGATAAATAAAATGTGGAATACACACAAGGAAATTCTGACACATGGTACAATACGGACGGAACTTTAGGACATGACACTATAGTGAAGTAAGCCAGTCACAAATGAAAAACAGAGTCCACTAATCTGAGATATCTAGGGTAATCAAATCCATAGAGATTACAAGTTCAAGCCCAGCCCAAGCAACCTGGTGACTCAATGAGACTGTGTCTCAAAATACATGATAAAAAAACTGGCTGGAAATGTAGCTCAGGCTGAAAGTCCTAGGTTTAATACTTCGTAGCAAGGGGCAAAAGGGATTTAAATTTTATATTATGTATGTTTTAACACAATTTCTTAAACTTTAAAAATGCTTTAAAAACTAAGCAAACAATGGGTCATGGAGGGGAGAGTGAAGCAGGGAGAGAAGCTATATTCCCAGCTATTTAAGTGAGAAGAGACGGGCAGGAACTGATCGAGGTGGGCGGAAGTGGATGGGCACAGCAGATGCAGGCTAGCTTCTGATGGTAGCTGGAGGTGGGGCTAGAGCTACAGCAGAGGGGAAGCTTAGGTGCCTGCACTACCAGAGGCCCCCCTGAGGGAAGACGTGTGGCTGGAAACTTGGTGTCCAGGCAAGGGCTCCATTTGGCCAATGCCAATGTTGTACTGATTGACCACTGGGCCCCAGAGGAACAGTGACCAGATGAGGCTTAGGCCAATGTACTTGGGAACTGTGAGCATTATAAATGAAAAGAAAAGCCATTTTCCTGCATCTGGAAAACATTTATACCACACCCTCAATTAACAGATGCATGGGAATACTATTAAGTTCTATTTTAAGACCTGAGACCTAGCAGGGATGGGGAGTGGGGACATCCGCAACACAGAATAGTAAGGCTAGGGCAAACCCAATGGCAAAAAAAAAAAAAAATCCCTTCTCAACGGCAAAGTCCCAGGGAGAGAGAAGCTCCACCCATCAGTGAGATTGAATACGGGCCTTGCACAGATTGTCAGCTGGGGCTTCTCCAGCATCCCCTGATCCCATCTCACAAATCTGCCCCTTCCAGTTCTATGTGTGGGCAGTAGGAAGGAGACAGTGAGCCGAGCTTCCTGTGTTGAGTTGACACTTGACCCCCGGGGAAAGAACGCCCCAAGCACGAGATCCAGGAGCTCTCACCTTTCGTCATTTCCGCCAGTGTTTAGAGCTATGTTAGTGTCCTCGGGCCATTCTAAAAAGTGTGTGTGTGTGTGGGGGGGGGGGGGGGGGGGGGGGGGGGGGGGTGGTGGTGGCTACGAAACCACAGAATCTCTTTCTCTCACATCCCAAACACAAAGATCTTGATGTTGTCAGGGTCATACCCTCTCTGAGTCCCACGTCAGAGCCACCCTACCCTCTAGCCCCTGGAAGGACCAGGGGCTCAAGAGCATCTGGCAACATCTGTGTTTCTTCTGCCTCTAGCTTTGTGTGCCCTTCATGCATGTGTCATACTTCCCTCTACTTAGAAAAACACTCTTCATGTCCCACGCCACCTGTGCATCTGCTCCATACCTGGGCCTGAAGCTTCTCTCCCAAATTTTTCCTCCCTAGCTCTCTCCACTCAACCTTAATAACCACAGGTTTCTCCGGTGTGGATAAGGCTGCCTCGTTCTCCATGCCCTTCTTTACGTCTGTTACACCGATTCTTTGTTGCTTCATATCCATGCCCTTAGCCCCCCTACAACTCTCCTAAGAAAGAGCCACAAACTAGGTGGTTTACACAACAGTCTACCCTCTCGCAGCCTGGGAAACTGAAAACGGCCATGCTTCCTTGGAAGGCTCCAGAGAGACCTTCCCTCCCAGCTTGGCTCTAATAAGCCAAGAGATAAGCCATCCTTATCTCTGCCTCTACTACCAAGTGGGTGACACCTTCCCAACTGTCTCTCATGGAGGACACTGGACATTGGATTAGATTTCATCATAATCCGTACAAGCCCATTCTAGCTAGATTGTATCTGGGAAGACCTATTTCCAAAAAAGGCTACTTTTAGAGGTCCTGGTGACTAGCACTTGAACATATCTTTCTGGAGAACACAGTTCAATCACAATGATGGTGAAGCCAGGTCATGAAAGCCACTGATGTGACAAAGAGGGTCACATGCCAACTTAGATATTTATTCTGAGGCAAAAACGGACAGCAAGTCTTGGTGACATCTTCTGGCACATGGCAAGGTGGGTGGGAACACAAGATGAAGATGAAATTGACAGGACTTGGCCAAAAGAAAAACTGTGAAAGGAGTAGGTAACAGATGGCAGAAGGCTTCTCTTGTAAAGAATGGCAGGATTGCCAGGTCACAGCACAGATACCAAGGTCAATGGGGGGTACAACCCTCCCCTTAACCTTGCCTGTTAGCAAAAGGCCAGAGAGAGGTCGGCCCTAGGTAAGTGGAAGTGGGGGTGACACAGATGTCACCATACATAGTACTATGTCTCGCTTCCAGAGAGAAAGGGTGTCATGGACCTGCCCTGACTGCCCGCCACTGCACAAGGGGGACAAACAAAGTTGTAGTCATCCTCCTTGAAAATATCCTATCACTCGGAGCTGAGAACTAGGCCATTCACCAATGAGTGACTTGCAGTCTGGATTTGTTCCAGATAATCCAAATGGCCACCTGGTGGGAGGGGAGGAGCTTTGAAAGAAGCCAGCTGTACACTGACCACTTACCGAACTGTTCTCTGCTTCATGCATATTTACACAAATCTCATCGTATAAAGTTAAAACATTCTCCAGAATGTATATGCACCTTTGTTCTAGAAGAAAAGTATGTTGAAAGCACAAATCCTCTTAGACATAAAATCAGACCCACTAGCCGAAAAGCATGACAAATTACCGTGCTGATCACCTGAGAAATGTTTGCATGGAAAATTAGTGTCACACAGAAATCAGCATGGAGATTTTGTAAAATCAAGCAAATCTGTTCATTTTAACAAATGTTTGTGACTGCCTGCTGCTGTCTGCTGAGCCCTGCAGCGGGTAGTGCAAAGCAGACCAAACATGAGGCCCTAGGTGAAAAGAGGAGTGCCAGGGCCTTTCCTGGCAGCAGATGCAACTGGAGTCACGGCAAAGGCCACACAGCCAGAGACAGGTTAGGAGCCAGTTTGGAACTTGGACTGATGGATCTTTGATGCCTGCTTGACAGACATCTGCAACCAAGGTCAGCAGGCAGTTGGGTGCTGGAAGGGAACCTCTCAGTCAAGGCCCCTGGGAAATGAAGGACAAAGAGAAGAGAAGACTCTGGCCGTGTGGTACAGCCCCGTGGAGCGAAGCTGGAACAAGAAAGGAAGGAAGAGTCTGGACGCTGAAAGAGGAAAATATTGACGTCTTCACGAATGCTTTTCACCGTATATCAAGTACCCACACCTGAAGGAGTGCATGGTTCCAAGTGGCACAGCCAAAGGAAATGAGAGCAAAGTCTGGAGGTACATTGGCCCTCAAGAGCCTCAGGGAGTTGATGGTACACGTCCGATTCCCAAGCTCCCTCACATGTCTAAGGTTTTCCTCCACAAAATCATATTGGATCACGGAAGAAAGGACAAGGGGCACATCCCGAGGCATCTCCACGGCTAGTGTTGGTAGGAGGACAGGGGACTGCGCAGGGACATGCCCCCAGCCCTCAGGGTTCACTCATCTACAGCATTAACTTGCGTTCCTGAGTCCTGCGTCCTGCGTTGAGCTGAACATGGGACCCATTCAATCCCAGCTCCCAAGGTGATTCCCTCAGGACTCAGAGGAAAGGCAGACAAGACATAGGGAGGAAACCGTGAGAGGCCGATGGGTAATCCAACCGAGCCAGGTCCTTGTGCCCCACCAGCAACCTCCCAGAGTAAGCCCTACTCCCTGTGACGCTCCTTACCATCTGCCCAGGAGACACCTTGCCTGGGTGTGGGCCTTCTGCCAACTCAATCCTCTTTCAAAGATCTGGGCTATAAGTTCTACTTTTTAAAATTGAGGTGAAATCCACGTAACACAGGACATCCATTGTAGAGGAGTGTACCGTCCAGTGGTATTTATCTAGTAGATTCATGGGCTTCACCGCTTCTTTCAGATCCAAGTACTTTAAACACCCAGAAAGGAAACCTTATACCAAAAAGAACTGAGCCCCTTCTTCCCGTCTTCCCCCATCCCTGGGAAGGTGCTAGTCATCTCGCTGTCTGTGGGTTTGCACGTTCTGAATGTTTTGTGTAAGTGGAGTCTGACACTACGTGGTCTTCACTGACTAGCTTCGTTCACTTGTCACGTTGCTCCCGTGTGGCCTGTGTCCGTGCCTCCTTCCCGTGTGGCTGACTTGGACTTCATTGCATGGATAGTGGTTTATTCACTTATCTGCATGTGAGCATTCGGGTTGTTTCCAACTTCTGGCCACAGAGAATTGTGGCGCTGTGGACATCGTTGTTGAGTTCTGTTCTCACTGCTTCAGAGTCTGCTGCTTTGGGTAGAATTCCAGGTCACATGGCGACCTGACCTAGATCTTTCTGAGGGTGTGCCATGGTGTTCTCCACGGTGGCTCCACCAGAGTGGCCCTCCTACACACATACACACTTCCTGAGGGTAGTACATAGCCTGCTCTCCCGGCCCTACCTCCATCTTGACCATGGAAAGGAGGTGAGCCACAGACGAGGCTACGGAGGCCCAGCAGGTACAGGACTTGCAGTGAGGGAAAAGGGCAAAGAGAGAGGCAGCGAGTCAAGACGGAGTCACCTTCTCACTAACCCCATGCCAGAAATCCAACCTTTCCACTCTTGAACTCTGAGGCAAAAGGGAATCTAAGTAGTTCCCAATTAGAAAACAGAGGGAATGTTAATGAACCGCTTACTCTCCAGAGGTTCATGCCGCTTCCACTTTTAACTTGCAACAATTACGTTTAGCTTGCTCTGAGTGGCCTACTTCACTAGACCTGTCTGAACTGGATTAATAGTGGGTCCTGTGAAGCAAGTTTGTGCACACAGGACTCAGCCCCAGCTGCGCACTTACCAAAGACTGAAAGAGAAGAGTCGTGCACACACCAGCACGACTCCAGATAGACCTTCCTTAGCAAAGGCAGACTTGCCCCAGGCATGCTACTGCCCTGCTCCAAAGCTTTCAATGGCCCCGCGTTGCCTTCCACACCAAGTTCAGATCCTCAGCAAGGGTTTCTGCAGCCCGCTCACACCTCTCCTTGTAGCCCTTTCTCAAGCCCCTGTGCTTAGTTGCGCCACGACCCTCCCCAGCTTCCTGCGCTCCAGCTCATCATGTTGCACCCTGCCGTGCCCGCTCTCACTGCAGTCGACCTACACCACCACCCTCAAGACCAGTCTCAGTGCCACCTCTCTGAGAAGGGCACTCACCCCCCAGAACAGACACACCTGCTCCATTTGCAGAAGAGACAGCCCTGTCTCAGTGTGCTCCTGGTCTTGTCACACAGCATGCGTTCTTCTTGCTGACCTTGAGCCATATCCCTGTTGACCTAAGGTTGGCTCTCTGCTGCCCTTGGACCATCTCTCTGTTGACCTTGGGCTGGCTCGGCTAACTTCAGACCATCTCCCTGCTGCCATTGGACCATTTCCCTGTTGACCTTGAACTGTCTTCCTGCTAAGCTTGGACAAACTCCCTGGTACTCTTGGGCCTGCTCCCTGTTGATCTTAGGCTGTCAAACTTGTTTTCTGTGGCTTAGCTCTTCGAGACCCCTCAATCCACATTGAGATTCATCTTTCTGGTCCTCTGACCCGTGGAAATCTCAATGCACTTGAGGATGTCTCAGCCATCTATCCCACTCTGGCTTAGGAGAAGGGTTCATGGTTTTTTTGTGTGATTCAATGCCTTTTCCAGACCCACTGCTGGGGACACACAGAAGAAAGGACAGTGCTAGCTAGTCTCCATGTATATGAGAAGGCCAGTGACCCTGGACGACAGCTAGGCAGTGATATCAGTCCTGTGTTCTCCTCATCCAGTCTGTCTTCAGGCTGTCTTGTGAACATCTGCAGAAATACCATAGCTATTTCCCAAGTCCGTGAGGAAGGAGGACAGGCTGAGCCCAGCTCCAAGCCCACCAATCTAGTGCCCTAAGCCAGTCCTCAAATTCTCAGCATGGGGAAGTCCTGGTATTATTGCACACAGCTTTTGGGTCTAGGCTCTCAACCTCTGCCTGGACAGTAGTCCTGTTAGTTTGGTGAAGCAGGTGCTCACTGTCAAATACTGTCATTTGCTTCAGGAAGGCAGAAGCCCTGGCAGGTTTTCATCAATATATTGAGACATGAGGAAAAGCACAGAGCTAACCCCCAGGGGTGTCCTCCACCCTTCCTCACTGCTGACTTCCTGAGCCATGCTCAGAGAAGGAAATACAGCAGCCTTTTCCCGAACCCCGAGTCTCTGACCCTCAAACAGACTAGACCCTGCTCAACACGAAGGGAGCAGACACTCCAAGCCAGGTTGCAGGTGGATACTCTCTGGCCGTGATTTTTTAGTGTAGAGTTTAATTCCAATAGGGCTGAAGAACCAGCTATCTAAGAAAACAGGTGAAGTTTTAGATCTCATATCAGAAGATGCTTCAGCTGTCACCTGGGAAGTAACAAGCATCATCAGTAGCAGGGCAGGCTTTGCCTATGCCATTAGAGGACCACCAACTGTCAATTTGACAAATGTCATTTTGATAAATGGCCAAGGGAGGCCTGAGTGGCCCAATGATGGCCCTGTTATCTGGCCTAGTAACAGGAAGGACGGTTGGCTTTCCTGGGCTGGCCCACCATGAATCCCAGTCAAGGTGCCTTTTTCACAAAGGGCAGACTGTGTTCCAGAAGCCTCTGTCCAGAGCCCACACAATCTTCTAATTCTTCTCACTCTATCAGAGATAAGTTCTGTTTAAGCAGGAACTGCACAATGTCACATTCAGATGAACCTAAGAAATGAGTCCTTGGAGGCCCTCTTTTAGCACCACGATATTCCTATTATTTGAATCTTCCTTAGGCAGCAGTCTGCCTGGAGATTCAGAAGTGGACTAAGGGCCAAAAGTTGCGTCAGGTGAGACAGATATCCCTGTCAGAAGCCAGAAGCTCCTTCTGGTACATAGACTCCAAAGAGTAGGACAGTTTCAATGGACTCAGATAAACATGTGCTGATAGAGCACTGATTGTGTGAATAGGTGGATGGGGAGCAGCCCCTGATCTCTCCTCCCTTAATTCATCACAAGTCTTATCAATCAACTCACTCACCATCCACAAATACTTTCTGAGTGCCCATTACAAGCCACTCACCATTTAAGCCATAGGGATTCCGAGATTAGTAAAATTAAGTGCAGCCTCTGAAATTGTGATTCAGACCTCAGACCACATACTAACTAAATGATCACAAACACTGATGTGTAATTGCAAGTTGGAAAGGGAACCCAGTTATAAGAGGAGATGCTGAAGGAGCAGGTGAGCAAGAGGGCCGAATCCCAGAGAAGAACAACGTGCAGTCCTGAGGCCGGGCAGCTGTGGAGTCAGAGGCATGAGCATGCTCACCCAGAAGAAGGAAGGGAAGGACCCCCACAGTACCCAATTGAGATCCAACGCTTATGTATAGAACCGAAGACCAGAGCACAGGAAACAGAGAGGGAACAGCTGTGGAAGAGGATAGAGAGAGGGAGATGAAATCAGTGGGCAGGAGCCCACTCTCCCCTGCTCATTGCTACCATACTCCACCAGCTAACGCTACGCCCCCGCCACCTCGCAAGGGCCTAGTCCCTACTGCTGTGTCCATAGCTCACATTCCAGCTACTGTTATTCTTGAAAAATTGAGTGTCCCCCTCAAAATCCATTAGCATGTTCCTACATTTTTCTGCTGTTTCCCTGACTGCAAGTCCCACTGACCAGCCTGGCCAGGTCCAGTCCTAACACTTGCCTCCCACATTTGCACACCCATGCTAGTGTGTTCCCTGGCCTTGTCTCGGGTCACCAGGAACCAGCTTGCTATCTGTCCTGCTCTATTTGGGCATCTCTTGGACCCCACTGTGGCTCATTCTTCCAGCAATACTCACAGGGGTGCCCCACATCCCAGTGCAGAGGTCAGAGAACCCAGAAGAATCTGTTGGGAACCTGATCAGCAGGCCAGCAGCAAGGGGAAAATGCTTATCCAGCTCTCAGATGTTCCTCCAGCAAGCACAACCCCACTCCAATCTTTCTGACCACCCTACAGGCTAAGTGTCCCTCGTATGTCCCCTTCATTCCCCTCACTGCTGGTGCCCTCCACAAGGAGCTGTAGCTGTCCTCACCCTGTCATGGCACCCTGAACTCAGTGTGTCCACGAAAAGGGTTTCAAGCACAGAAAACAGGATCCCTACTTAAAGCACCTTGAACCAGGAAGATGATTCTGCACCTGCTTCAGCTGGGGAGGATACATGTATCTCCCAGAAAGGAAGAGAGCCAGAGGACTTGACGTTCCAGAAGAAGAAACTGGGACTCCACCTAGCACATCTGCCCCACCCCACAGTTCTTTTTTTCAAATTACTAATTATACCTCAAAACAGTAAGGATCTTCCTCCAAGAAGCCCTCAGTGACCCCTCTAATCAGGGACCCTCTTCATCTTCTGGGATTTCAGAGATCTATATTTATGTCTCATTTATGGTATTTTTTACATCACTATATACACATGGTATGTGGTACGTATATCTTTTTCACACATACCCTCCTCCAGGAAACCAGGACCTCTCCAAGACAGACTGGTTTCTCCTCTCCCATTCAGGCATACATAGCCTCCAACCGTGACTCAACCAAATCCAGGCTTCAAATCCTGCGTCTCTTAACTCTTCCCCAGACCTAAAGATACAAAGAAACCCTCTGAATGTGGAATTGTGTGGATGGCAGCCCAGCATTGAGGAGTAACCTCCCTGAGGGGCTCAGATCCGGCTCGTTCTGTACACATCACCCCTCTACCTGCTTTCATGATACACAACACATATGTCCTCAATAATTACAGGCTGCCTCGAGTTCCTCTCACCCGCCTTTGGAAGGTCCAAAAGCAATTACCAGGCAGCCTCTCTGTGCTTAGGAAGAGGGGAGTAATCAGGGCTAATGACACAGCACTTACTGTGTGATCACCCTGCCGCTATGCTGTAATCACCATGTAATTAAGTGGTCACCAGTTACCACGTAAACACAGCTCACACTGGATGCGTCTGTGGCTTAAACAGCCCCACAAATGCATTTTAATTTCAAAGCATTGAATGGAAAACAGTTGGTTGGCATGTACAAGGAACACGAGGTTGGGAAATCGTGAGGCCCCCAGAAGCAGGAGGGTGCCATTTCGAATATAAGTCACAGGTGTGGAGGGAAAGCAGAAACCCAAGGCAAGCACACACACTAGTCACCCCGCTCCAAAAGTGGGCAGAGGGGTCTCCTACAGATGCACCTCATATTCTGTTAGGTGCCAGCCAAGCGCAGAGGCCTATGGTATTGTAATTTGGTGGTCCCTTTGGGACTTTGGTTTCAGACATTCCAGACTACCCAGCAAAATATCACAAGGCAAATCCTCACATTCCCAATGTAAACAAACCTCGGACCAGACGACTCAAGACTTCCAGTCCACTCTGAGAAGCACCAGTCTGCAGAAAGACGGGGGTGGGGATCATTCTTGTGCCTCAGTAACGCACATGTTCCAGGATGGCAGCTCATGTGATGGCTCATTGTGTGTGTCACTGTGACTGGGACCCAGAACACCCAGATAGTTCATAAGCATCATTTCTAGGGGTATATGAAGATGCTTGTGAAGGACATCAGATTTGCACTGACAGGCTGAATAAAGAAAATACCCCTGACCCATGTAGACGAACAGCAGTGCCTTTTAAGCAACCATCCAGAAAAAAACAAAACAAAACAAAACACGAAGACAAAGGAGTGACAACTTTACTCTCCCTGTGAGCTGGGACATCCATCTTCTCTTCCCTTGGGTGTGGCTCTCCCCATTTTCAGGCCATCAGATTAGGACTGACTCACTGGGTCTGTAGCTTGCAGGTGGCAGATGATGCACCCTCCCCATCTCTGTGATCATGTGAACCAGTTCGCATAACATAGTCTCTATCCTTCCTGTACATATACGTATTATGTGTCTGTGACCATTGGAGAAATTATGTCAATTTGAGGCAACTGGGAACCAGCCTGGATTAGTGTGAGTAATTTGTGGGCCAGAAAATGAGGGGAGAACACCCACTCGATATGGGAAGCCCAGTTGGGAACTCAGACTGTAGAAAAAGAAGGAAGAAGAAAGATCATTGCAGCTTTTTCCTCTGGGGAGAGACTGGACTCGATGGAACTTGGCTTCCTGTTTATAATGTTGTGAGAAGCTTCTCCTGCCTCCGCCTCTGCCTCTGCCATGTACTTTCATTGCTGCCAGCCGCCCCTGAGTGGGCTGTGACTTTCTGAAACTGTGAGCTAAAATAAACCTTCCCTCTACTCAATTTGTGAATGTCAGGTATTGAGTCACAGCAACAAAAAAGTAACTAAGACAGATATTGGTATCAGGAGTGGGGTCATTGCTGTGCTTTACCTGACCATGTGGTGTAGAAGCATTTCAAACCAGTTTGCTGGAGGAATTTGGAAAATTTGAGGATGCCAGCTGGAAAAGCCTTGGAGTACTCCGAACTAAGCTCAATGGGAGGTTCTGGTCCAAGGTCAGAAGACCAAAATGAGGACAGAAGTGTGGATTGGAAA
Source organism: Ctenodactylus gundi (assembly GCA_004027205.1). Lineage (NCBI taxonomy): Eukaryota > Metazoa > Chordata > Mammalia > Rodentia > Ctenodactylidae > Ctenodactylus > Ctenodactylus gundi. The sequence goes on from PVKB01000199.1 coordinate 134,146, forward strand.
GGCCAGGCTCAAGAAGTTTCAGAAGGGAAGGAGGACTGTATTGACAAGTAGCCTGAAAACCATGCGTGCTACGCTCTGAAAAAAAAGTTTATTGGTGTTTTGCCCTTGTCCAGAGACTTTGCCTGAAAGTAAGATTAAGGGCAGTGGGCTGCTTCCTCTGGTGGAGGAAATTTCAAAGCAGACTGGTGTTCAAACTTTTACATGGCTTCTGTTTGTGGATTTTAGCCGGCTCTGTAGCGAAAGACAGGAGACAGTGGCAGAGAAAAATAATAGAGAAAGTTTGCAGTGCCAGGCTAAAATGTCTTGCAGTGGTGGGGCCAAAGAGCACAGGGAAGTTAAAGAAATTAGCATTAAAAAGAAGCACCATCAGAATAAGAAAGATGTCCCCCCCCCCCCCAGGGTATTTCCAAAATCAGCAGGACCTTCCATTCACCAGTTCAAGGATGGAGAAGCAAGACTTTGCTCTGAGAAATGTACCATAGAGCCAAAAGAAAATATGTCTTTTAGAGTTCAACCATCTAAGAACTCAGAGACTTCTACAGCATTTCTCCAAGGGGTCCTTGGCCAGGCTACGGCTCAAGCCAGTGGCAGACCTTAGCGACATCCACAGGGTCCTGGATTTAAAGGTTTGAAGAGTGCTGAAGTTATGGGTTCATGGAGGCTCCCCCCACACACACACACAAGATTCCAAAGGAGGGCCTTGGAGGCCAAGCAGTGTGCCCCTGGGAGGGCAGTGCATGAAATTGTGAAGGAGAAGCCTAAGGTGCAATGGAGAGCCCAAAAGTTTGGAGAAGCCAGGAGCATGGCTCATCAGCTGAGAAAAGCTGCAGGCTATGAGTGGATCCAGCCCAAAGGAGAGAAGATGGAGGCTGCCGCAAGCAGCAACACCACAGTGGTGGGGCCACCCAAGCCCTTTGGAGTTCATACCCACTACAATTTAACTCCAGTTGCTGGACATGGAGCTACCGGATTTAGCCCTTGCTTTCTGGGTTTAGACATGATTTTGGTCCAATCAGTTTCTAGCCTCCTTTTTCTCCTTTTTGGAATAGGAAGGTTTTAAGAGGAACTCTGTTCTCTATTGTGGGGAGGAATTTATTGTGCTGTTTGTATGCAGTACAGTTGTGCTATGTTAGGTGTAAGTACTAACTTGGCTGTTGTAATTGAGAATTAAGTATGGTTCAAGAAGTGTCTGGTTATCAAGTTGACAAGGGATGGATTGTGACCGTTGGAGAGGTTACGTCAATTTGAGGCAATTAGGAACCAGCCTGGATTAGAGCGTGAGTAATTTGTGGGCCAGCAAATGAGGGAAGAGCACCCACCTGAATGCGGAAGGCCCGACTGGGAACCCAGACAGTTTAAAGGAAGCAAGAAGAAAGATTGTTACATCTTTTTCCTCCGGGGAGAGATTGGACTTAATGGGACCTGGCTTCCTGTTTGTGATGTCATAAGGAGCCACTTCCACCTCTGCCTCTGCCATGTACCAGCCACCCCTTGGGGGAATGCAACCTTCTGAAACGCTAAGCTACAATAAATCTTTCCTCCCCTAAATTTGTGAATGTTAGGTATTATGTCACAGTAACGAAAAAGTAAGACAGTGCTCTTTATCCAAAATGCTTGGGACCATAACAGTTTTTGATTTGGCATTATTGATTAATTTTTCAATATTTGCATATACAAGAGGTGATCAAAAATACAGTGAATGAGGTTTAGAGGGTTGATTTTATTTATTTATTTATTTATTTATTGGTTTATTTTGAGACAGAGTCTCACTCTGTAGTCCAGGCTGGTTATGAAGTCAGTATGCAACCCAGGCTGGCCTCAAACTCACAGCCATTCTCTTGTTTCAGCCTTCTGAGTGTCGGGATTGCAGGTGTGCAACACCACGCCCAGCTTGTGATGAACGTTTAAATAAAATTTTTTACTACGGTAATAACCATATTATCACGAATCACCCTCAAAATCCTTCCCCTCCTTTTAGACACACTTATCCCATCATCCTTGCCACTTTGTGAAGCAGTTCTGGGAGTCATCTTTCGTGAGTCTGATCAAAAATACAGTGAACGCTGTTGCCAGGTACCATCCAATGGAAAAACAGGCTCATAAAAACATTACAACATGTCCTCATCCACCTCATTCACCGGATCTGGCACTGTTGTAACTGTGGCTCTCCCCAAAGTCAAAACAACCACGAAAGGTAAACATTTTGAGTCAGTCCAGGGCATTGAGGCACCTGCAAAAGCAAAAGGACTTATAAGCTCACTTCAGAAAGTGTTAAGAATGAATGACATAGACGTGTCCAAAGCAAGAAGCATTATTTTGAAGGGGATTAATGGCCATATGGCTTCTGCCATAATTATTTTTTAATTTAAAAATTCCCTATACCCTTTTGATCATACCTCATGCATAATGAGATATCTTTGGGATGGGATCCAATTCTAAACACAAAAGTCACTAATTGTTTTATGTGCACAGGATGATCAAATTATACATTAAATATTTAAGTAAAAATAATTTGTAATAATAAACAACCCATTGTTATTCATTTCCCTCAAAATACCCCACTCGTTTCAAATATACTTATCCCATCATTCTCGCCGCTTTTGATTCAGTGTTGGGAGTCATCTATCATGAGTGCCTGTACAAGCTGTGATTTTTAAAAATACAGCGAATGCTGCTGCTGAGTGGCACCCAACAGAAAGGCTTGTAAAAACATTGACGTGACCTCTTTCGCCTTATTATTCATCAGAGCCAACACCATGCCACTTCTGACTCCTCCCAAAAGCCAAAATGACCACAAAGGGTAAATGTTTTTAATCAACTCAGAACACTAAGACAGCCATGACAGGCAAGTAAAGACAGGAAAGAGGTCTTTCAGAGCCATGTCAGAAAGTATCTAGAATGATAGGATTCTACAGAATGAGACCCTGTCTAAAAAAAAAAAGAGGATGGGATTTTGTGTTCAAAACAGGAGTATTTTGAGGGAGATTTATTGTATTGTGTCTTTTATTGCAATAAATGCTTTAAATTTAAACATTCACTGTATTTTAATCACATCTTACACACCATATATATATATATATATATATATATAATATATATATATATATATTATATATATATATATATATATATATATATATATATATATATATATATGGCCTGGAAGTAATTATACACAGTATTTTTGGTATATTCATGTTTGACATAAGGTCAAGTGTGGAATGTTCTACTTGCGATATCTGTCAACACTTGAGAAGTTTTGGATTTTGAAACATTTTGGATTTCAGATTCTCAGATTAGGGATGCTTAGCCTGTGTACACATACAGGTACCTTTGCATATACACACACGTATGTTCTGCATTGGTTCTGCTTCTGGGGGAGCCCTGACACCAAACCTAAAAGACACCACACCAGGAAGCTGATGCTCTCAGCTCAACCACTCCAGCTGAAACCAGGCAAACCCTTGGAATCTTCTGGCTCTTGCTGTGTAAAAGTTCCCCTCTCTCATGCACAACTAGTATCACCCACTGGAATTCCGTGTCAGTTATCTCTCCCAGGGATCTCAACGAAGCCACTCTGCCCTAGTACAGGTGGCAGATCACTGGGAACACTGGAGGAAATGAAGCTAGATTAGGAGTTGGCTCTGAAACTAGTGGGAAAAAAACACAGAAGGGCGGGAGAAGGAGAGAGCAAGAGCCCAGCGGAGGTAGCTTGTGCCTCACTCCCTGCCACACAGGCCTCAGGACACCTCCATGCAGGGCAGAGTCTCACCAGGGACTTAATTCTACTTGTCACACAACGAAGGCCAAAATAGACTCAGATGGATGACCATGTGTTCTTTGGCCTGGGAGAACCCCATGGCCCTAATGGCAGGTCCTACACCTTGGCAGGTACATTCCAGGTTCATTTCTTTCCTTGGGCTTCCCACCCAGGAACACTTGCTGCATATGGCACAGCCTGAGTCTTCACTGGTTCCTCAATGTCCTTCTTAGGCTCCCTTCTCCAATGCACCTGAAAGTTTCTGAAAGTTTGGGACAGCTCAGGATTCTACACTTCTAGTTTGGTCCCAAGTGGCACTCCTGCCCCTGAATATCAAAAGCTACAGTTGAACAGAATGCTCTGGATGGCTCTACTGTGTGCTTTGGCTGGAAAGTCAGCAGGATCTGGGGCAGGGATGCAGGATGCTCGAAGACTGTGGCCAGGACCCTGGAAGGCTCGAGTGGGCACCTGGCTGGTCCACCAGCAGAACTTGTTGCTTCCTTTGCTCCACTCAACCCACTGAGCCCTGATGATACGTGGCATTCAGTATTGGTCTGTCCTTGATGAATTAAACCACATGGAGTAAATTAAGACCAAAGTTCTGATTTATACCTATATCCATAGCTCTTCGAAAGCCCCCACAGGGTGGCAGGTTGGAGGGCCCCATGCCCCCTTAAATAATCTTTTATGGCCACTAACATTTGATATCAAAGTGCTCAGGCTCTTCCTCACCCACCTGGTAGCTTCATAGTCCCATGCAGCCCCAGCCCTTCTCATTGAGAGCTGGCACTAATGGTACTAATTGAGAGAGAGGCTGGTACAAGGAAGACATCAGGCATGATTTTCCTTTCAGACGGCCAACTGGTGCAGAACACACCCATGCTGCCACTGGACCCTACCTGCCCAAGTTTACCTCTGATCCTACAGCAGGTTCCTGGGTGCTATGAATCAGCACATTTCTCCATCACTGTAAGTGTGAAGGTACTGATTAGTTAAAGCAGGAGTCATCTGGTGCCAAAGGAGTGAGCACAGAAAGGGGAAATTAGCCTCTGGTGACACTTCCACCTTCAGCATGGTGTATTCTGGGCTTGCTCTTTAGGAACTGTAACAGGCGTCTCCTTTGGGCACACTCACTTCACAGCCCAAGACAGGTTCCTCCTGGGCTCCAGCCCTGGGTCTGCCTTGGGCCAATTCATGTTTCATGAATTGGATATAGTTGGGTAGGCCCATGGTGGTGAGAATAATGGTCCAGACAGCTAGGGCAGGCAGGGTGGGTCTCCCTGAGAAGAAGTTCTGAAACTGAGGCTGAGTGATGGGAGCTGGAACAAGCTTTCCACACAAGGCCTGCAAGGGTGGGGCCTGTGGACATGTGGTGTGTCCGCATCCAGAAGAAAGAGGTGTGGCCTAGAAGGGTAAGGTGGGAGTGAGCAACGGGTACTGGATGCTTTGAGATTTCCAAGGATGGCAAAGAGTGAGAGTTCCTCCAAGTGCAGTGGGACCTTGGGAGTGTAACATGGTTGGATTTATGTGCTAAAGCACTTTCTCAACTTGCCATGGGAATACTTAGGCTTCCCAGGTATTCATGAGGTGGTGAGTGTCTATGTGTATTTAGTGTATAAGCTCATGTCTGCGGTGAATGCATGTTTGCATGTGTGCTATCTGCATGTGTGGTGTGAACATGTCTGTGGTAGGTGTAAACGTGTGCATGTATGAATTTATGTGTGTATGTTTGTCCATGTATTGTGTGCATTTACAGCATATGAATGTAGTATGTGGGCATACAGTATGTACATGTATAAGAGTATGTGTATGTGTGTATGTGCATATGTGTAAGGCGTGCCTGTGGCCTTTGAGTGCAATATATGTGCATGTGTTGTGTGATGGGTGCATGTGTATATATGGGGGAGTCAGGCCAAGAATAGAACACCAGGCCAGCGAGGGAGGCAACCGTAATGATCGTGGTGAGTGAGGAGCCTCCATCACATGGCAGTGGAGAAAGCCTGAGCTATTTTGAACAGAGGGTAAATTTAGGTCTAAAAATATTTGCTCATAGGTCAGCTGTGAGTGTGAGAGAAAAAGATTGATCGCTGTCCAGGTTTTGCACTGGGCAAAGGCATGACTGTTAGTACTGGCTCCTGTGCTGAAGAAGGCTTGGAGTAGCAGCTTGGATGGAAAACCAGGAGCCTGCCTCTGGATGCTGCCTAGATTAAGACTCTCCGAAAACATCCCTGCCACCTGAGCTGAATAGCACAAGTTTGTGCTTGGAAGTCACCTGCGTGAGAATAATGGAATAATAATGCACAGATGGAGCTGTTGCACTGTGACATCATGGCACCGATCTCATGGGTACTCTAGAGACAGTAATTGGCTAGATCTGGGGTGCCCTCTAAAGCTTCATGTATTTGGATGTTGTGGAGTATCTAAGGGTTCCATGTGCTGCTTAGAGGTGGAGCCTGTCTAAAAGGGGTTGACACTCAGCACCTGACCCGGAAGAGGCAGATCGCCAGGGCTCCACCCTTCCTTGCTCATTCAGCTTCCTTTTGTGACACGATGAAAAGCTCCTCTCCAACTAGCCTTCCCCCATGTTTCCGTCCTTTCCAGATGCCCACGAATGGACTGAGAACTTCTCAAACTATGAACTAAAATAAACCTTTCTTCCCTGAAGCTGTAGGTGTCGGGTAATGTGTCCCAGCAACAAATGTGTCCCCTTAGTGCTACCCTGCATAGGGGAGGGTGGAGCTGCTCTTCCAGCACTCATCTATCCACGGTGCATGTGGAGAGAAAGCCTCCTTTGGCTGAGAGCAGTTTGCAGAGGGGAACTCACAGCATCTGGGAAAATGGGTGCCTTAGTGCTACGGAGCGGTCATGGCGCATCCCGGTGTTAACTGCAGCCCACCCCACCTGCCATAAGCCTACTGGCTTCTTGTGGCAAGCTAAACTCACCCGAGAACATATCCTTTAGGAACAGACTGGTGTCTCCTCCCAGAGAAACTTTTATGAGGAAGACATGGGGTGACAAGATGACTCCTTGTTGGAGCATCCTGCCCTGGAACCAGGACCTCTAAACGTACACAGGTCAATCTGCAGAGAAGTGACAGACCTTTTTAGGGTGATGGTCCCTGGGGTGAAATGGTTGGGACTGGATCCCAAAGAGGCTAGTCAGGAATTGTGCTGCCTGTGGAGAGGTCTGAAGGCATGAGGGGGTAAGCATTGGTCTTTCATTTTGGAGGGAGGCCCATTTAACATTCTGGAAAGAGTAGGAACTGGTGAAGGTATACAAAGGAAGGAACAACAGCTCTGTGACTATTCAAGCAACGTGGCAGGCGGCTAGAAAACCCTCTGTCCAGTTCAATTTGGCTGTGGGAAAGAAGACTCTGCCCTGCCCCCAGGCCTGGTCACCTCCAGCCAAGGACTGGGGGAGAACTTGGCCCTGCGGAAAGGGCTCAGATAGTTCCAGTCAGGAAGGATGACAGTGTGCAAGGTTGGGAGGAGCTGCCTTGTCCTGCAACCAGGAGGCAGCAGGGCTGGTACCCCTACCTCCCCACCAAACTGGCTCTGGGAGGAAGGGACAGCAGGACTGTTGCAAGCCTTGTAGGGCTCGTTATCAAGTGACCTGATGCCAAACTAGAGAAGGAAGGGAGTTTCAGGATGCACTTCACGATTCGAGTGAATCCTGCAGGACGAACAGCGCAGATGGAGGCAGTGGGGTAATGACACTCAAGGGGAAAGGAAGGCACCAACATCCGACCTTCCTCCATGCACGAGTTTCCGGGGTCCTGTCTGGCACCCCTTTTCTCTCCATCATCCTCTGTTCTTAGGCATTGCCAGGCAGGGCTCTTTCTTGTCTATGGGAAGCTGCCCCTGTCAGCGACTTAGTTCACTCAGTCTTCAGTTAAGACCTGTAAGATAGTCCTTGCCTCTCCACTGAGCTCATGGACAGCCCCCTTGAGGGGCCCACAGCAACCCAGTGAAGGTTTCTACAGCAACTCACACTTCTTTTCTGGCTTCTATCAGACTGAAAAGAGTCCCCTGTCCCTGCTCCCAACCTCTAGCTCAGGGGCCACTTTTCTACCCTCCCTCCAGCTCTCAGGTTCCCCCACTGGCACCCTCCAGATCAGGCACTGTCCTGTTTGCTTAGGTAATGGGCACAGCCCCAATCACTCCTGCTCTCCACCCTGGCCCCTGTATACCCTCCATGTGGCACCAAGCCAGACTTTGAGATACAGCTCTCACCTCACTCTGGATAAATCCTGGGTGTGAAGCCCCGAGATAAAACCTGTGTCAAACCCACCTCTACCATTTCCGGCTGTGAACCTACAGCAAGGTCGTTCACTTGCCAGATTTATCAACTGAAAACAAGAAGGCTAGGGGCCCACCTTGTAAGACAAGTGGGCTGTGGCTACCACAGAATTCCCTGTGGCATCCTTCCCTGGACCGCACCCTGAATCACCTCTCCTGAACATGCCAGATACAGGGACTCCGGGGATGAGCAAGTGCTCCTCATCCCCACTCAGGTGGCAAATAGGTTTCTACCTGTATGCCAGTTCTGAGTAATGCAAAAAGCTCACTGGAGCACTGTGTCCAGGACATCTGGCAGATCACAGCTGCTTTGGGGACAAAGGACAGGTCCTACGGAGGCCCCTACCAGCCAAGTCCCCGAGAACCCTCAGAATCTGCCAGGCATTCCTTACCTCCACTGAGTAGCAGCCTCACCTTAGGCACAGCTCCGAGGTCACTTGTGCACATGAAATCGTCACAAGAGGAGGAGCTCCTGTTTTTGAGATCCAGAGGCCAGGTAACGTGCCCCAGGTCTCCACCGATCATTAGCACCAATAGAGCTGGAGCCAGGGAAGCTGCTTAGGGCCAGCTCCTAGGATTTGGCTGTCTCCCTCTCACTGTCAAACAACACCCGAATATGCCCTCCCGTGAGGGGTGCAACCTCTTGCAGTATGTCCCTGGGACCTCCTGTCCCCTCTGACCTGGCCTCACGTTGAAGATGCCACCCCAGCTCCGTGTCAGCAGCGATGGGTGCCAACCGACGCTAAAGAGCCACTCAGAAAAATGACCTATTTTTAGTTGAATCTTCTGCCGGTTGCTAAATATCTGTTTAAATACATGAATTAACACATCTGTCAACAGTCCTTAGAGTGGGGATAAAACACACCCTCACGGTGGAAGGTAATTTAAAACAAAACTCGCAGCATAATAAGCAGCTTGAAGCTCCAGGCCTGGAGTCGCCCCCCAGCAGAGCTCTTGTTTTTGGCTCCCCAGGGATGGGCTGGGGGAGACTGTGCACATGGCAACAAGGCAGAGCCTGGCAGGGGACAGTTAGGCACACACAGGGGGATGCATGACCACCAACTCCAGATGAATAAAAGGGAGCCAAAGATGGAACAGAGAGGGACAGCAGGGGACAAGCCCTGAGCATCTGAGCGGGAAGCCATGAGTGCCACAGTGCCTGTCGGTAGCAGTGTCCAGTCACCGAGCAGCCTTCTGGCAGCAGCGGAAAGACAGCCTCATCAGGAATGGTGCTAAGTGAGACGTAGCCTTAATTACCCCACATGGCAGGCCTCAGGCACATCATGGTAGAAGCACCCAGGATATCCTCAAGCCCACTTTTCTGCAGAGTGGCAGAGGGACATGAGAGACCCTGGGACATCCTGGCCATCCTCCCTCCCCTGGGGAGACCCCTCAGAATCCACGGGGCACTCTCGCCTTTGCTGAGTAGTCCAGCTGCCCAAAGTGCCATCACTGGCTGATAACCCCACAGAGATCTAGGAAGCTCAGCTCTGAGCGGGGCGGCCCACTTTTTGGACCCTCACAGGATGGCTCTTCTTTGGGGATCCAGCTTGCTCTGACTGTTTAAGCTATAACATAACAAGCATCAGGAAAGCCAGGCTCTTGACCTGCCTGGCCGCTCCCTTGTCATATGACGTTGACAAAGCCACTCATCTCTTTGGCCCTCAGTATCACTCTGGGTCCAGTGAGTGTGGTGAATTGGCTCCGCGTCCCTCATCCACTGTTGCAAATGACCAGAGAATCATGTGAGATAGATCAGATTATAGCACAGGCAAGACCTGGACGCCGTGATCTTCCCTTTGGAGGTGTTAGAAAACCTACCTCCCTTACCTCTCTTTGGCCTTGACTTCTTTCGACGGATAAAGTATCTGGGGACAGAGCGGATGGGTTGGGGCATGGAGAAGACAGTGTCCTTGGAAGGAAGACGGAAGGAAGATAAAAGAAACACCTGGGGGGAAAGCCCAGAAATTGAAATTAAGATGTTCTACTTTTTATGACAAGGACTCTGGCTCCAGATTTACATGGGCTGGGGTTGCACAGAAGGGACAATGATCTTGTCCCACTCCAGCTGCTCCTGTCAGCTCCAGGGTCATCAACAGGTTCCTAGAGACGGGGCATTTCCCAAGGCCTTACTCGGGGCTTGAAACCCAGGGCCAGCTTCCATCCTTACCATGAAACTTTCCAACTTGGGGCTCCCAGCTCCCTTGATTCTTCTCTGAACGAAGGACAGTGGCCAAAATGTTTCTTGCTGTCATTGTACACATCTGTTTCTTTCAGTTCAGTCCCTAGGTACTTTGGAGTTGGTTTCCCGGGCCTTGGCTACGGCTGCAATGTCCCAGAGGACCTACACAGGAAGCCACTCAGCCTAGGGTGGGTGCTACAGGCCAAGCCGTGCTCTGCTCTGTCCGTCTCTTCCTTCATCTCCAATAAGGATAGAATAGCTGCTTCTCAGTTTCCTGAGAATGAAAGGAAGGAGAGAAATTGTTGAAACCTATAAAAAGCCAGAGGTACAGAGGTAATTCTCTTTGCATTCCCTAGAATGGTAGGTAAGTAATCAATATACCCTTGGGCAGTTCCTGATTCAGCCAGTGAGCCCCCTTTATCCAAGCTGGTCTTCCCTGAGAAATCTCCATGTCACTCACAGGAATAGCAGGCACCCCTCTGGCTGCTGTGAGAAGTCTACAGTGAGACCCTAAAAGTCTCCTGTAACAGCAGATACAACTCATAAACAGTCCTGAGGAAGAAAGTCAGGGTGGCTGGTAAGGTTGGGCCATTGTGCCAGGAAATGGGAGGATGTTGGGGTTATAAACAAGCCCCAAAGGTGAAATCTCTTGATCTGAATGACTGATCCCTGACCTTTACTCAAGTAGTGAGAAACCCATAAGAGGAAGTATACATTTTACTCTGGTTAACTAGGGGAACTCAGATACAGCACTTCACGCTGCTGTCTGCTCGCTGAGATTAAAAGCAGCTAGTAAATTCAGGGAATGGAAATGGATCGATACTCCCCGGCTCCTCCCTAAGCTTCGGGGATAATAATCCTTTGATTACTATCTTCAGCTAATGCGATGGATGTGATACAGAAGGCCAACAGGGGCAGGAGAAAGCACAATCTGTCTTTCAAATTACCTACTCTTACTTCTGAAGATGAGGAATGCTTAACAAAATTACAAAGATGTTTAGTTATTATGCCCCATATCAATGACATGGATGGGAATAATCTTAGCCTATGGACACCCTTGAGAATCCAAAGACAATAATAAAATTCCCAGAGAAAATCCACATGTGATTTTGTCATCTAGAAAATAGGAATGATATGACACCGTGAGACTTCACACAATCATACCAAGTCTTACGGATCTATATGATAATGAGAACAGTGAGTCCCACTTCACTGAGTTTACTGCACAGATCAGGCAGAAATGAGAAAAGGCACATCCCAGCACGCAGCACTCAAGAGATGGTAGTGATGGCTGGTGTTATTAAACACATATTGTTCAGAGCCTGAGCTGTATGAGGAGTATGGTTATTTAAGTGATGCTTTCCCTCCTGGAAACACTCTTGGAACTTCTCTCTGAAAATTGCTTTTAAGCCCTGCACACCTTCTGTTAAATATCTTTTGCAGTGCAAATGTATCATGCCATGGTGGTGACTGAGGATTTGTGGAAACCACTGTATTAGTTTGCTCAAGCTACCATAACAAAAAAACTCAGAGCAGCTTAAACAACAGCAATTTATTTTCTCACGCTCAATACGCCAGAAGTGAGAGATCAAGGTGTTAACAGGGCCAGTTCTGACTGAGCCTCTCGGCAGGTAGATGTCATCTTCATGTGGTCTCTGCTTTTTCTTACTCATATGGACATCAGTCCTATTCAATTAGGGCTTATCTAATGACCTCATTTTAACTCAATTACTTCTTTAAAGCTCCTATTTCCAAATATAAACACACTGGTATAGTGGATATTAGATTGTCAACATATAATTTTGGGGAAGATATAATTAAGCATAATTTGATTAAATGATTGCTCAAAACAAGTTCTACCCAAGACCAGTGCACAGGGTAACTGATCAAGTTATCGTGTTTAGTTACTTGGAATGGATCTCTGTTGTCATGGTGACTGGCTGGCCAGCCTCTGTCAGCATCCAGCAAATGAGACACCTCTGTCAGCTCTTATCTCTGTTCTCATCAATGTTCCCCCCTCTGTCAGCCACAGTGTTTCCAAATCTAAGCAGATTGGCTGAGCCAAACAAATGACATCCTCACCTCTCCTTAATTTTATTCATGTGTGGCTTTGTGGCACTCTCGTAAAAAAAGATCAAACACACAACAGAGCCAGTTATTGTGAATGAGGCAGAAAGAAACAACAAACAGCAGATTGAACCTGAAGCTTCAGACTGTCACTTTTCAGTCACAGATTTAAAAATAAGTCTATGCAGTGTGTTGAAATAAATAAAACAGAAGCCTAAAATATCTGTTGCATACAGAAAGCCATAATGTGTGAGCAGAATTTTTTAAAAACTCAGAATTTATAGAAGTTAAAACTATCGTAATCACAACATTAAAACTTCCATAAATGTTTAATTACTATATATCAATTAAAAATAAAACACATATTTTAAAAATGATTTAAATGATGATTATTATAAAGAGCCTTAGGAATAAAGAGATGGCTATGTTCCCCTGCCCAAAGAACACTAAAACTACAAGAGATCAAAGTAATAGGTTCTTAAACACAGCTGAAAAGAGAATTAGTGAATTTGAAGAAAAACTCAGAAGAAATTATCCAGAATATTCTACAGAGATGCATGAAAACAAAAAAATGCAGAAATTGACATATGAGCTAAGGATTAGAATGGTGTAACGTGTGTTTAAGTCAATTTCCAACACAGAGCAAGTAAGGGACATCTAATAAAGAGATCATAGGAATTATTTAGTATCACTGAATTCACCAATTCATAGATCCAAAAAGCCTACAGAATGTCAAGCAAAAAAATAAAAAAGATTCAGAACTACAGATATTCTTTAATAAAACATCATTTCACTAAAGATAAGGAAAAACCTAAAATGACATAAGTAGAAAAAAGTTTATTCCAAGGAACAACAGCTATTTAACTTTTCTTTTCCCCATTTTATTGATATGTATACATGCAATACATAATGCTTACATTGATCTTGAGTGTTTTGTGCATATACATATCGTGGCAAAATTATAAAAACTTCCCTTTTCAATCCTCTTACCCCTTCACCTCCCTTCCAATTCCCATTATTAGTTCTATAAAATAATTATAATCTTGGTTTCTCATATTAGAGAGACCACTCAATATTTAACCTGCTCCTGACTCACTTCACTGAGCGTGATGGTATTAAGTTGCACCCTTTTACCCAAAAAGCCTCCAACCTATGTGTCTTTATACATGAGTAGTATTCCATCGTGTATAAATACCACAATTTATGTAGTCATTGGTCTGTTGATGTTTATTTTGGTGTCTTCCACAATTTAGCTATTGTTAGTTGTGCTGCTATGAACGTGGGTATAGTGTATCTCTGTTATAAATTGTTTTTAACTCTTTTGGGAAAATTCTTAGAAGAGATATCACTGGGCCAGAGCGGATATTTATTTCCAGTCTTTCGAGAGATTTCCATACTGCTTTCCATAGTGGTTGTACCAGTTTACATTCCCACCAGCAGTGCAGGAAGGTTCCTTTTTCCCCACAGTCTTGCCAACACTGATTGCTGTTTGTGTTCTTGATACAGGCCATTCTCTCTGGAGTCAGATGGTATCTTAGTGATGTTTTGATTTGCATTTCTCTGATGGCTAAGGATGTCGAACATCTTTTCATGTATTTATTGGCCATTTGAACTTCTTTTATCTGGGAACTGCCTCTTCATTTCCTTTGCCCATTTTTTAATCCAATCGAATCTTTGATTTTGAGCTGTTTGCTTTTTCTTCAGTTCCCTGTATATTCTGGTTATAAGCCTCCTATCTGAGGTGTTGGTGGTGAATATTTTTCCCCATTCTGTCAGTCCTCTTTTTACGCTGCTGAAAATTACCATTACCGTGCAGAAACTTCCTAATTTGACATAATTCCATTTATTAATTCTGAGGGCTGTTTATTTTGCTTTTGGTGTCTTGTTAAGAAAGTCCTTCTCTGAAGTGAATTCAGGACCAGTCTGGCCCACAGAGCGAGACCCTGTCTCAAAAAAAAAAAAAGAAAGAAAGAAAGAAAAGAAAAGAAAAGAAAAGAAAAGAAAAGAAAAGAAAAAAGAAAGTCCTTGCCTAAATCTCTACGCTTTAGATATCTGCCTAATTTTTCTACCAGGAGGTTCAATGTTTCAATTTTAATATGTATGTCTTTGATCTACTTTGATTTAATTTTGACAGGTGACAGGTTTCATTTTTCTGCATGTGGATGTCCAATTTTCCCAGCACCATTTGTTGAAGAGCCTATCTTTTTTCCCGTGTATGCTCTTGGCTCTTTTATTAAAGATCAAGTAGCTGAGGGTATTTGAATTAGTTTCTGCATCTTCAGTTCTGTTCCACTGGTCTACCTGTCTGTTTTTGTGCCAGTACCATATAGTTTTTATGACTATTGCTTTGTAGTATAACTTGGTGTCTGGAATCATAATGCTTCTCGCCTTAGTCTTGTTACTCAGGATTGCTTTGGCTATTCTAGGTCTCCTTTGGTTCCATATGAATTTAAGAATTGTTTTTTCAAGTTCTGTGAAAAAAAAATGTTGTTATTTTGATAGGAATTGCATTGAATCTGTATATCAGTTTTGGCAGTATAGTCATTTTAACTATATTAATTCTGCCTACCCAAGAACAGAGGATGTCTTTCCATTTTCTGGTGTCTTTTACAATTTCTTTCTTTAGTGTAGTATAGTTTACTTTGTATAGGTCCTTCACTTCCTTGGTTAGATTTACTCCTAGGTATTTAATTTTTTGCTGGGCTATTGAGAATGGAATTATTCTTCTGAGCTCTTTCTCAGTAAGTTTATTATTCCTGTAGAGGAAGGCTACTGATTTTTCAGTATTGGCTTTGTAGTCTGCAACTTGGCTAAATTTGCTCACTATTTCCAAAAATTTCAAGCTGAGCTTTTGGAGTCTTCTATGTAGATAATCATATGATCTGCAAATAAGGACAGTTTGACTTCCTCTTTCTGATACATATTCCCTTTATTTAACTTTTTTGCCTGATTGCTATGGCAAGTGTTTGAAGGACCACGTTGAATAAGAGCAGTGAGAGTGGACAGCCTTGTTGCATTCCTGATTTAAGAGAAAATGCTTTCAATTTCTCTCCATTTACTGTAATTGCAGTAGGTTTGGCATATGTGGCTTCTATCAGTTTGAGGTAAGGCCCTTCTATACCTATTTTTCTCAGAGTTTTTAACAGGGAAGAGTGTTGTATTTTATCCAAGGCTTTTTATGCAACAATTGAGATGATTGTGTGGTTTTACATATGTTGAACCAGCTTTGTATCTTAGGAATGACACTCACTTGATCATGGTGTATAACTTTTCTGATTACTTGCTGGATTCTATTTGCCAGAATCTGAGAATGTTTGCATCTATATTCATTAAGGATATTGGTCTATAATTTTCCTTCCTGGTTAAGTCTTTGGTTTTGGAACTAGGGTGATGCTAGTCTCTGGAAATGAATTTGGTAGTGTTTCTTCTCTTTCAACTTCATGGAACAGTTTAAGAAGTATTGGAGTCAGTTCTTCCCTGAAGTAAAAAAAAAAAAAAATATATATCTGCCGTGAATCCATCTGATCCTGACTTCTCTTTGTAGGTAAAGATTTTACTACTGCTTCAATTTCTGTACGTGTAGTGTGGCTATTCAAGGTTTTTATGTCTTCTTCATTTAATTTTGGTATTTTGTATGCGTCTGGGAAGCCATTCATTTCTTCCCAATTTTCTAACTTGCTGGAATATAGGTGTTCAAAATAATTTCTTATTCTATTCTGAATTTCTGCAAAGTCTATTGTAATTTTGCCCTTTTCATTTCAAATTGCATTAATGTGTGTTTTTTTCTTTCCTTCTTTTGTTGAGTTTAGCTAGAGGCTTTTCAGTCTTGTTTATTCTTTCAAAGAACCAGATCTTTGTTTTGATTCATTAATCTTTTGATTTTTTAGTTTCAATTTCATTAATTTCAGATCTGATCTTTATAATTTCTTTTCGTCTACTATTTTTGGGTTAGATTGTTTTTGTTTCTCTAGGGTCTAGAGGTGCGCCATTAATGCATTTATTTGTGATTGCTCCATTCTTTTATGTGTGCAGTTATTGGTATGAATTTCCCTCTCAGTACTGTTTTGATTGTGTCCCATAGATTTTGATATGGTGTACCTCCTTCATCTCTTAACTCTATGAAGTTTTTGATTTCTTCTCTGATTTCTTCTGTGAGCCATTGTTTAGTCTACAGTGAGCTTTTGGTCTCCATGTATTTGTGTATTTTCTGCTGTGCCTTTTGCTGTTAATTTCCAGTTTTATTCCACTGTGATCTGAAAGTACACAAGGAATTATTTCTACTCCTTTGTACTTATTTAAGCATGATTTACGGCCTACAATATTGTCTATTTTAGAAAATGTTTCATATGCTGCTGAGAAGAAAGTGAATTCTGTTGATGTTGGATGGAACACTCTGTCGACATCTGTTAAGTCCAAGTTATCTATAGTGTCATTTAACTGTTGTATTTCTTTATGGATTTTCTGTCTAGTTTATCTGTCTGTGATAGTGGAGTATTAAAATCCCCTATTATAATTGTACTGGGGCCCATATGTCCTCTTAGATCTAATAATTTTTGTTTTACATAATTGGGTGCTCCAGATTTGGGAGCATATATATTGATGATTGTGAATTCTTCTTGTTCTATTGTTCCCTTAAACAGTCTGATGAGTCTGAGAATAGTATAGCTACTCCTGCTTGCTTCCTGGGTCCATTGCATGAAATATTAAACTCAATCCTTTTATTTTCAGTCTATGAGTTTTCTTATGGGTTTAGTGTGTCTCTTGTAAGCAGCAAATTGTGGGGTTTTGTTTTTTGGTGCAGTCAGCCAGTCTGTGTCTCTTGGTAGGTGAATTAAGGCCATTCACATTCAGAGTTAGTATCAAGTAGTGTTCGGTATGCCCTGCCATTGTTATAATTTTTCAATGTTATTTGCTTGCCTTATTCTTTTGGCAACTCATTCTCCTCTTTTCTGTTGTCTCCCTTTCTCTAGTGTCTGTGGTGTTATTAGTCTCCCTTTCTCTGTCTAAGGTTCTGTTTAGTATTTTCTGCCATGTTAGCTTAGTGGCTGCAAATTTCTTTAGGCTTTCTTTATCATGGAAAGTTTTAATTTCTCCCTCTAATTTAAAAGATAATTTCACTGGATATAGCAGTCTGGGTTGGCATTTATGTTCTGTTAGCAATTGGATGATGTTGCTCCATGATCTCCTTGCTTTTAGGGTTTGGGTTGAGAAGTCTGCAGTTATCCTGATGGGCTTGTCTTTATACCTCACCCACTGCTTTGCTCTTAGAGCTTTTAAAATTACCTCTTTGTGTTGGGTCTCTAGGATTTTAATTATGTTGTGTTATGGGGATGCTCCTTTCTGGTTGAAGTTGTTTTGAGTTCTATATGCCTTAAGTAGTTCAATATTCATTTCTTTCCTAAGTTTGGAAAATTTTCTTCCATAATTTCATTGAACACTTCCTTTAAGCCCTTTGTTCTGTCCTCATTTTGCTCCTGCACTCCCACAATTCTGAGGTTGTTTCTCTTTGAGTAATCTATCAGCTGTTGTAGACATTCTCTCTTTCTTTCTTTCACTCTTTCTTTGCTATTATTATTATTATTATTATTATTATTATTACTATTATTATCATTTTGGCCTTCTTTACTGCCTGTGTGTTTCAGTTTATCCATTTTATCTTTCAGGTCTGTTAGTCTGTTCTCAAAATGTTCAAATTGGTTATTTATCTTTTCCTGTGAGTTTTTCATTTCTTGGAGTTCAGTTTTCAATGTGTTTATATCTTGGGTGAATTATTCCATGATTCATTGAACTGCCTTAATTATCTATTTTTTTCTTCTTTAAATTCCTCAAACTTCTTATCAGTGTTCCTTTGTACTCCTTGTATGTCTGCCTTGAGCTCTCTGTGCATCTCTTTTATGTCCTGTGTGAGCTTCTGGGCCCAGAAATTATCATTTTTACTGGATTTACTGTTTGTTGGATCTGCTATTTTAAGATCCCTGGTATCAGTTTCCGGAGTGTTAGGCCTTTGTGTCATTGACTTAGCCCCTCGTTTCCCCACGGTTCTGTTGCAGTGAGTTGAAGCTCAGGTACTGTTGATGAACTCTCTCTATTCCATAGAAACATATGTTGGATTTGCCTTAAGTGTTATTTGGATTTCACTCCAGTTTTAGAATTCAGGACTGTTTTCAATTTGTTTAGCTATTAATTGTTAAGGTATTCTCAAGGTATTGTCCAGATTTCTGCTGAGACCTTAATCTTCTCAACTCTTTGGTGGGGAAGAAACAGAGTACAGAACTATATATGGTTTATAGCTAGAACATTTGTTAGCGTATCTTGGGTAAGAAGGTCTTTAGCAATCTTAATATCCAGACTTTGAATAAAGGTTTAAATATGATCCAATAATAACAATTCACTCACATATCTTAGTAGCTAAATTAACAGTATAACCACTCTACCCACAAGATTAATAGGTTCAATATAGCCTTATATTAGTTATATATCTAACTTAACCTATTATTGACTTATTGAAGTGTACCATTGACAACAGTTACATAACCCAGGCAATAAGAGAGCTTTAGATATACAAGGGAATGGGAAGCAGAAGAGTATTCCTATGATCTGTCAGTGCTTCTTCCCCTGTCAGAGAGCAACAGATAGGGAAGAACTCTCAAAGCTAGATTCAGATGAGTCAGGGAGAACTCTGTGAAGGGAACCAAGAATTAAAGATACAGACCACCAAAGCTTAAATAATTAAGCTAGTCTGGAGTTTGACTCTGTTCTCACAATGGAGCCAGATATCTTTGTCTGGCCCCCTGGGATGAAGAGACCTTGCCTGCAAACAGGAAGGACTTGGAACCTCAGGTAGCCTTTTGTTTTACAGTCTGAGATGATGGGCTCTTGACTGCAAACAGGAAGGGCTTGGGGTCTCAGACGATCCTTGTTTTGCCACCCAAGGTGAGCCACTGCCTGCACATGGGAGGGGCTGGAGGTCTCTTGCAAATGAGGGCCTCTCTTGGCTTGTGGCAAACAAATGTAAGCAGACTATGGCAGACTTTGAGACTCCTGACTAGATAACAAAGCTAGGTGGTCTAATAAGAGATGCAAGGCAAAATTAGGGTAAAGGTCAGCGAGTAAGAGAGGGGGTTGGATTAAGGACCTATAAAAATAAAGAGCGCAGTCTCTGGTTGCTGCAGTCTTCCCCTATATGTGTGTGTGTGTGTGTGTCATTTGTCTGCATCTTTTTGTTCATTCCTTCCTTCTAAGACAAGTGGACTGCAACAACTCTGAGTGAAGGGGAGAGAGTGTTTGTAGAAATATTTATGATACTATGCTTAGACAGTTAATCAAGAGGAAGAGAGATTCAGGAACTATCAAATAAAGAGACAAAAGGAGTTGGTAAGAAAGGGGAGGAAAGGGAACATGCACATGAAAGGAAGAAAAAGAGTAACACAGGAAGATTATAAAAAGTAGAGAAGAAAAAAATTGAGGAAACGGACAATTTTACGAAAAGTAGGAGGCTAGACCAAAGAAAGATAAAGAAATGCAAGAACAGAACAGTAACAACTACAACATCACCAGAACCCAACTGAACCCAAATCAAGACACAGAATATCAAACAAAGCAAAACAAAACAAAATCAGGTACCTCCTGTATTATTTGGATGTAAACATCCGTAGATGTCGGGTCTTGCAGTCTAGAAGTTCTTCTTAGCTACTGTCCTGGGGGTTTCCTCTTTGTTCTTGCATTATTTCCAGCTGGACCTGGTGGCCTTTATATGGATGGGTGGGCCCAGTAGGATTTCAGGCTGAGATCCTGCACACCACCCAATAGACCTTGAGTTGATGCAGCTTCTGGGTGGGTCTGGCACAGTGCAGCTCCTGGGGTCTTAACAAGGCACAGAGAGAGTCCAGTGGTACCGGCAGCACATCCCAGATGGCTTCTTGGCTGGTCTGCTGGGGCAAGCGAGCTGCTCACTACCTAATTTCTTAAAATCAAAAATGACAATGGAATGTCAATGTATAATGGCATAAAATGCTAATCTAGAATAATTCTAAAATCATGAAATATATCTTTCAAAAATCAATACAAAATAATAACATTTTTAGATCAACTAACCGGCCAACAAAACACAACATAGAATTTACCATCAGCAGATCCTCTCTAAAGGGAATTTTAAAGAGTAAAGAAAATTATCTTAAAGATCTAAATTATAAGGGGTAAGGATCATAAATCTGTAAACAACTGAATAAATGATTGCATCAATGTACTGTGGTGTTCAAAAAGATAAAATATATGCCAATGCATTTGTATGCACCTTACAATACAGCAGCAAAACATAAAATAAATTTAAACAGAACTAAGAAAACCGGACAAATACATACTTATAATGGGAGATTTCAACATGCTTCTTTCAGTATCGCATACCTAAAGCAGATTAATAATTGCTAAAGATATATATTTGCACAATAAAAATAACAAATTTAATGAATATTTAAGAATCATTTCCCATCAGCTGAAACAATACCTGTTCTCATAGAGTGTGTTAATTACTTACTCCTTGCAATGACAGAATATGCAACATCCTCAACTTTAGCCAGGAAAGATTTATTTTAGTTCACCTTTCAGAAGGTCTGGCACAGTCAGTTCACAGAGCAGCTGACAATGGTGGAAGCCCAGGCACAGGCTTGAGAGCGCCTCACCTTACTGCAGGCAGAGAAGCCAAGTAAAGCAGACATAAGCTAATGGCTGGAGACTCAGGCAAGGCTAGAATTTTCCAAGGAATAAGCTGTCATAATGTTTCTTCTTCCTTCCTTTAATTACTTTCAGCTGCCCACACCCAAGGTGAGTGACCCTCCCTCATTTCATGAGGAGGCAGAAGAACTGTACACCTGGAGACCAACAACCAGAGCCCATAGCAGCAAAGGATGGACCCACTTAGCTTGGAGTCGTCTTGTCACTTTATCAATGCTGTAACAAAATATCTGACATACACAAATCAGGGGAAGAAAAGGTTATTTTAGCTCACAGTTTCAGAAGGTCACAGTCCATTCATGGGCAGCCAGCAACAGTAGAAGCTCATGGTCAAGGCAGAGGGGGAGGCAGCTCCTCATGGCATTGCAAAGATGAAGCCTACTACCAGAAGGAAAGGCGAAAGTAGCATATATCCTTCCAGGTTCTGTTCCACTGATCTGCTCCTTCCAGGTCCAGCTTCAGTGTTTCACCCTTTCCAGGTTTAAGCCTCTAATTCACCATACACATGAAATCTATAATCTACCATACACCTGTCTTCCACCACCTACCTGTAATTCACCACACACTGATAATCCACTAGTCCCCATCTCCTGACAACACATGTTGCATGGATAATCCATAACACCCAAATATATGAGACTTTTGGGAAGCCTTCTAGATCCAAACAACAATAGAGCTCTTCCAAATGTGGACACTTCATTCTTCTTCTCATTTTTATTTCATCCAGGCTACAAGCCTATTGGTTGTTGCTGCCTACCTTCAGAGTGGTCTTTTCCTCCCAGTTTGTTGGCCTGTATGTCAATCAACCACAGACATTCCTAGTACCGTGCCTCGCTTAAACTATAGGTGTTTCTCAGTCCATTCAAGTTCATGTATCATGCTTACACTATCATCTTAGAACTTTTGGGAAAGAATATTAAAAAAACAACGTATCAAGAAAGGACAATGTTAATAAGACTATCCCAGCACTCTAGGAGGTTGAGGCAGAATTGTAAGTTTAAGACCAGCTCGGGCAACTTATCAACTTAGTAAAAGCTTGTATCAAAAAAAAAAAAAAAATGGGCTGGGGATATAGCCCAGATTGAAGATCCTAGGTTCAATCCCCAGTACAACAAAATATAAAATAAAAATACCAGAGTGTGTAAACACAAGAATAAAGTAATGGATAGTGTCAATAGTCTAAGGAGCCTTATTATGAATAAAGAGAGAAGGCATAGTAGAGAGTATTAAAGCTAAAAAAGAACGTATCATTTTAAAAGCTGTAGATGTGAAAACAGTATTAAGACGATATTATAAAAAGTCTTGTAGCTATGTAAATAAATTGGAAAATGTAGGTGAAATAGGGAATTGCTTTTTAAAAGTATCAAAATTTAATAAGAAATAGAAAGCCTATGATCATAGAAGAAAGCGAATCTTTAGTACATTTTTTTTTCCACTTAGTAAAGCTCCATGGGGCTGGCAGAATGGTTCAACAGTTAAAGTGCTTGCCTACCAAGTGCTTTGGCAAGTGCTAAGTACCTGAGTTTGATTCCCCAGCACCACGTTAGCTGGGTGTGGTAGCTCACTCCTGTGATCCCATCACAGCACTAAGGAGGCTGAGATGGGAGGATTGCCATGTGTCCAAGGCCAGCCTGGGCTCCATAAGTCAGTTCAGGACCAGTCTGGGCAATAGAGCATGACCCTGTCTCAAAACAAAACAAAAAAGAAAGAAAGAAGAAAATCTCCAAATCTGCTGACTTTAAATATTCAGAAGAGAAATAATTTTAATCTTACAAATCCCTTCCAAAGGGGGGGAAAAACATTTTAAAAAGAAAGACAACTTCCTCATCCATCTTATGAAGCTAGTATATCTGCCTAGCAAAATCTGAAGAGCATATCATGGCAATAGAAACATGTAGCTAATTCCATTTATACACAGCATAGATGAAAACTTCCAACAAAAATAAAGACAGCATTATATAAAAAGGTTATTATATCATGATAAAATTGTATTATATCACAAATGCAACATTGGTTTAGAAAATAAAGGATGAATCATAACAAATAAATTGTGTTACTATCTCTATAGGTGTAAGGGAAACTAATAAATTTCAATATCTTTTATTATGTAAAAACTACAGACAAAAGGAATTATTTTAATCTGAAAGATTATTTCAAAAATTCTACAGAAAACATACATTTCTTGGTGAAATACTAACATTGTATATCAAGATTAAGAAAAAGACAAGGAGACACTTCTTTATATTCAATTTCAACTTAGATTAGAAGCTTTTTCCAGCACCATCAACCAGAATTAGAAAGGAAAATTGAAACTGTCAATATCCATACATGACATTAATAAGAGTTTAGCAAGTAGGTAGACATTAAATCAATATACAGAAGTCAGTTGTATTTATACATAACTTCAACAAATAGAAAATTATATAATTGAAAATACCACCTACAGGGGCATCCAAAAGCCATAAAACTCCCAATCTAACCAAAAAATGTGCAAGATCTTTCTGGAAAAAGTAATAAAATTTACTAAGACGATCTAAATAAATGGAAAGATATGGCATTAATGGATTGGAAGACTGAATGTTATGAATATAATAATTCTTCCTTTAGAGATCTATAGATTTAGTGCAATCTTAATCAGAATCTCACAACCTTTTGCAAGAATTTATAGGGTTATTGTCAACTTTATATGAAAGTAAAGAAGCTAAGTAGAGTCAAAATACAGTCAAGTTAAAGCTCAATGGGAAAATTAACCTTCCTAGACATCAAGATCTCTGTCAGAGATTAGAGGTAGAAAAAAAAAGACATGTGACTAAAGAGGGACCCCAAAATAGAATAGACAGCTGAGAGAGGCTAAAATGGGGAAAGGACAGGCTTTCTGACATATTGTCTATTAATTATCCATTTGGAAAAAGGAGAAATTCTAACTTTACCTCATACCATTTACACAAAATGTCAATGACATTTAGATTACAGATAAAAATTATTTCCTGTCTCAGTTTGCACAAGACTGAGGTATCCTTAGAATTTCAATCTTAAAAGTCAATAAAGTCTTGGGAAAATAGGATGAATTGATCATCCTATACAAGTCTAAATCAGAAAGACAAATCCATTAAGGTCTGACCTAGAGTACATGAACATGAGATGACCTTCCAAACTCTGAATAGAAAAAAATTTGTGAACCACCAACAAAGAAGCAATATCCATAAATGAAACACCAGTGTATTTAGCTATATTAATTTTAAATACATCAAAATCAGGAGCCGAAACACATCAGTCGGGGGTCATGAAGAGCTATAATCTGGACACGTTTGCAGCACATGAACTCAGAGTGGTTAGTTTTCATGCAATTCAAGGAATTCCTACAAAGCCCTGTGTGGACAGACAAACAGCCAAATGAGAAAAGAGGCAAACAACTACAACATGTCAAAAAATTAAAACTTTAAGGGTCGACAAGCATGAGGAGTGTTTGTCCTAACTTTACCAAAATCAGAAGCAAGAAATAAGTTGTAATAAACTCTTCACTCTGGACTCAGTGCAGCAGTAACAATGACAAGAGACAGAGACGTTGAAATAAAACTCGCAAAAGTCATTTTGGAAAAAAAAAAAAGAAGAAGAAGTACAAAAGGACCCCCCACGATAGGATCCCATTAATCTGAAGTTCAAAGCTCTCTGCTGACGAATTGGAAGACATGAAATTTCCGAGAAAGCCCCATAGATCCATCCCTACAGCAGGCGTAGCATTGGAAAACTGTTCTCTACAGACGTCACACAATCGGGTCCAGGGCTTACGACATTCTTGAACCTGATCTGCGGTGAGGTCATGAGCACACACCCGCCTTTCTCTGTCTCTGTCACTGAGTCCTTTGTCTAGTCGGCCTGTCTCTGCACCTGGGAGACTGGGACACTCGGTAACATTTTGCTGTTTGCAGGAAAAGATCCAGGGCCCCTTCCCAGTTGTCAGACATGGCTGATTCTTAAATTGTATAAAAATAAAGTGGCCAGCATTGCCCAAAATGTTGAAAGCTTAGGCAATTTGATACTAGTTGAAAATGAAGAAGAAAAAACCTTTTTATTTTTCCAGCTTTTGTGAAAAAAAAAAAAACAGAATCAAAGAGTTTCTCAAAGCTCTCTTCTACAAAAAAAAAAAAAAAACTCTCATCTCACATTCTCGATAAACAAATTCCTTTTTCACAACATCCTATCGATGAAGGGGGGAAAAATCCTGGATATTGGAACATCTCTTCCATCAATACCAAGGAAATGGCAGAATCCCTTACACTGTTATGTAATTTACACAAATTCATGTTGAAGATATACAATGCCATAGTAATCCTTAGGAGCAGACATTTTGATATAAATTGCGCTTTTGCTCTATTTAGTTTTTCTAATGGGGAAGTCCCACAATCTTTGCACATTCTTTTTTTAAAAAGAAAAAAAAAAATCAGCCCTCTGTTGCCAAGAAGTTTTCAAAAGTTACTATTTTTATAAGCCCTATAAAAATTCAGCATCTTCTTCCCCTGTGCTGAGTAGGCAAAGCGTTCCGCTCACAAGCCCTATTTCCAGAGACAGTTGCCATCTGGGCCTTGCACAGATGTTTTTGCAGGACAAGAACCCTCTAAACCCAAGTTTTTGTTCATTGTATTAAACAAAAGCAGCCCTGTTAATTTCAGTTCTATTCAGCACAGGGTTTGAAGGGGGGGGAGAGAATCAATATTTGCTAAGAGGAGAAGAACAGAATCAGTAAGGGGAAAACAATTATTTGCTGGCTTTTCAGAGAATATTACAAATAATGATAGTTCGAAACCATAAAAACTGCTCAAAGAATTGCCTGACACGAGCCCTTTAATCTGTGGTTCAGTTTATCCTCCGCTTCATTCTGTCTATGAAGAACTTGAATCCATGAAAATTTTTGTAGGAATACAAACTAATTGCTATGCAAATACCAAGCTTCTCGGGTGCAGAGTGCGTTCAGCTGGTTGGGCTCACGTGGGGGTGCTGAGCTCACTGCAACATGCTCGGACTGGCAAGAGAGCAGAAGACATTTGCCACACACAACAGGCCAAGCTGAGGTGCCTGCTACTTGGGGAGGCGCAGTCTGTTTCACAATCCCAAGCACCAGGCATTCCCGAAAACGAAGCAGCCTCAGCACCTTCAAGGCCAGCCAAGAAGAATGACCCTGCCCCTGCAACGCCCCCACTAGATTTTCCTCCTTAAAGCATTAGGAAAGTATCTGCATTAGTGCAAGATAAAGTAATGGCTAATCAGATACAATCATCATACATAGGGGATCACTCAGCAGAAATTATTTTCTCCCTGGAACAAAGAGAGCAGTGAGCGCAAAGATGAGTCATTGTATTAGCCAGGGATTCGCCCAGGGTTTCGCAAGGCCAGAGATCTGCCTGTTATGAAATGTCAGTATCCCTCCAGGAAGGGGACAGGTCTCAAAAGGGAAAGCCGGGGGCTCCCAATTCAGAGAGTGGAACCTAAGATGTATCGCTCTGCTATTTTGGGCAGAGGCACCCCGTTCCCACAGAACCACAGAAGATTCCAGGCCTCTGGCACAAGTGTCTTAGGTTTCTCCTGCTTTAAGTGACTTTCCCAGTAAATACACGCAGGACAAAGCAGGAGGTCTGTGCTGCTGACTGACGGACTGATGGACGGGGGACATTGAGGCAGCTCCTGCCTCGCGAGGGTAACTAGAACTGAGATTTGTGTGACTGCACACGAGGTCGCCGAGTGGTTCCCTTCACATAATTTGTGGTTCAATGGTTCTCTCGGCGTTTTACCTCTCACGATCAATGAAGTCTGAACAGCTCAGAGATAGAGAAGCAAAGAGAGGACCCACCCCTTAGACTCCAACAATCCGGCTGCTGACGTCCAGGAAAGGAAGACAAGCGCATCGAGGATCCCTAGAGAGTGAGTCATGCATGTGCCAGCCAGTCTGCCTTGCCCAAGTTAGTCACAAGTCATGTGGCCTTCCAAAAAGGCTGACAGACCTGGAAGTGGACAAGAAGGAGCAGTGCAGGCACCGCCAACACCAAACGGAGGCCAAGAGACAAAGAGGACAGTAACGAAGACCAATGTCAGCTGGACATAAAGATGTCTGTCACTGAGCCACACATCCCAGCAGAGCAGGGCCCTGTGTGCCAGCTGGGGCTGGAGGGTTAGAGGTGCCTGATTTGGTGAGGAGGTTGAATAAAATGGTTTTTAGGCACCGTCCACACCAAGACATCGTGAGTGCACCTGCTGCTCCTGCCACTGGGATCAGAAGAAGGCAGCTGTGTCTTTCGCTTACATCCAAGACACACTGCAGGTGGGTGAGCTCCCAGGAGCCCCAAGATTGTGGGACTAGGAAGAATGTCTTCTCAGACATAAGATGTGAAGGCTCAGTGCAACTGACCCCCAGCGTCACTCCTTGAAGTCATCTGCCCTTCTGTGATGTCCCTGAGTCAGCCCGCGTTCCCCAGAGCCAACTGCAGCTTCCTGCTCCTTTCTAAGACATCATGTCAATAACTGACATCTGCCACAACGGCAGTGTTCGTATCAGGGTCATCAGCAGGTGCCATGGACAGAGAGGTGATGTCAAACATGGCCAAGGACCAAAGTGATGGGGCCTCACTCCTCCCCGACACTCTCCAGAACTTTCTCCACAGCTATGTTGACCTCTGCACCATCAACTGCTCTCCTTCCACCCACTCCTGTCGCATTCTGTCCTAAGATACAGAAGGTAGGAAGCATTCCGTAAGTGGCTACTCTGTGCCAGGAACCGAGGCGCACGCTGCACAGGGATTAGCCCATGTGCTGTTCCTGTCTCTTGAAACAATGCCCCCAGCACTGTCTTCAGGCAACCAGCCTAGGAGACTCAGTGACTTGCTACAAATGACACAAAACTCAAGTGATCAAAAATATGGTAAAAAAAACTTCTGGCCTTTGGGGAGAGTGTTGGATCTCCACGCACAAATTTCAGGGACAGATTTAAATCCTGATAGTTTTCAAGTTGTTACTCTATCTAGTCCTTAAATTAGATTTGTTCCATTTGGAAAAGAAGGAAAAGAAACCAAAAAAAAAAAAAAAAAAAAAGGATAGTTCTTCCATGGATACTAATTAAAATAATCACAGATCCATGCAAAAAGTAGTAAACACCACTTAACTCTCCCTTATGCCAGGAAACAAGAACAAAATCGCCTTTGGATGTTTTCCCAGCTGCTGAAGGAATCTCCAGTATCAGGTAGACTTTGCCATAGGTCGTCTTGGGCTAGACTCAGTGTCTTCATCTGTGACACCGGTTGATGGTGACCAACGCATCCTGCCCCTCACCCTGTGGGGAAACCAAAATAGAAAACACTGAGAATCATAAACCCTCCTGAGTGTTAGTCTGAAGACTTAACCAAAACCATGATGAGCACTTCATAATGAGTTTGCAGTTTAGAAAATGCAGGCAATGGAATCTTCTAGTTGTGCCAGACCAAAAGACAATGATGTAAAGGCTCCTCTGGGTTTCAGGTTATGACAGACATTTGATCTGAGGTCCAGATGATGTTCATCCAGGTCTGTAAAAGAGGTCAGTTCTTCTCAGGAAGAACAGCACTATAGGACAGAGTCACCTTTCCCACAAGAAGGCAGAACTGTGTCCTCAGCTGCTCATGGAGGGGTGATGGCCCAATGTCCTGTAAAATTGTAGAAAGGAGTACCACCAGAGGAGGCTGCAGGTTGTCTCACGGTCCAGCAGGGGACAGGAGCATCTCTCCATGTGTCAACTTCTTGGTCATATTTCCACACCTTGGTGGCCCTCAGGGGAAAGGGGCTAGCACTGAACTCCCTCCTCAGCGCCTTGATGGCCACCACAACTCCTTTCACAGTAAGGAGATGGCATGCTAGGGCCAGAGGGCTGAACCTTGAGGGTGTTTTCACAGCTGCAAGGAGGCTTTTCCACTTGAGCCTTTAAAAATAGGTTGTCATCTTCCCCAGGAGGAGTAATCCAAGACAGGCCCAGTTCTGAGTCCAGCTAAGAGAAGTTTATAGACATTTTCTATTTGTTTGGGCCTCGCTGGCCAACCAATCTGAGCCTCCATCACCACTTGGCCCTGGAGGGTCTGATTTGGATCCTATTATGTTGTCTGTTGGGGTCGTCTCAGGTCCATACTGGCGGATCTCCAATAGCATGTGCCAGAGAGGGAGGGAAAGGCCCCCTGCCCACGTGGCATTCAGCAACTCGGCCCCAGGAGGCCTGCCATCCACATCTCGCCAGCAGAAGTGTCACAACTGCCAAGACTCAAGCTTTAGAGGAGCTGGGCAAACTCAAGGAAGGGAGGGTAGGCTGGCTTTGCTCCTGATGCCAGCCGGCCCTATCGAAGCTCCACACACGCACACACCTGGGCACAAAGTCTCATGTATGCATGCACACTTGGTCTGCCCATCCTGTGTTATGACCAGGCTGTCTGACCATTTATTCAATGTGTCCCACATCTCAGGCTTACCCTGCATAGTACAACAGTGGTTGCTTAAAAACAGCGCTGATAATACTGTGCAAAACCTTTTTTGCTGCTTGTTTTGACAGAAGAGAGAAGCAAACAGCTCAGCGTTGGGCCAGCGCAAGGCAGAGATGGAGGAAGCAGGGCAGCTGCAGCCTGCGGATTGCCCTTCACTCCCTCCTCATGGACAAAAGCAGTAGATTTGGGGGTTTAGAGATGCTTCTTACACACAACTCAGTGATTTTTCACAACAATATCAGCACCAGGACCCAGACAACGTCTATCTCTGGGAAAATACTCTCCCAACTCTCCACTAAGAGTCCCAAGACTCCTGACTTTGGGCTCCTAGGGAGGTGGCCTAAGACAATACAGGACAAAGCCATGTCCTGGGCCACAGAGGCCATTTGCACATCACTCACTGACTAAACGGTGCTTAGTAATTCCCTTCTCCACTCAGCCCCGAGGAGAATGACATTCAGGCAGGATAAACACGTTCTTTGCTTGAACAGTGGGAGGCATGGGCAAAAGTGGGGGCACAAAGCACTGGCTGGGACTCTCGAAGTCCTGTACCTGTACTGTGGCGCAGAGCCCGAAGGGTGGAGGTGTAATGATGTAGCTTTAGGGGTGAGTGCTCTCTGCATCCCCATGCCCTGTCCTGGGGCTGCTTTGTGGCATGGTCCAGCACACTGGCACAAAAGGGAACGTAGCCTAGACCTGTGGCTTAGACTGATGGTCTAACTGCTCCAAGCATCCACCTACCCTCCCTCGCCCCACCAATTGCATAAAAAGCTGGTGCTCACTCTTGAGGCCTGCCTGGGCCTCATGGTGGGAGTCGACTCCAGCTGCCTCAGGAGCAGAGGACTGCCATGTCCTCAAGGCCCCGCCTGCAACCTGCTTTCTTCCTGCCTGCTCGCCTCTTCTCCACCAGGACTTGTATGTTCGCCCCTGTAGTCTCCCTTCAAGAGTCCCATAGATCATTGCTGCAGGTTCCATCTGCTCTGCACCCGCCTGTGGGGCTCCCCGCAGGGATGCAGACAGGGACCACAGCCCTACCCAGGCTCAGAAGCCCTGGAGTTGGAGCTCTACCCTTGGGCCTCATCCCTGATTATCCACATCAAACCTCCAGGGATGTGACAACGCAGCACTTCTGTGCATGAGCAGTGCCGCGTTTTCCAAAGGCCTCAGATTGCAGCGGCTCAGCACTCTGTCTCGTGCAGCTGCAAATTAAAAGCTTCAGAAATGTGTGTCGACTGAACGTCTCCAAGAGAGTGTGTGATTTCAGGGAGAGGATCTTTCCTTGTTCCCTCTCGACTTGGCTTTTCTCACTTTAAAAAAAAAAAAAACACAGTCACTAAAGAAGATCCCTGCAGAAATGAAACACAGAGCACCATGCTAAGATATTGTAGAAGTTCAGACTTTCAATACTCAATTCCTCAGAAAATTTTGAATTAAGCCAGTTAGTTCTGCATTTATAGAAATGCTGAAGATTTTCTGGGGAAATTAGTCAGAATAAAATGAGTAGCTGATCTGGTCTCCCCACTCTCAACCCACCCAAACCTGCTTGCACTTACGAAATTTTTATGAATGAAAAAATATTGAGACTACAGCAGTTTTAGTGCCACTAGCAGCCCACATCTCAGGAAGAAAGGGCCTCAAAACATCACCAGACTCTTCAGGCATTTTATACACTCCATGAGATGTGCCCTAGATCACAGTTGAACATTTTTAAACAGATAAATGCCGCTTTATAATATTATAGATGCCGATGTTAGTGAGCTTTCCATCACTGTGACAAAATGCCTGATATAATCAACTTAAATAGAGGAAATGTTGATTTGAGCTTACAACGGCTGGAAGCTTTAGATCATGGTCAGTTGTCCCCATTGTTTTTGGCCGGTGGAAGCATGTGTTGAAGGAATTTGTTTACCTCATGATAGACTGGCAGTGGTGGAGGGGGAAGGCTAGAGAAAGAGAGAGAGAGAGAGAAAGAGAGAGAGAGAGAGAGAAAGAGAAAGAGAGAGAGAGAGAGAATTTCTTACATAATAGTAAGAAGTAAAGTCTTTATAACATTGAAATGAGAGCCGAGAAGAAGGCAAATGGAGAAAAGCTAAAAACTACTGTGTTTCCATATATAACTGGAGATCTTTAAAAATAAATACATGGAAAAATGAGATGTCATGAGACAACAATTTCTTTGATCATCATTGACCTTGTCAATTCTGTTCAAAATCCTCTTTTATCAACTCCATGGCTCCTCAGCCGTGCCAAGTCTATTCATGTGCTATCTCTGTTAGGTGTATTCTCTTGAAATAAATAAAAGTGCATAGGAAAAATGAAGGTATTTTCAACAGTGACAGAACAAGTAATCCAATCTAAAAATGAGCAAAAGATTTGAACAGATACCTCACAAGAGGATACACCGACAGAGAGAGAACCAGTGAGAAAATCCTCAATATTCCAGGCATTCGGGAAAATGCACATTTAAACCAAAGGAACGATTACCCCATAACTATGATACTGACTAAAATAAAAATACAATGAACACACACATGCACACACACACACCCACACACATACGTGAGCAGTTAAACGGGTAAATAAAACCTCAGAACACCAATAGTTCAAGGAGGCAAAGCTACTGATGTTCCCATACACAGCAAATGGGTCTGCAAATGGAGTGATCACTCAGGAATCCTCATAATTTTGAATGGACGCTTTCAACAGGACCCAGCAATTTCACTGTATTTACCCTACAGAAATTAAAATTTGTACTCACACAAAAACCTGCATACAAATATTTGTAATAGCTCTTTTCATGATTGCCAAATTGAAAACAATCTAAAGTTTGCTTCCACCTGAGGTGGTGGGGGAGCAGGGAGGTCTTTTGCTTAAGTGGAACGAAGATGAAAAGGTGAAATTATACACTTAAGAGCCCTGCCAGGCTAAGGAAACAAAAATTGGTACCTGAGTCCTGCCAAGGGCAGGGAGCCTAGCAAATAATCCCATACTTCAGGTAGAAACCCCACCCAAAGATCTCAACCTTGGGAGCAATTCTGTAGCAATAGTTTCTTAGCAACTGACTACCCAAGACACAAAGCCCTAGTTGGCAACACTTGCAAATTTACAAGGTGCAAAAGCTCCCACTCTGGCCAATTTCAAGTTGCTGATGTGACGTCACTGCTCACAGAGCTGGGAGGCACGTGCACACTCGGCTCTTCTGGTTCCCACACATCGCTTCCTGGAAGCCAGGGAGAACCGGAGGGCAGTCAGCTCCTAGAGTTCAGTTCTGAATCATCAGGACGTGGCAGAGAATCTCCCAACGCTAAAACTAGAATAAAGTGATCCTAGATTGCCAGTGACTCATGTAATCCTCACAGGTGACTCATGAGTAAATGCAACTCCTTGAAAAGAAGAAATATACCAGAATTCTCAAATTTCCTGGAAGAAAAAGGGCAAATAAGTACACAAAGCCACATGAATGAGAACCAGCACAAACAACAGACAACAGAAAGCTGCCTAGAGGTACCCAGAAAGAGAAAAGACCAGGAAGGAAGCCAGACACCAGGAAAAACGTGCTGTGTGATAATTTCATTTATTAAGTTAAAAATGGCAGAACAAAATTATAGTGCTGGAAGATACATCGTTATGCTGAAAAATACAAGGAAAACAAGGGATTACCTTAAAAAGTTAGGATTGTGGTGGGTCGTAGGGTGAGAATGAACTGGGGCTGAGAAAGGAGTGTCCACAGGAGGCTGTCTCTTGTTTGGACAGTGGTGCCTCTGCTCGGTGTGTAGTGACTCACTAAATTGTACATGGATGTTTCAGGCATTGTTCTCTTTATACTTCCCAGAAACAAAGTTAAGGTTAGTAATCATGGCCAAGCAGTTTCTATCCCAGGGATACAGAAATGATTCCACACTTGAAAAAAAAAAAAAAAACAGTGTAACTCTCTACAGTAATAGATTAACAAGAAAGAAATCATAATATTTGTCAGATAAAATGACTTTAGTGAATTAAAAATACATTAAATGATTGAAAACAAAAGACTTAAACTAAGAATGAAAGAAAATGCTGGTTACTTGGTAAATGACTTTTATTAAATGTAAAAAAGAAATCTATAACAATGTCTCTCCTTAATGGTAAAGTGGCAGGAGTGTTTTCATTAAAGTCAGAAAAAGTCCAACATACTCATTTTTCTCCCTCCCATCAGTTTGCATCAATACAACGGTAAAAGAAAGAAATATGAAAAATAAATTCAAACACAGAGAGAAAATGGTTATTCTTTGAGATATAAGACTAGCTACATAGACAACCAAAAAAGAATCAAACGGTTCTGCCCAGAGGAGCTTCTCCTGGCCTTCCGTCTGTAACAGAATGCATGTATGCGGCTGCCTTCACTTCAGTATGGGCCCTATGTCGCCAGGCATGGTGGTACACACCTATAATCCCAGAACTCTGGAAAGCTAAGGCAGAAGGATCACAAGTTCGAGTCCAGCTTAGGAAACTTAGTGAGGCTCTGTCTCAAAATAACAAATTAATTAATTAATTAAAACAAATAAATGAAAGGCCTGGCATTTAGCTCAGCATGAGGCTAGGTTCAGTTCCTAGTTCTGCCAAAACAAAACAACATGTATATTTTCATTGAAGGTTTGATCCACAATTGGAGCTATTGGGAGCTATTGGGCATCCTTTAGAGGGGAACCTTAGACTATTGAGGGTGGACCCTTCAAAAGGATTGTGGACTCAGGTCTCTTCTCTGCTAACTGACTCATGGTGGAAGTGGTTTGCTATTCCTGCCTTGATTTATCATCCTTGCCAGAGCCCAAAAGCTGCCTGATTTCATACTGGAACCTCAGGAACCATGCCCTATATAAACCTTTCTGTCTATAATTCCTCCAGTACCTTGTTGTAGAAATTCAAAGTTGACTAACTTTGTGGAGCTCCCCAGAATTGTATAGCACAGGGACTCAGAGTAGCTAGCAAACTCCTAAAACATTAAGAATTCAGCAAAGAGACAGGATAGCAGACGGGTCCCCCAAAATTCACTTGTTGAAGATCAATCCACAATGTGCTGGTATTTGGAGCAGGATGAGGTCTTAAGAATAGTTCTCTTATGAATGGATCAGTGCCTTATAAAAGGACCCTAGCGAGCTGCCTCGCTTTTGCTGTCATGTGAGGACACAGAGAGAAAGCAGCCAGCTATAGGCCAGGAAGTCAATCCTTACCAGATTCCTGGATGTTGGACTCCCCACATTCCGGATCTGTGAGAAATACATTTCTGTTGTCTATAAACTACCCAGTTTATGATCTTCTTGCTACAGCAATTCAAAGACATCACATCAGTACAAACTACATTCTGTGGCTGTCCTATGCATTTCAACCACCAATCAGAGGGCATAGTAGAGAAAGAGCCTCCTTCCCAACAGCAACAAGAACATAAATTAAGTCTGCTAGGAACAAATGCAACAGCATGTGTGCTTTGCTCCTCTCAAGAAAAACATGAGATTCCACAAAAGGATTTTTGATGAGACCAGAAGAAAACAGAAACACTCACTGACAAGGAGATTCTTATCAAATAGCCATTACACTTCCCTGAATTCATCTATAAAACCAGTAAGAGTCTAACTACAATCCCAACAAGATCTTCCAGATTCACTGACCAACTGTCCAAAAGTTCACGTGTGAATATACAAAACAAGAACAGGTCAGATGACCTGCAGGAAGAATGGTGAGGTACAGCATGGGCAGCTATCCAAACCCACCGAAAGCCACCAAAGGAGAAGTGGTCTGGTTTCATTGTGGACCCACACCTGACACTGGTCCTATCTCTCGAAGAGACCATGCTTTACCCCCAAGTAGATGAGGGGGTGGACCCTTTAGTCCAGCCATGGTCAGGAGCTGCAGAGACTCCAGCTCACGTTCATAGATGTGCTCCATTTCTGTGAGGGACCTGTGTTTTTCCTGAACATCGAGTGTTGGTGGGAAAGCAGAACTCTTTCAGGAAGTCTCTTTCATAATGTGAGGGGCTGGAGGCTCCCATCTAATTGAGGATTACATGTTCATGTACTCCTGTTCATGGTAAAGTGAGACAAAATTGGGTAATAATCATGTGACCTTTATTCATCATCATAAAAAATGGAATTATTTTAATCCTAGTAAAATTTACTTATAAAATTAGCACTTTAACCAACTTTAAACACATATTTAGTAGCATTAGTATGTTCACATTATTTTGGTGTGGGTTTTTTGTTTTGTTTTGGTGTGGGTGTGTGGTTGTACGGTACTAGCGATTGAACCAGTGCTTTTTCACTAAGCTACATCCTCAGCCATTTTTTAAAATTTTGAGATAGAGTCTTACTATGTTACCAAATTGCCCAGGTTGGGCTTGAACCTGTGATCCTCCTGCCCCAGCATCTCAGAGCGCTGAGCTTAGTGGCCTGTCCCACCAGACCCAGCTTCACAGTGTTTTGCAACCTTTGCTACCATCAATCGCTGAACTTTGCATATTCCCAAACTGAACCTTTGTTCTCTTTAAACACTAACTCTCCCATCTGCCCTATGGGTCTCTGAATCTGATTCCTTAAGGGACCCCATATAGATGGGATCACACAGTATTTGCTCTTTTGTGTCTGGCTAATTTTATTCAGCACAATGTCTTCCAGGTTCATCCTTGCTTTAGCAAAGGGTAGTTTTCTTCCTTTTTAAGGCTGAGTAATATCCCATTCATGCATGAGCCACATGGTGTTTATTCATCCAATTGCCTGGTGGGCATTTAGGTGCTCCCTTCTTTCGGCCACCAAACATAATGTGCTGAAACATGGGGTGCCCATGTCTCATTCTCCCGGGTCTGTATCCAGAAGTGGGACTGCAGGGATCATATGGTATTATATGTTACCATATGGTAACACATGGGATATGTTTAATGTTTGAGGAATGTCTCAATTTTTAAATGCATTGTTGATCCACCACAATGTGCTAGTTCTAGCGAAAGGTTTGTGGTTTAAAAGGAATGACAAAGCTCATAAATGTTTTGGGAAAGGGGTCTTTTGTTCTCCAGGTACAAAAACGTGCGGCAGAGTATTTCTAGAAGAAAAAGGATGCCAGGGGTTCTCACAGCTCTTCTCAAAATACAGACCTGTTACGTTTCTGAGGCTGATGGGGACGCTTACTGTGAATGGAAAGACGAGGAATGCCACAGTGCCCTGTTGCATGTGCAGCTCCTAAGCTTATCTAGATGAGCGCCTTGATGGTCCTTCCCGTGGGCCTGAGGACCTGCACTGCCCAGAGATGCTCTAGCCAAGTGGGATCCCCCCCAGGATCCTTAGCCAGGCCCAGGCCTGACTAGCGGCACTCGTACAGAACAGGATCTTCAAGTGGGACTCGCCACTTGTCCCATGCTCACTTCCTAGTGGCATTTACACAGCCCTGGGTGGCCTGCCAATTTGTGCCCTGCAAGAAGGAAGCAGGTGGTCTTAATTGCTCTCCAGGCTCTGCACCGCTGAGGGACAGCACAATTTGGTGGCTGTTTTATATGGAATCCACTGTACCCATCATGAATCAAGAGTTAAGGGAAAATTTTTAAAATTAAATCTGAAACCACAGGATCTGTACAAAAGGGTGATGATTATGCCTGGGAGTTTTTATCAGTCACAGCTGTTCCATTATGTTTGTTTACTTTAGGATAGAAATGGTCCTTTGAAATACATGACCAAAATAAACACTCAGGCAGCTGGAGTTAGCATGCGCTAGTGAGGAGCGAAAGGAACCAGCCCAGGAGGCACAGGTCACAGTCACCTGTGTCAGCGGCAAAATAAATAAGCTCAAGCTTTCAGTACCAAAGAACAGACATCTTTCCTGAAAAAAAAAAAATCCCATTAGGAATGAGAAAATGTTGTGGAAACATTCCAATTCAGGCAAAAGCTATACATTTTTCAAAAAGTACTGAATATGGAAACCAACATGGGACTAGGGAAAAGTGCCCTCCATGGTATAATTTTTTTTCTTTGTAGTACTGCAGATTGAACACAGGGCTTTCGCTCTGAGCTACATCCCTAGCTCTTTTTTATTATTTATTTGAGACAGAGTTTCCCTAACTTGCTAAGTTGCCCAGGCTGGGCTCAATTTGCAATTCTCTTGCCTCAACCTCCCAAAGTGCTGAGATGACAGACCTTCACCACCAGGCCCAGCTGCATAACTCATTTATGTGATCTGTAACTAGTCTACACAAATATTTATTAAGTGCTCACTATGTGTCAGGCATTTTTCTAAGAACTGAACACAGCAAGGAAGATGAAAGTCAAAATTCCTTTCTCATAAAAGAACCAAAATTGACAAGAAACTAAACAATACAATCTCATGTAATAATGCTGTATGTTTGAATAACAAGTTCCTTAAATTATTAAACTTTGTTGATTACATATGTGTAAGTATATTCTACTTGAATTAGGGTCCATAAACCTTATATTTCTATAAATCTAGAGTCATCTGCAACCAAAAATCAATAGAGAAAAATAAAAGCAAAATGAGTCATGAAGGACTTATTTTTTCTCATACATATACAAATATGTACATTATTTATGAATTATCATACTTCCCCTCCTTTACACAAACCATTTTAGAAATTTAGAAATTCCAGCTTCCAGTTTGAAAAGTCTTTATTGCAATGAAAAATACTGAAAACTAAATGAAAGGGTTGGCATGTGTGTCCCAATCTAAGATAACAAAATTAGTTTCTTACATTTTTTTTCTCTTTTTTTTTTTTTGTTGTAATTGAAACCACTCTACAAATGAGGAACTACTTTAAAAGGCATGTTGTATCAAAATATCTTTTCTTTGATCTAGGGGAGCTCTGTGGGACAATTGTTCTCTAAGGTAATGACCCCCAAAAAAGTGGCTTCTGTTTGCCTATCATTCTCAATGATGAAACGCATGGAAGGACAGAAAAACACACCAGGCAGGATGGATAAACAAGGAGAGAATGTGGAAGGATTTCCTGCAAGTGGTTTGCTTCCAGAGATGGTCCAATCTGACTTTTATAGAACAAGGCAGACCTGAAGCAAGTCCCAGTCGAGAGGATCAAACAGTAGTAACCTGGGTACTGCTGAACAGTGCACCGTTTAACTGAAAACAATCTCCTCCACCCCACCCCCCCATTTCCCCTTCTATGTCTTCTCTTTTATTCTGTCTCCTTTTCTGCCTCTCTGTCATCTCTTCACCTCCCATTAAGAGGAACATCATGTGGTGGCACATGCCTGTAATACCAGCACTTAGCAGGCCGAGGCAGGAGGATTGCCAATTGTCCAAGGCCAGCCTGGACAACATAGTGAGCTTGGGATCACCCTGGATTACAGAGTAAGCCCTTGCCTCAATAAATAAATAAATAAATAAAAATAAAAAAGACCATCCCTCAAAGGGCACTCAGTTCAATCTAGGGTTTGCAGGGAGCTCTTCTGTCGGTTACCATCCAGCCTAGGATGCTGTACTCACCTGAACCTACACACACACACACACACACACACACACACACACACTCATACCTGTCGGTGCTGCCTTTGATAAAGTCCTAACGTGAGTCAATAACAGTATTTCTAAAGCCATCTTTCTCAAAAATCACTTGTTTCTTCTATTGGATCTGTGGAAAGGAAGAGTGGTTATGGGAGGTGGTGGGGAGTAGGACAGGGGGAGGAGAAGGGATGATGACGATTATGTGGTACTTATGTGCACCAATGCCTCAACTTTGATGTAACCATTGTGCATTACAAATACATACCAATTAAAATAATAAGTTTGTAGAAGAAACAAATTTCTCAGTCTCACTCACTTAAAAAAAAAAAAACTCTAAATACATCATTGTTGATCTGTGAAGGTCCTCTTCACTGGGCTCAGGCCAGCCTTCCTTCTCTCCTGCTCCTTCAGGCCTTCAATCCTACCCATTCTCACCTAGGGCTTGTCCCTGAGAACCTCCACTTAGTAACCATGAGTCCCACTCAGTAGGTGCTCTGAAGCTGGCAAATGCTTCCCACTTAGCGTGTACACCTGGGACTCCCTAGAGTCCCAACAGATCTCCAGGCTGGGCCCAAGCTTTGTCTTTGAGGGAGATAACACAGTGCCCTCACATGGAAAGAGAGCAGGGTCATGGGATGGAGTGGGAAATTGACAATGACAGCCTTGGCTGGACCCGAGGTACACAACCCCTCATCAATCTCCAAGGGGTGCTGAGCTTCTGGCGCTTTATTCTCAGGCCAAACACATCCCCAGGAAATTTAGAGCCCCCACAGGGAAGGTACGAATTGCTGGACTTCTGTGTGGCTGCGCCAAGGCATACCCCCTGAGCCGCAGACGTGAATGAGGGGCTGCAGCTGAGGGCAGCGGGATTGGGCAGGGCAGGGCTGTTGTGCCTCTACCAGAGGTGGTCCTGCTGGCTCAAACCTTGGCTTTCAGCAAAAGGATGAAGAGAATGAACAGGTACCAGATACCAAGTCAATACAGAGCCAGTTTCTAGTTTTTCTCCAAAGTACTCTTAATCTGCGCAGGCTTCCATAATAGAACACCACAGATCGGGTGACTTAAACCACAAGCAATTATTCCTGGAGCCTAGCAGTCCAAGATGGGAGCACAAGCGTGTCCAGTGTCTAGTGGGAGCTCCCTTTCTGGTTCACAGATGGCACAGAGTAAGAGTCCTCTGGGGCCTCTTTTAAAAGGGCACTAAAACTATTTGTGAGAGTTCTGCTCTTTACTCACAAAGGCCTCCCCTCCTACTGCGGTCATCCTGGGGTGGACATTTTAACATGCAAAGTTAGAATACACAGAGACACAACACATCACACATTAGTCTCTGCGCACGTTGATTTTTTGTGCCACTCATGCGTGAGTGCATTCTTTACACATTTATGTTGACTTTATTTACCTACTTGGTAATATTTCCTGTTTCTTCTTTCTTGACTTATGTTCTACTTCTGCCATTCTCAAGGGTGACATTCTCCTCGAAGTACCAGAGGCACTTTCAGCTGATTAATTTTCTTTCCTACAAGTGGTCATGTTTTTTCTGCCCGCAATGTACAGGTACAGCCCGCAGCAGATGTGGTCACCATAGGTAAAACT
The DNA here is from genome assembly GCA_004027205.1 of Ctenodactylus gundi. Taxonomy (NCBI): domain Eukaryota; kingdom Metazoa; phylum Chordata; class Mammalia; order Rodentia; family Ctenodactylidae; genus Ctenodactylus; species Ctenodactylus gundi. The sequence continues at coordinate 174,755 of PVKB01000199.1, forward strand.
GTTTCTCTATGGAGTTCAGCTATTTGCCTGTGCTGTCCAAGCATCTGTGGCGCTTTGTCAAAAGTGTCCTTCTAAAGACAGCTTGGCAAATCATATTTCTAATTTCCCAGAAAACCTCTAAGAAAAGCCTTTAACACAGAATCTCTGTTAAGTCATAAAGTCCATTGTTTATACACACATGTAAAAATTCTCTCTGATTTGAATCCACATTTTCCTATACTCGTTGGGCCAAGCATAGGCTGCCTGGTCAGATCAGCATTAAGTCTCCACCCCCAGGGCCATGTTTTCCATCAACTTATAGCCATGGAACAGAGTTTGGGGTAGGGCAAAGTCCCATCAACTAGGCAGGTCTCAGACTCACCCCAGCCCTGCTACTTTCAGCTATGTGACTTTGGGAAGCAATTCAGGATCTGTACATATTCCATTTTCCTCTTGAAAAACAGGAATAATAATAGAGTCAGATTTTTAGGTTTTCGGCTAAGACTCCATGTGACCCATATGGAAGATTCCAAGCACGAGTCTGACAGTAGTGTACACATAAGAATATTCACATGAATTTCCCCAAAGCCAGAGGAGAAGGTGAGGATCTTTGTGGGCACAAAACAGAATGTTGATAAGAAAACTTTCAGACTTGGCTTCAGAATGAACGTCCACATCACAGAGTCCTCAGTGGCCCCCCACCCCCAATCCCCTTTGAGCAGATAGGATCACATCCAGTCTAGCTCAGCAGTCACAATGAAGTACCGAGAGACCAAGAAAGATGGCAGATCAGAAGCTGAAGCCCTAGAAACTCATCTAAATGGGGGCAGACACCTGTGAAATGGCCCTGGAGGGACAGTAAGTCAGGTGAGGGGAATCTCAGAATCACCTTGTAGCCAGACTACCCTGTGGCAAGTGACAAGACACCTGATGTTGAGGTGAAATTCCAGTTCCTATGGTGCCCTGAGGCACCAGCCCTAGACTCCAGCCTCTGAACCAGCCCTGCACGTATTACCCCTGGATTCCTTTATTCTAGGCAATTGCCCCAGCCACATCTGGCTTCTAAGATCTCGCTTCAACCGTAGTTCTCTCATCATGAGCTATACTAGGCACCTTGCAGTAACCCAGAGAGGTTTCCTAATTTACAGGCCAGCTGGCACAGCTGTCTATTCAGCAGGGTGAGAGAGGCTTTAGAAAATCCTCATTCCTGGGCCCACCCTAGAGGTGCACACTGTGTGAACCATCAGGGTGGATACCTGACTGGGGAAGAGGAATAAGACACCATCCAAACCATGGCAGACAGGAGACATGGCGCAGGCATGCAAATATTTACCACAAAGACAAGAATTGCTGAGTGTTATAAGAAAACAGGGCTGGTTCTGAAGAAGTTAGGCTTCTTCTTGCTGGGGACAGAGATGGCTACATGGGAGAGACAGCATCTACACCTGCCTTGAAGCAGGGGAGGTTTGGAGGGACATGTTTCTATTCCCTTGTCGTCCAAAAAGCTATGTCTTTTATTTATCCTCTTGAGTTAGAGCTGGAATAAGTTCCTATTGATTGAAAAATGATCTTAAAAACTTTAGTCCCAAAAACTGCAAGGCAACCCATCCATCAGCAGCAGCCACCTCAGAAGGCTGAAACATTCCAGCTTCCAAATGGGCATCTCAGGCATCAATCGAAGAATTCCTCGTAGACAAGAAAGGCTATACCTACGGAAGGTCTTCCCTTTCATTTCAGTGCTGACGTGCAGGAATGGACTTGCTCTGTGTCAGTCTTGGGTGACTACAGAAACAAGGCCACCAGCCCCACTTCTCACCTGCAGTTTTTCCTCCTGGTGGATCCTCTGTGGCCTGTGGCACTGACCCGGCAGCCTGGTTGTATTGGCACTCTCAGGAATCTGGCACCACAATGCCATTAGATGTTGGACACTTGAACTCCCCTGGGTGGTCTCAACATCAAGGTCATGGTATGAGTTACTGCCACATCTGTTTCTCCCCCTGCCTGACCCACTGTCTTTATTTTATCATTGTTGTAACAAAATACCCGACATCTACAATTTAAGACAGGAAAAATTTATTGAGCTCACAGCTTCAACAGGTCTCACACAGTCCATTTGTGGGCAGCCAGCAATGGTGGAAGAACATGGCAGAGGCTGAGGAGCTGCTCGCCGCATTGCAGACAGAAGCCAGGGGCTTCATAAAGTCTACAGACTGGCTAGGCTAGAGCTTCCCAGGAAGAAATGACAATAATGTCTCTTCTTCCTTCCTTTACTTAGTTCAGAGCTGCCAGTTGCCTACAAAGCCGCCTCCCTCCAATCAACAACAGAGTAGGGGCCCCTCCACTCTCCCTTGTTTCCTGGTCCACAAGTCAATAACAAACACCCGAAAGCTCTGCTCTGTGTGCACCCCCCCCCCACACACACACAAACACACTCACAATTGCAAAAGGCTGAGGCTGTCATTCCAGATCAAAATCCAAGCATCTGCCCCTCCCTGCCAAGCCCTACTAACTCTCAAGAACACACAGTTCCAAATACATGAGGCTCTTAGGAGACACTAAAGATCCAAACCATAGCACCCACCGATGTGACCCTTGATAAGTATGAGATGGCCGATTTGTATTTACAAACAGTAAAGGGACATCCATTCCCTTGTGAATCTGTTTCAAGAAGAAAAGGACCCAAATAATCCAGATTCACTCCAGAAGCTGAGGGATCTTTGTTCTTCCTTATTGTCCCTGCATCCTGGAGAGCACCCCACTCTGAGTATGCTCCCTGGGGATGAATTGTCAAGTGGCCTGAGTGGCTTCGAGAGGAGCTTCAAGGGCATTGGACAAAAACTTGTAGTCTTTCGGAGGAGAGCAAGGATTTATAGGCAAAATGCAGCTATTCTCAGGCTCTTCAATAAAGATATACAACCTGAACAAAAGGTAAGTATTTCACTCAGTCTATGAAAGCCTGTGAAATTTATTTTTTGCAAGCTTTTACAGTCTGTGGCCTTCCCATTCAATCTTGAATAATAGCATTGAATTGAGCTGTAAAAGCTTCCGAAGTTTGAAGCCTTTTGACAAGTTAATTTAGCAGTATGGTAAAAAGTTTTTCCCCAAGATAGAATAAAGCCATCATATCATGAATGTAGCAGTCATCCCGAGGAAAGAAAACACCATTAGGATTAGAAATGATGTGCTTTATGGAGATAGTTTGTGGTTTCGTGTAATCTACTATCAATATTTCAGGAGAAAGATGTTCCACTCATCAGTCAGCTGGAAGTCAATATCTCCACTTAAAATCAACACCAGGGGCTAGATCACATACATCTTTTATTGGAAAAAATAACATTTTCTATGCAGTTTTTCTTTCTGCAGTTCTTTAGATTTCTAATTGTGGGGTGTGTGTGTATCACAAAGAAGTCTTTCTTTTTCCAGGAAAATACAAGGAAAAGAAAACAGCAATTTTTTTGCTGTCTCCCCCTACACACATATATCTCCTACCCACACTTTCCCCAGCTCTGGGTGCTGCATGTTCCTGTTACCCGCTCAGAGATGAGCTACCTTTTTCAGACAAAGTGAAAGCCAGTTTTTTTCTTGGCTTGTTGTTTGTTTTTAAAAATTAAAGGCAGTAACGCAAAGTACCTGGCTCCTATTTTATGATAGCAGGGTAGGAAAGGAAACAGAATTGCTCTCTTCCCATCAGCATCTCTGTGGTTATGACTGAGAATCATCAGGAAAAGGAAATATTCACCTATAAATAGGAGAAATGGTAAAGATCTGGCTTTGTCATGATGGGGAAAAAAGCCAAGAAAAATTAATTATATTTAACAAAGAAATGCTTCAGATGCCATTTGGTCCTATGCCCTGAATATAAATCTCCAAATGTTTCTCACTTGAATAGCTTAGTGGGGAAAAATAAAATTAAAATTAAAAAACAGATGCCTTATTGTTGTATTTACATAGCAATTGCATGGATTGCTTTAAAGGACTTCTGGGTAGTCAGCTGAGCACAGTGACAGTTCTGAGCTCTCTCCCTTGGGATTTGGAGAGAGAGTGTCTCATCTAAGGAAACACATCCAGGAATGAGGACTCCATGTGACTCTCTTAAGGACAGATTCAAAGTCTTGCATAACAAGAAGGAAAACTGTTTTTAAATGATTGTTACCTTTGGTATTAAATATTATGGAACGAAGAGTGGTTTTCATTTTAATAGGGAAAAAGTGTTAATTATTCCTACAAATCATTCACACACACACACACACACACACACACACACACACACAGAGTTTATGGAACTGGTTAAAGGCACGCACAGTTGAATGAGCTGGATCTGGGTCCAGACTCCAGTTCTGGCTGAACAGACATTCTCTGAATGAGATGGTTAAAGCAGATTGTCAACTTGATTGGCTTGGGAACCAACTAGAGGATCAGTAAAGCACAGTGTGGATGTGTCCGAGTGAGCTTGTGGGTGTGTGACCTTGGAAATCTTCATCTGGTCCCTCACTGCATCCTCTCTGGCACACTGTTTCCTTATTTTACTTCCTGGTCACCATAAATTAATCACCTCTGCTCCTCTGTGCTTTTCTGCCACGATATTTCTACCTTAGAGCAACAAACTATGGACTGAATCCCCTGAAATAGTAAGCTAAATTAAACTTCTTGTCCTTTTAATTATGGGTGTCAGGCATTTGGTCCCAACAAGGGTAAAGCTCACTAATACACTGACCAATGTACCCAGCAGCACCCAAGGTCTACGACTTGTGGGCAACAAGGTACACATTCTGTAGAATGGGTATTTGACGTACTCTACCTGCATCTTTAGTCGAGTTCCTCCTCCTTTTCTCAGACTTTCTTATCCTCACCCATGCAAGGTTGCCCATATAAACATCTCTCCTCTAGGTCCTTGTGAGAATTAAATGAGAAAATCTCCTCAGTGTTTTACCTCAGTGCCTTCGCAGTTACTAATCCCCAGATGTTTACATAATGATCAGTTAGATCTTTTAATCAGACTAAATTGTAATAATTGTAATATTTTTAGGGTCAAATATTTTCTTAAAAAGGCTCAGGATAACAAATAATATTTCCACTTAGAGCCAAATCCTGAAATTCCTTCCAAACAAAAATAATTCCATAAAAACTTAAAAACTGTTTGCTCACATCTTATATTCACTGGAATTGTTATCATGAAGTCTTAGAATTTCTTGTGTGTTCAGGAAATCATGTGTCAGTGAAAATAAAGTTTGATTTTCACATTAAAATTACTAACTTCTGCAATGTCCATAGAATTAAATTCTTAAGGCTGATATCCAATGAATTGTTATGAGTTTCGATTTTGCAATTAGTAATGTTTCTACACACAATCAAAAATAAAGTACAATTTCTGTCTTTTCTGAATCACAGAAATGATGTTCATTTAACTTATATCTATGAATAGTAGAAAATATATGCCAACAAGCAACACACGAGGTTCCAGAGCTCCCTGCCTCACGTAGAAGGCAGGCATTGGCTAAGAAACCAGTAGGAAGGCCATTGCTAATAAAATCTTGACAGAGAGAGAGATTCTGTTCTTTAGGTCATTTCTCATAGTTTTATGAGGTGTGTTTATGTCTGCATATATTTTATTTTGTGTATCACTATTAGATACCGCAACATTATATAAAAGCAGAAAGAATACTCAGTGATCTCATGCATACTCATGTATACTGTTGTGTGTATCCATAACGGTCCATACCCTTTTTTGCATAGTATTCCATTATATAAACATAGGCCTATCCAACCTGTGGCCCACTGTTCTCCCCACACCCCAGGAGGAACCGCCATGAGCCCCATAAAATTATATAAAATAATTAACATACACATTATAAATACCAACACTTTCTTTTTAAATTTTTCAATTATTGAAAAACAAGGATTGAAAAAATGGCGTGCTGCAGGTTGGGCACACCCGAAGAGAAATACCATTCTTTGTTCATTCATTCAGTTACCGGAGGCCTCTCTGAGTTGTTCCCAGTTTGTGGCTGATATGAAAACAGCCGCTATAAACATTTGTGTGTAGGGCTTTGGGCGCCAAGGTTGATCTTCCCTAGGGACGATACTGAGCAGCATGATTGCTGGATCAGATGTTAGGTGTGTGTTCATCATTGGAGAAAAAAATCCAAAGCAGAACCCCTGATTTTCAGGGTAGTGTGTCATTTCCCATTCCCTCTGGCCACATAGGAGAGCTGCAGTTGTGCTGGCTGCATCCTCCTGGCTGTCTCTTGTTTTGGTCACTCAAGTAGGTGTGAAGTGGCAGCAGACTGTCATGGCTTTTTTTTTTTTTTTTTTGCATTTCTGTAATGTTTGGTGATATTGAACAATGATCCTCTCCTTTATGATTTGTGTTTTTGCTCTTTCCTAAGAAATCCTTCTGCATGCCCATATAAGATTATTCCTCCCACGTTGATGTTTAAAACTCTAAAGTTTTACTTTTCTCTTACAGATCTTTTTTTTCTCTGCCAAGTTTATGTGTGTGGTGTGAGGTGGTAGTTTATTTATCTTTTCAGAGAGATAACTACCTGTCCAGCATCAGTGATTCAAGGGTCTGTCTCCACCACTCCGCGATCTCTTTTCATAGATGAAGTTTCCGTATGTGTGTGTGTGTGTGTGTGTGTGTGTGGCCGTCTGGACTGTTCTGCCACATTGCTTATTAATTTGTTGCAGTGCCAATGCTTGGTGGCCAAATTCTGAAAGCTCAGAATAGATCTTGATGTCTGGTAAAGACACCTTTTCCATGTTCCTTATCAAAATTGCCTGGTTTATTTTCAGCTCCTCATTATTTAATGACTTTCAGAAGCAACTAGCCAAAAGCTGCATTGAAGTTTTAAAATGTCTCAGAGACAATAGCCACGTTTACAATTTCTAAGCTTTCCAACCATAGATATGGTATTTATTCATTTCATTATACCTAAGATGCCATAAAAAAGATACAACCTATTTGCTGTGATTTTAGAAAAGAAAAAGTGCTGCCATCTGATCCATGACAAAATGCTAAGGCACAATTTTCAGTTGTATCTGATGACTGAGGTGTTAAAAGATGTAAAAAAAAAATAAATAAAAAGAAAGCATGTTTCAGAACTAACAATATTTGGTGTATGTCTCTAGTTATATGAGACTTGGGAGTTGTTTTTAAGTATCTTTCACAGAAATTTTATAAGTATCTCCACAAATATACAACTTTCGTTAGCTTTATCTCTAGGTACTACTAAGTTTTTGCAGTAGTACCTTCCCTTAATCCTGAGTGTCTTTAAAGGTTATATTGACCAACCATGGATTTTTTTAATGTATGGATCTTATGACTGAGATCTGCTGCTCTTATCTGTTTTACAAAGTTAACTGTAGTTTTCCTTGGAGTGAGCCTTTGGTAATTGATTTTTAATTTTATCATATGTTAGTAAAAGAAGGTGGTCTGTATGAGACTGATTTTTTTTTTTTTTTTGAGGCAGGCTTCTCCTGAACTCACTATGTCTCCCATGCTGGCTTCAAATTCATAGGAATTCTCTTCCCTTACTCTCCCAAGTGCTGGGATTACAGGAAGGAGCCACCATACCCAACTTTGAGACTGTTTCTTTGCAATGTGTTGCTATACTTTGTGATCTAGCATGTAATCATGGCCAGTATTTATAAGTTTTCTATAATGCCTGAAAAAATATTATATTTCCTAATTTAGAATTCCTAGAGTATAATATTCTTTAATATGTGAGCATTATTATAAGTTTGTTGCTTTTATTATTCAAATCTTACATATCACTCATGGGAAGAATATTCTCCAATATTGTGAAATTCATTTCTCTTTGGAAAATTAAAATTTTTGTTTTACGGTATCTTGAGGTTAAATTAAAAGATGTAAAATGTAACATTCCTGTTGAGTTGCCTTTATAAATATGGTCACCTTTATCTTTGACAATGTTTTCTATCCTTAGAGTCGATTTTGACTGATATTTTAGTAACAGAATATTTCTGGTCAGTTCTAGCTTAAAACAGCACTGTCTGCGCCCTCATATTATCACACTATTCTCCTGCTACCACTTGTAAAAATAAGAAAATGGCTTCTAGATTTAAAAAAAGTAATTTGACAGGCAGCTCTTGGTAAAATTAATCCATTTATATTTATTGTAGTATACTGATAATATGCTGCTATATTCAGAATTAGCTTCTAATTTTATTTTGGATTTTCTGTCTGCCATCTTAATGATGTTTGTTCTTTTTAATGCTGTTTTTATTCTTTTTTCCAATCATCTATTGAATTGATGAAAATTTCTCTCCTTTTTCTTCCCTTCTTTTTCACCTCTCCCCTCCCCAACTGCTGTGGAAATTGTATATTCTATTTCAAGTGTATTAGTTTTTTTTATAAAAATGCTAACAAGCACTTTTTGCTAAATATACATATATATTTGTATATATATCAAACTTCACAAAAGTGCTTGGAAAGTAAAATGCTGAAACTTCCAAATCCCCTCAGGCTCTTGTTTTGTTATCATACACCATAGATTCTCTGTCCTTTTATTTTATATCATGGTGTACTTAGATTTACTTACAGAATTTCTTTCCTCAACATTTTCTTGCTGCTGGCTTCTGCCATGGCTGGAATAGAGGTCAGAAAGTCAGGAGTTAGAAGGGCACGATGGAGGTAATTTTAGGATGTTACGCTTAATCTTTCTACCATAATATCTGTTGTCCACAAATGAGGTCTCTGCCATAAGCTAAGTTCATCTATCCCAAGCCTGTGCTAAGATTCATATAAAAATGTTCTATACTCTTAAAGTTAGAATGTACATTCTTTTCAGGAATATACGAGCCATTCACAAGCCTTGGCCATGGCCACAAGTATTGTGAGTTCAATGTGATTAGTACCCCCAAATTCCTCATGTTGGAAACCTGGCCCCCAGGATAATGGTGTTGATTGGCAGTGGGTAAGACCTTAAGGAGGTAATTAAGTCATGGAGGTTCTACCCTTATGAAGAGATTTATGTAGTTCTCAAAATAATGAGTTAATAACCATAAGCGTGTGGTTGTAAAAAGCAAGTCTGGCTCCTCTCCTCACTCTCCTGAACACAAACTCACCCTGCATCTTCTCATTAGCCTTTCCACTTTTTTCTACCATAATGGAACAGCAGGAGATCTGCACTACAAGCAAGTAGATGCAACTGCCTGATCTTGGACTTCCAAACCTTTGGACTGTGGGGTAGGTCAACCCTTTAAAAAATAAATTTCTCAGTCTTAGCTATTGTATTACAGTAATAGAAAACAGATACAACAATGTGCTGGGCCACAGGCAGATATGAGAAGGCATCAGTGACTCAGCAAGACACTCAGGGGCCGGTAAAATGACCAAGTATGATCTGCAAACCCCCTAACCCGACTATGCCACAGACTTGGTGTGGCAGAAAGAATTCTAAGATGACCCCAAGACTACTTCCCCGCTCTATAAGGGTGGACAAGATTGTGAACACAAGGGGCTGTCATTCTCACAATTATGTTACTGCAGGCTCGCCCCTTTCAGGGTTTCCAGTTAAGCCTGAGAATTCACATGGCAGAAGACACATGAGCAGGAGAGAGAAATATATATTTAACAGAAGATTTATAACACAGCTGCCCTTACGAGGAAAAGAAGACCCCAAGAGCCAAGCCAACCCAAAATGCTTTGGTTCTAGGATGAGTGAAGTGAGGCAATTGTGGGAAAGTAACTAAATTACATGGCAATGCTAAAGGGGAATAAGAAATACTTAAACAAGGGCTGTTTGTACAGAATTCTTTCTGCTGTTATTTCCCACTGATGAATGTTTCTTTTCTGCTTGTGAGACACATTATCTCCTTTTTTCAAGAGGAAAGTGGAGGTCAGAATGTCCTTTTCACATCTGCTGGTTTTCAAGTGCCATTAGCCCAAGATGATCTTGACGCCATAGTGGCATACTTTGGAGTGGCATAGTCTGCCACCTGCTTTCCCTCTGACAGAAGGGATTATGCATACGTCACTAAAATACTAACCAATGGACTTTGATTTAATCCAGAAGGCGTGGTCCTGGGCGGTCCTAACATAAGCAAGCGAGCTCATCAACGAAGTCTAAGAAAGCTAGATAGGGTGGTACATGCCTGTAATCCCAGCACTTGGGAGGCTGGGGCAGAAGGATTGCTGTGAGTTTGAGGCCAGCCTGGGCTACATAGTGAGTTCAGGACCAGCCTGGGCTATACAACAAAACAAAACCCTGCTGCAAAAAAAAAGTCAGAGAGGTGGCAACCTAGCGGAACCTTCTGCTGGCCTTTGAGGTACAGACCATTTGTTGTGGAAGAACACGTGGCAGAGTGTAAGCAGTGGCTTCTTAGAGCCTGGAAAACCTCCACGGACAGACAGCAAGAAAGTGGGACTGCAGCCCTGTAGCTGCAGTGAATAGAATTCTATCATCCACCAGTGGACTTGGAAAAGAACCCTGAGCCTCAGATGAGACCACAGTCTTGGCTGAAACCTTGATTCCAGCCTGGGGAGACATTGTGTCGTGGACCCAGTGAAAATATCCTGAGCTCCTGACCCACAAACTGAATCAGAAGTAAGTGTGGTTTTAAGCCGCATGGTTTGTGGCAAGTTTATCGTACAGCTTTAGATAGCACATATACTGAGGAGGACTTCGTGAGCCCTCCCCTATATGCTCTTCTCTAATGCAGTTGTGAGAAGCCCCGAGACTAGTGTCTTCTCAGGGCCATGTTCAGCTTTCTCCAAAGGCCCCACTCCCTGCTCCTAGCACAGCTACTGTGACTGGCCAGAGGCACCGTGGAGCAGAAAGGGAGAAAGGCCACTCCGTACGCTTGCCATGATGTTACGGGAAATCTCTGCAGTGACATGTATTGGGGCATACCTTTAGTTAGTTCCCATGTGAAGGCTTTTCAGTGATGACTTCTCCCAGTGCTCACCTGGAAATGATACTATTTTTCCTTCTTGATTACATGACATTGTAGCTGGCATGGGACTTTAGGCTAACCTAGACTTCATCAGAGCATGCTGTATGTGTGACTTATGGTCTCTACTGGCTGCTGAGAAGTCTATTATCTCCTTCCTGAGAAGGCTCTCTGGCACTTCTTTCTGGCTGCTTTCAGGAAAGCTTCACTCCCCTTGGCATTGCCCAGTATCACTCTTACACCTGCGTTGTGTGATTAATTTTGCTCATCCGCAGCACCTGAATCCAAGGAATCTCTTCCTTTAGCAATTATATCTCAGCCCGTTATTATTATTTCACCCCATTTTATTGTCCTCAATGCCTTCTTCTAGACCAGACACTCCAGAAGCTGAGTTTGAAGCAAGGATTCTTGGACAAACCGTTGATTTTTGGGCTCACCTGCAAAAGTGACTTACAAGGAAGTGAGGGTAGCAGGGTAGGGCAGGGGAAGAACCTGAGCACAGGTGTGACTGGGGTTCACACTGGGGCACAGCCTGATCCCATAGGAAGTTCAGGAACATGATGGGTGTGACAGAAGACCAGCCTTTTTTTTTTTTTTATCTCTAGCAGCTGGATGCTGTTCTCGGGCACTCCCTGTCTGGGAGAAAATCAAAGAAATCTCCTGGGCATTCTCAGGGGATGTGATTCCCTTTGGCCAAGGGCAACTTTCTGAAGAAAGACATAGCCTAAGCTATCAGCACTTCCCGATGGGGGTTGGGTGCCCCTCCAGGGGGAAAACAAAACAAAACAAAACTAGCCAGGGCATCCATGTGCCTCCCACTGTCCCTTAGGAGATAGATGCTTCCATCTCTTTCACTCTCTGGTCTGCACTTAGATAATTTCCTTGGCTCTATCTTCCTGTAGCTAATAACATTTTCTAATATGCTTTTTATCTTCTCCGCTGAATTTTTAATTTTAATGACTCATTCTTCATGTCTAGAAGTTTTATTTGGTTCTTTTAATAATCAACAATTCTTTTTCTGTCTTATTCTTTTGTTACCTAGCCCATGTACCTTCCTTAGCAATTTCATTTTTAAATTCTCGTGTTGTCTCCATGCCTTGGGTGAGAGCATAATCTTCCTTCGCATTTGTCTGTGGATTTTGTGATCATGGTGAATTGTTTCCTATGGGGCTTCTAATTTTATATAAAAGTTTAGATAAACAGAGTCTTTGGGTTGCATAGTTTCCAGTTATGAATTCTTTTTGAGTGAGGCTCTATGGGAAACTTGGTAACCTGAGTTGAGAGTTGAGGTTAGAGGTATTTGATCTGCCATAGACTCGAGATTGTCTCACACTGGGAATGCCTTGTGTGTTACTCTTTGGACCTGAGAGTTCCTTGACTGTGCAGAGTGTGTGAGTCCAAACCCAGTGACAAGAGGCCCTGGCCCACGGCTAGGGAGACTTCTCCCCAACCAGAGCCAGGTGGAAGCAGACACTCTTGTCATTTTTCCCCTAGCCCGGGTGTGCTTTTTCTACTCTGTCCTTTCATTGAAGATGTAGGATTCCAACTCCTCCCTGGGGCAGACTCCAGCCTCTTGGTTGTGAAGACCTCAAATCCTTTGTCCTAACATATTGTTGACATAACTGCTCTCTCATTTCTGTCTCTCTCTTTATCTTTCTTCCTCTCTGTACCTCTCCCTCTTGCCTTTCCCCCTTCCTCTTCTCTGTGCGTGGGTTTTGTCTGTGTGTGTGTGTGTGTGTGTGTGTGAGAGAGAGAGAGAGAGAGAGAGAGTGCATGCATATTCGCATGTATGTGTGATCCTGGAATAGAACCCAGGGCTTCATTTATGCTAGATTTCTAATCCTTGGCACTCTCTCCCATTCCTTAGCTCCTGAGGACTCCTCTTCCTTGTACACTTCGCCATTTGTTTTTAAACGCGCTGTTGCTTAGGCAGTATTTCTTAGGCCCTTTTCAAGGAGAATACCTCCCGATGAGTAGCTTGCCCCATTGGCAGAACTGTCTGTTACTGAAATTGTAGACTGTGTATAATACCCTCTTTCCAACTCTGTCTCCAGTGTGCAGTCTAACCCTGAACTTGCTTGTTACCACATCTCATTGAAACCTCTAGGTCCTAAACTCTGCTCTCTTCCCACTCAGCACCCCTTTCTTTTCCATCCAGCCTGGACCCCAGAGCTAATCACATTGATCACTATGGCTACTGCCCTTGGATCCTCATTACTTTGTCCCTTATGTCTACCACCAGTCACACACTCAATTAAAAGAGTTCTTTGCAGCCAGGTTTCTGAGTGCTATATACCAACCAACCAAACACCCTATAAACCCATAAACACACAAATAAACCAAGCACCTCGGTGCCATTACAAACACACCATCTTTGACTCTGGTTGGCCCACAGCCCAATCAGCGATCCTATCCACATCCCTGCTCAGCTTCCTTTTTAATAGCTGCTCCAAGTACCTGGCTCACTGTGGTACCGTGAGTGTTACTTTTTATTATCTTTTTCACCTCATCCTTACATTTGCAGCCCAATCTGTGAGTCTTTCTTTATAAAATGTAGTTGTTGTCCTCAGCATCCAACCTTTGCACCTGGAAGACCCGTCTCTAGACATAACATCCCTCTTTTCCTTAGGAGGGGGGTCTTCCGCTTGTAGGTTTTTCTGTTTGGCTTTCATAAGCTCTCTGAGGCCTGACCAAGAGGATCTATGGCCTGCTCTTTGTGCCCTCAAGAGCCCATGTTGCCTCTTTCAATTTATCTTTCTTTCCTCCATATGAGAACTCTGTGGGGTCAAGGGAGAATAATTTTCTTGGGCTCCCCATTTCCCTTCCCATGACTAACTGGTTTGATGCCATTTCCAGGGCTTCTTCCCTGGGCCCATACCCTAAGGGCAGAAGCTACTGAGATAGAAAAGACAGACTCGAACCTCTCCAAAAGGTACTTTAAAATAATGTTTCCCCTTCTTTCCATCTTTGACAAACACAGCCGATCCAAATGTCTTTTGATTGCTCAGGAAAACTGCTCCTGGTGCCCACTACATCAGATGTCGTATGACTTATCTGGGAGACTTTGGCTTTGGGTGTGGCAGCTTAAGATGCCCTGTGACTATCTCAGATGTCTCTGCCATGCAGTCTCTTTGAATGACTCTGACCCTAAGTAACTACTTCAGACGCCCTCACTTCAAGCTGTGAAGAGCCCCTCCCCGACCCATGAGAGACATGGCAGGCAGAGGCCTGTGAAGGCTGGCCCAGCAGTGCAGAAAGTCTGTGGCTATCAGGTAGGAGACTGTGCATGTGTGAGCTTGCCTTTTTTCTCTATATAATCAGCCCTTTTCTCATCTTCATCAGGTCAGCCTGGGCCAGTTTCTGTTCTACATACTTTTCTCTCTTATGCTACAGCATAATACCTAACAAAGCCCCTTTGAATGGTTTTGTCTACTTGTGATTTCTAGAGTAGCTATATTAAGTTGGTTGTGCTAGTTGGCTGTACCACTAAAGGCTGATGGCAATGAAAGCAGCTAGCAACGAGAGTCGGTAACACCAAGGGAAGCTTGTAACCACAGAGCAACCCAGAGCCAACAGAGAACTGCTAGCTTCAGCTGACAGAACTCTGGAGAGCCGCTGGCTGCAGGTGAGGGGAGCAACTAACACTAGGAACTGAGAGCTGCTGATATTCAAAGTTCACGGCGGGTAACACGAGGGAAGCTGTACTTTGCCTCTTACTGGGTTCTCCATCCTGGGGTGTGAGGGCTGGCCGCAGACTGCTTTCTTGGCTGTGGTAGGGTCTGGGTCAGCTGGGGATAGAAGTTCACCTTCTTGAGTTGTGAGGTGGAAACAGGAAGTGGATGAACCAAAGGCTGTGGACACCATTCTGGGGCAGAATCCCAGGAGTCCAAGAATCCTGAATTCCAGGCAGATGCAGGGGTCTGTACACTCATCCTTTGTGGAGTAGCCCTCTCCCTGTGGTGTCACTGCAACTCAGCAACCAGCTCGTACACGCAAAAAAGAGGGTTATGCGCATTCAGTTTAACAGTTTCTGTGCTTTTTAGTATGTGAAATGGGTGCCTCTACTTGGCTCTCCTTTGGCCCACAAGTTAGGGACAGGCCTGGTGTTTCACACTCATCCAATGTCCCTCCTGAGCCAAGACATGCCAGGTTGCTCAAGTAGATCTTTAAGATCTTTGCAGATCGATTCCTAGCCTCCATTTCATGTGAGGATCAATGACCCTCTAGGGTCAAGCTATCCAAACCCAGCCTTTTGAGCTTAAAGAGGTGCTGCAAAGGTTTCACTGGAGTGGTAAATAAGCTTGTGTGCTTTGCCTGTGCACTGCTTCTGGTCCTCTTGGACCACTGTTTCATCTCAGGTAGGGCAGAGGTGACCCAGCAGTTGCTCCCTTTGGATCATGGTGGCTGTTTGCCACTGATGCTCAGGATGGGGTTCCTTCTTGATGGGTGAGGACTTAGCACCAGTGGAGCTAACCTTGACATTGGGAATGGGAGGTGATAGATGGATTCCTCTTTTCTTCTACAGGATGGACAATCTGCATAATAATACAGCTGGTGTTGGTTCTTTCTCATTCCCTGTCCTTATTATCAGTCCTTTTTCTAGCCTTGCTTTTAGGGGACCTGGACTAAGATACTTTGCAGTTATGATTCTCACAATGCAATAAGGGTTAAACTTCATCTTTACCTCCCGGTCAGTCAGCTCAGTCACTGACCCTCTCCCAGCAAAGGTCTCCCTTTGGAGGACTCTGATCTACAGCCTCTTTTCTTCTGGGACTCTTCCTGTCATTTTCTGACTCTCCAACGGGCCTAGTTTCCACTCTCCTCACCTACTTTCCCCTCTAAGCTTGCCTCATCTCCTTCAGAACTTTGTCTATTCCATCTCTGATCATAAACTCAACATATATTCTCAAAAAATTACACATTAAAAATGGCTTTTGGTGGGATGAGCCCAGCAGAGGTCACCTCCACATGATCAGTGGTCCAAGCCCAAAACCTGGGCCAGAGAAGCCAGGTGAGTTTTTATGGCCAGTTATTCTGCTGTGTCCTGATTGGTTATTTCAACGATCTGGTAGAGTTATCCTTGTCTGGAGTGGGTCTGCGGAGAAAGCCTTGGAGGACAGAGGGGCAGCTGAAGGATGAAGATGAGACTGGAAAGTCAGAGTGTGAGATAACTCCTGAGCTTCTCACTCATCCTTTGTGGGGTAGCCCTCCCTTGGGGTGTCACTGCAGCTCAGCAACCAGCTTGACTGACTTCTCTCAGCCCTTTCAACCTGCAGTTCCATAGTTAATTTTGGTATCTCTTAAATACTATTACAAAAGTAATACATGCTCACTATAAAACTCAGAAAACAGAGAAAGCAAATAGAAGCCAATGACCCAGTGATCTCTCATCTTCGACTTTAAAAAAAAAAAAAAAAAACTGGGACAGTTTGGTGTATAAATTTTCATCTTTTTTTGTGTCTATGTTTTCACTTATACTGAATTTCCAGATGCAATAATGCTTATTTATATATTCATTTGAGCGGTTTCTTGTGACCCTTTCAGCTAGATGTTTATCAATATCTATACCTAATTCTACAATAAAATTGGAATCAATAGTTGTGAAAATGAAAAAAATGTTAAGATTCTCTGTTGCATTTAGTAACTATCTGAAGTTTTTGTCACTAGACACTCAACTAATATATATTTGCTGCTTCACATTTAATTTAATCAAACATACAGCACTGCATTTGTCCTGTTATTAGGGAGAACATTCTGTCATTTAGTGGATGTTCCTTCTGTTGTGCTCTTGTCTGCCTGTTTTGCTCTTGGAATGCTCGTCTTCGTCTCTCAGCTTTCAAAGCCCTTACCTGTGAAGGAGACCAGCCTTTATGAAACACGATACAAATGCTTCCTCTACTTTTATCTGTGTTCTGCTGAACAAACCGTTCCCCTTATTGTGGAAAAATTAGTTACTGAAAAAGACACATGAGTCTTTTTAATGTGGTGATGGGGAATTGAACTCAGGGCCTTGAGCATGCAAGATTAAGAGTTTGTATGTGTTTGTGTGCAATGCACATTTCAATCCTGATGATCTTCTTAAACCCTTGAGAACTGCTTGTCTGACCTCTGTTCTCAAGGGTTATTGGCTGGTTTTGAGGTTCATGTCCACAGTTGCAGTGCTACTCTTTTGATTGTGACTTCATTATGGTACTACTGATAATCCATTCATCTATAAGTTTATTCTTTTTGGTCGCTGAGTAATATTCCCTTGTGTTCAACTGCCTGCTATCCATTTTCCCACTGATTGCAGTTAACATTTTAATTAAGTCAAATTATTAATACTTTATTGTTGGTGGTCTTCTATTTCACAACATTACATAAATGCCCACTACCCATTCTTATTTTTTTAAACAAACCTTTATTCCATTTGATGAAGTAGAAATCCAATGATATTTCCACTTCAAATGGGCAAGCTCCACAGCACTTTCTCAATGAACTGAAAAGCTACCTTTATTATAAAGTCCTTAACGCGATGGTTATTAAAAATAGCAAACAATTGGCGTGGCAGAGGCCCTGGCCAGTCTGGAATGCTGCCCATTAATAACAGCTGGAGCGACCGACTACAAGTGTTGGCTGGAAACCAGCTCTGAGTTCTGACACTTGCTTGGATTGTTTAATTTTGCTGTGGTTTGGGTTTGGAGTGTCCCCCAAAGCCTCATGAATACTATATATTTTTGGGAGGTGAGGCCTGGTTGTAAGGGGTGGATGATTGGGTCTTGACCTGGAAGGGAATTTCCACTCTTCCTCTCAGACTAGGCTCTGTCCTGTCATGTTCGGTGGAGCTCTCTCCAGCTCCAGCCCTGCTTCTATTTCCAGCCACCTACTGATGAACAGACTGACTCTCCGAAACTGTGACCTCCCTAAACTTCTTCCCTAGAATTGTAGATGTCAGGTATTCTGTCCCCGCAATGAGAAAATAATGGAAACAACTTTCCCTTTATTTCCCATTGATGGAGACCAGTATTGTTTTCAATATAGAGCCCAGAAGTTTTATTTTCTGGGAGCAGTTTCTCCCTCATGATTCTTTTTGACATCTGAAATGCTGTTTTAGATAACTAGTCAACAACTGTGTTGATTCCTGAGAAGTTCTACTGAGACTCACTTATGTTTAAGGTGCTCCCTGGTTAAGGCTTTTGTGGCTTTATATCATGTGTTCTAATGCACATAAAGTACATAGCCCAATGCCTATCTCTTACTCAATATTATTAAACTTACTGAACATTGATTGTTAATTTATGTACTTATTCATAATTGGCTGGTTAGCCTGATTTCTACTACTTTTAGATTTTGAGTCTTTGGGATGGTCTTCATTTCTTACTTAAGGACTGGTTTCTGTTTTAACATTGAAATTTGTTCTTCTGGAGATTGATACACTCTGTTAAGGAGCCTAGTATAAAGTACATGAGCCCTGGGGTTGGTGTCCTCATTCCACTTCTTTTCTGCCCCATTCAGTGATAAGAGACCTTCCCTTTAATCTACAGAACCCTCTATTGTGGCCAGTTTTTCTGTACCGGTTGTGGACAGCTCATCTGACAGACACACCCATCCAGGCCAAGTTTCTTTTAGAAGAGGCAGGTAGGGTTCTCACCACGGTTTGCAGGACGTTCACCAGGTGCCTCACATTCCAACAAGACCTCTTAGCCTTCAGATGAGATCTAAGTGGCACAAAGCAATGGGACAACTCATCCACCTGAATGGAACTCTTTCTCATTAATTCCATCTAGGCCTATATTCTCTGTGACTTTGCTCAGGCATGTATCTCCACTTCACGCGTTTATAATCAACTTTGGTAGATTTATATGTGCTGCCTTCTGATTACTCTATGGTTTAGATAATCTTGGTTGAATAATTTCAAACCTTGAATTTTATCAAGTAGGTTTCAGCAGGCTGCTGCTTCTTTGCCATTTTGTTTAAAATCTGATACTGTCCCTTTTCCATCAGCAGGTATCACGGTCACTCTTTAAACGTGATCATTTTCCTCAGCTCTGGTTTTTAAAATTATGCAATTCATTCTTTGGCTTCAAAGCTGATGTCCATTAAAACATTTCTCACAAACGAGCAGGATTTTCTAATCATTACTATTTTGAGATACTTAACGTAAATAAAATTGTACATTTCATTTTGCAAACTGTATTTATGCGTGCATAACTACGGTTTTCCATCTAAGAGCCGCATGTTAAGGATGTTATTAAAACTAATCTCTGCTCAACTTAAGAACAGGATCTTGCTGGATCGTGCTTCCTAGTAACCGTCAGAGATCAAGCACTGGCTAGGCCGTTAAAGCGCTACTTCTTACTGGAACGTGGGATTCTGGAAACACTGGAGAAGTTGGGCCACTCTCTCAATGGAAACAAATGGATCTATAGCGGCAAGAGTGGCCTTGCAGATGTTCACTCACACGGTCCAGGAGGGCAACAAGGGCTCCCAGGGAACCGGAGCTTTCTGCCCAGCAACAAGGGTTCACAGGGAACCGGAGCTTTCTGCCCAGCGACCTCACCGCGATCCCAGCTCAAGGGAAAGCAGTGGCGCGGGACAGGTCCGCCCCACTTGGCGAGCAGCTCACCGGCCGGGCTCCTATATCCCCCACAAGGAGAGGCCTCTAGCTCATTCAGCCCGGACACCAGAAAGCAGCTCCGCCGTCTCCTACGCCACGCGCGCGCCCGCCCCAGGGCAGGGCGGGGCCCGTAGCGCCTGCGCACTAGGCCAGGTTCACCGCACGCAGCCCACGTGACCCATGCCCAAGATGGAGGCTGCGGTCAGGCCTTGCCGGCCCCCTGCCTCGGCCGCACCCCTTTGGGACCCCTCCGAGGGCGAACAGGCGCGCAGGCACACAGTGCTGACCGCTGGCACCCCTGCTGGTTGCTGAGAGGGACTGGCCTCGCCTCGAGGCCGCATTCCAATTTAACACCAGCCTCAGCTCCCTCCGCTTTCTCCACCGCGAAGGGTCCGGTGCTGGCGCCAGGAGCGTCCTCTGGTACTCCCCGCCCCTCCGACATTGACAGCATCCGGAGCCAATGGGGTTGGGGACGTTAGCGGGGAGGCGGGCGGAGGCGGAGCGTCGGGCCGGCGGTTGGGCTGTCGCAGGGCGGGAACAGACCTCTACGGACCAATGGAAGGGCAAGCTGATGCTCTGGGGGAGGGCGGAGGCGGGGCCGAGCCGTAATTGACGCTCTTTTCATTAGAAACCAGTCGGTGGGCGGGGCTCCAGGGGGAGGTGACGCAAGGCCACCGCAACCAATAGATATCAGGCCGCCGGTGGGGGGGGCGGGGCAGGGATGGCTGACGGACGTCGGGCGCGGCCTATCTCCGCGCGGCTCGGCGCCGGAGGGGGGAGCAGCATCATGGTTCAACGTGGGTCAATTTTTTGTGAATGAGGAGGGGAGGTTGTGGGGCCGCCGCCGCGGAGCACCATCCCTGCCGCCGCCCGAGACCAAGCCCGCGCGCCAGCCGGCCCGCGCCGCCACCGCCGAGCCGCTTTACGCCTGACCACTGCGCGCGGCCGCTGTCGCCGTCGCCGCCCGAGCCCGCCCGTCCGCCAGCCGGCGGTGGCGGCGCAGGCAGAGGAGATGCGGCTCGGAGTGCCGGAGCAGGGCTAGTGCGGCCCGCGGCCGCCGCCGCTGCTCGGTAAGCCAGTGGTTGGGCATTGTGCGCCCCGCCCGGTCGTCGCCGGCAGGTGGACGCCGCTCCCGCCGCTCCGGTGTGGCCCTCGAGGCTCCCGGGCGGGGACGGCCTGCGCGGGCGGGCCGGGCGGGCAGGTGGGCGCTGGCGGGCGGGCGCGCTGGCCCTGCCGTTTATGTAACTTTGTCAGACGCTGTGAGTTTGCAGAAAACGCCCCTCCCGCGGCGTGGGGCGGGGGCCGCGGCTGGCTGGCGGCTGAGGGCGGGGGCCGCGGCCCGGCCCGGCCCGGCGTTGCCCGCGCGACGGGACCCAGACCTGGCGTTGCGGAAACGCGCCGCGAGCCCCGAGCCAATTATCCGGTATTTACCTTGAACACGGAATTATATGACACGGTTGTAGCTGGAGACCGCGCGTATCCGTTGGAAAAGCCGGGGGTGGAACCAGTGTACTCATTTAATGCACATCGAAAATTTGTAATAACTTGCAGCAGCTGATAGGAGTGTTTTCTTTATTGCATGCTGTAAATTGACCTGCTGTGACACAATTTTCAAATAAAGCGTTGCAGAAATTAAACTTAAGTTATTTTAGAACTAATGACTTTCTTAACTAAATCCTAATTGCATTACTGTAGAGACCTACCTAATTGCTTGCTGAGAGGAGCTTTGCCTGCTCGGGAGGGAGGAGAGGCCTGTGTAGTCACTTTGCCTCTGTGTTTTTCTCTACTCAAGCTTTTCCGACCGTTCCCACAAACCACCTAAGCTTTTAAGGCCTGGGAGTAAACCTGTAAACAGCCCTGGCTGAGCGCCCTGGCGAGTTTGGGGGGGATGCTGGTGGCTTGCACCTTG
Organism: Ctenodactylus gundi; assembly: GCA_004027205.1. NCBI lineage: Eukaryota > Metazoa > Chordata > Mammalia > Rodentia > Ctenodactylidae > Ctenodactylus > Ctenodactylus gundi. The sequence continues at coordinate 196,153 of PVKB01000199.1, forward strand.
ACCTGGTTTCGCTTTTTCTTCGGTAATGTGAGCGTGGTTACCCTGAGTTTTAATTGCTTCTGATAATTCCATGCATTATTTCAGGGACGGCCTAAAGAAAGCTGGTGTTGTGGTTTCAGAGTCCAACCAGGAGACGTGGAGGTAGTGGTGGTTGGGGAGAGGGAAGGGAGGTCGAATTAGAAAGGCTCAGCTGCTTGTACACAAATATACACTACAGCAGTTACAAGGCAACAAAAGTTATTGCAGAATTTGGCAGTCGCTATGGCAACACAATTACTCCATTATAATTGGAAATGCAAAATGCCACCCAGTTAGAAGTTTTACCAGAATAGAGTTTTGGATATCAAGAATATGTGAGATGTAATTTTTTTTTTCAGGTAGCCCTTGTGAATTTTAGACTATGTTCAGTTATCTATTTTTAAGGCTGATTAGCTTTCCCAGATAATTTACTCCCTAGGATCCATGGCATCTTTCCTCAGAAGAACTCTGCTTTGTGTGGGAGGGTAGTATTTTTGTGCTTTAAAAAACATACACCCTGACACATTGTGAGACTTCCATAGCTTTCTGTGCTTTTTTTTATTATTATTATTTTAAATCAGATACCTTCCTAAAGAGAGCAGTAATCAATCAGAAAAGAGGCTGGATTTGCTCCGCAGGCAAATGTAACACTGCCCTCTTTAGAGTTCCTGCTTTCTCTTGCACAAGGAGCTGCTTGGCTGAATGCTTCTGGGAGAGCCCTGGGCTGGGGGTGGAGGGAAGATGTTCAAGTACAGAGGCTTCGGAGGCCTAGGGAGCAAGGACAGATGTGATCAAAGTGGCCCGAGCCAGAGAGCGTTTTCTGTGGTTGGTAGCTTCACTACCTAGGAAAAGTAAAAGCCTCATATTAACATATTCGCAGAGTCCTGGGGTTGTTACCTGATGAGGGGAGAAGGCAACACAGCACCTTGGTTGTGTGCAGCTTGAGTGGTCGTGCTTGGCTTTGAGTGGTCAGAAACTGCTTTAGAAGATGCCCCTCTTGATGTCTGCCAGCAGGACTCCAGTGCTGGAAGTTTCCACACACTGTGGGGCTGCTGCAGCTTAATTTCGTTATAACTCTTTCCTTCTAACTACTGCATATTTATGCCCAGTAATCGACTTCCATTTTCCAGCTTCATTGTGAGGTTTCAATGCAGCATGAATGGCTTTGAATTCCAATCCTTTGATGTTGGGGGTGGCACCAAAGGAAATGCGACTTTGTGCTGTTCTAATTGCCAGAGCAGAAGAAAAATTTCATCACTCCTGTAGAACTCATCCATACTGTTTCCTATTCAAAACGGCTGGGCTTTCATAGCTCTGAGGCTGCCATGAGTAATGTATTAATACCTGATGGAGAGAGTGAGGGAGATGGAGAAAATGAGAGACGACTGCTTCTGCTGGGAGGTGCCAGGGAGACAGGCTATGGTGGGCCTCAGCCTTGGGACAGAGTAGATGACCATAGCTGGCGATTGCCCCAGCTTTGAGCCCCTGCCACTGTAGCCAAAGGCAAGTCTGTTCCTTTGGTTGTAGCCCCACTCTGTCTTGCTGTGGGACAGAGATAGCTTTTGGAGGGGCTTTTATTTTGTTCCTAGGTGGGTAGCATGTGTCCTCTGTGCAGTGGGCTCTGAGCATTTGTTCTCAACCTCGGGGGAGGGCACAGTACTTGGTAGTTCAAGGCAAGTGAGGGGCCATGTCACTTCTGCTGCATTTGAGTAGTCCCCAGACTCACTATTAAGGAGCTGTGGGGCTGAGCGTCCCTGAGCTTATGTCAGTTAGGTGCCCTTCAAGAATCAGCTTTCTTCCCTTGAACTCATGTGGTTAAAGAGGGTTGGACCTGTTAGGGGCGGACCGTGGGCTGTGGAGTCCGTAGCCACTCATGGACTTGCCGCTGCCTTCCTGCCGTGCCATTTCGTATTCCTGGACAGCAGATCTAGAGCTGCACACAGATTACCTCTACTGGACCCTCCATACAACTGTGAGCCAGGTCAGCATCTTCTCTCAGCCCATGTGGAAATCAGAATGCCTTTCCTGGAGAAGGGAAAGTCTAGTAATTGTCACATAAGCTAGTTGCTAGCATTTAATGAGTACCTGACTGGGGTCACATGCCATTGTTTTAACCACTTGTTATCCGTATCTCATCACTACAGCTACCACATGAGAAGTGAATGCTGCTGTGCCCACATTGAGAGAAAAATGAAAGTGGGGCATATGGAACCCCTTGCTGTGTCAAGTCCCAAAGGCTGATTCCCCTCTCTCTTGCTCTTCTTCTGGGCCAAGGATGGTCTTCATGTCAGAGTTAAGTCCTGTCATGGTGTTGCAGTGAGCCCCACCTCTCCTCGAAGATGATTTGGAATACTTTTTGAGTGCAGTGTTGTGCTGATTGTCCCTGGGAGCTGTCAGGGTTAGCATTGTGTTTCAAAGAATCTGGGTGTAGTAATTTTGGCTTCTTGCTGCCTTAGATTATATGTGTTGCTGTAGAACTGGAAAACACCCTAAGAGTTATGGGTTTGGAGTGTAGTTTAGCCTCATACACACAAAGACCTGAATTTGAAACTGTATTATATTTTAGATCGGAAAATGTTCCCTAAAAGTTTCATGTTTTCAGAGATGGGGCTTTTGAAGGCGATCTTGAGGGCTCTGTATTCATCAGTGGTTGAATCTATTGATAAGTTCATAGCTGAATGTGCTGTAGGAGTAAGGGTCTAGTTAAAGGAGGTCTTGGAGTGGGGAGCATGACTTGGAAGGTTGTATCCGTGTCCCTGGCTCCTCTCCTTTCTTTGCCTTCTGGCTGCTGTTCGTTGAGTCATTGTCCTCTGCCATGCCCTTCTACCCTGCCATTTCTGCCTTTGATCCAGCTGGCCATCCATGGACTGAACCATGTGAAACCATGCATAAGTCAAGTGAACTTCTCTTCCATTAAGTTTTGGGTGTCAATACTTTATACACTGCAAATAAAAAAGTTAGACAGGCCATCCTTTGGTTGTTGCCTCCCATGTCAGACTCACACCCTCCCTGGAGAAGCTTTCAGGCTGTATGGACACCTGTAGTGGTGGTGGAAGGTGCCCTGCCTGCATTTCAACCAGAGCTGCATAGGGTTTGCTCCTTTGTCAGTTGTCCTTGGAAGATTTTATTGGAAGAGCACAACACATTTGAGGACCAAAAACTAGTGTGTTAACTAAATTTTTATCCTAAAATGAAGCCAGGAGCCTTAAAGAAAATATTGGCAGATTAAGCAGTATAAGAATTAAAGAAAATCTTTCTGATAATGCTGGGAATGTAGCTTTTTGGTAGAATGCTTGTCTGCATTGTATAAGGGCATGGGTTCCATCCTCAGCAATGCAACAAAAACAAAAAGACCAGTCTCACACTAAAAACTTCATAGGAAGATTCAGAGCCAGTGGAAAGAAAATTATACATACAGATATAGCAGGTCTCCAAGGCCAGTAAAAGACTGGTTCTTAATGATAAATTTGGCTAGAAAGAGACTCCATTTATGCTATAACATTAGAGAGTTTGATAGCACCTATTGCTGGTGATAATAAAGATTTCTGTCTTACAGGGATTTTGCATGGCTTAATATATGGGAATTGCTTAAAATAGGGCCTAGCACAGAATAAACACACTGCAAGGTTTGAGTATTAATTATTTGTTTTCTGGAGAGACCAATGTGTATTATTAGATAAAATTTGATAATTACAATGGATGTCCAGAGTTGTCAATTTTAAATGATGATTGCCCTTGTTCCAGCAGTTCTTCATCTTGGAACATTCTAATGAAAGAGCTACACAGTTCATTTGTATGAAGGTATATGCCGAATGTTAGGCTAAGTCACTTATGAAAGCTGTGTGTGATGCATGCCGTTGATACTGCTGTGCCACATGTGAAATCATCCATGCAGAGAGAGGCAGAAGTGTGCAGGTACTTGTGGAAAATGCGGGCCAGGGTCCCCGCAGTGGTGGTGGCCATGGCGGGGAGGGGGAGGAGGGGACCGGGAAATGGGGCATCAGTGACTTTTTTTGGGTGCAGGTTGGTATTGTATGTACATTCTTGTGATGAGCATGTACTTTTTGAATAATAGTTTTTGAAAGTTGCTATGGTTGGGTAAGAAAAGAGTCTTCAACTTCTTTATTAGCAAAGGAGAAGACCTAAGTTGAGAAGTAGATTAGTAGGCTTAGTGTTAGAAGAATCTGAGAGTCTTTGTTGCTGAGTCACTTGTATGTAATTGTTGCCAGCCTCATGGATGTGGACTGCTCTGACAACTTGCACTGCAAGCCGTGTCATAAGTGGCCTCTACCTAGAGCATGTCTGTAGCTACCATTCTTTGTACAAAGCTCTGTCAGGGATTCCCCCGGTTAGAATCTGTGACTCTGGAAGCCCTGTCTGATGTCAGCTTCTGGCTTACCAGTCTTACCTGATGGCGCTTGCCTTATTTGCTGACCTCCCCTCACCCCCACTGTTTTGCTTCCTTGTAGTCTATCATACCCTTTTGACCCCTGGGCCTTTGCACGCACCGCTCCCTTTTTTCTTGGGACTGTCTTCCTTTACCTCGTCTTGCCTAACTTCTCAGTTCAGACTTATGCTTGGCCTGTTCATTTTAGCCCGAGTCATCCTTAGGTGTTCCTAACAGGATCCAGTTGTGCAATTCCAGTTGCTCATTGTGACATTAATTGTTTAATGTCATCTCCTCTGCTAGCTGAGGGCTTCATGGAGTTGAGAGGTTTGAGAGCCTCATACCTTTGTTGTACCCAGTACCTGGCAGTGTGGATACCCCATGACTGCGTGTCTGGTGCAGAGCAGGCTTTGGTGGCGGAGCACGTGGAGGATCCACTTCTGCCCATAGCGCCTCTGTGGGGCTTCTGCCTGAGGCCTGGAGTTGCCCGTTTTCTAACCCTTCTCTTCCTCATATCTGGATTTGTGAGATTGCATGCTTTTTAGGTAGATGCCACGAATACAAATGAAGTGGACTTTGTGACGCAGCAGAGCACAAGGGAGAAGGGCCGCTCACATAGCTGTCAAGTGGCACATGGGGCCACAGTGCCAGGGCCAGGCCGGGGTGCAGGGGTGCATCCGTGTCTCCCGGACAGATCAGTTGGCACAGTACTCAAGGGGCTGAGCTGCTGCTTTGATTAAAGACATTTTCCTTTGCTTATTTTAATTTGGAGTTAATGGCATCATTTAATCATTTCTTATTTAGCCTTGTAATTTTAGTATGATACCTTAATATGGCTGCCTATGTAAACATTTTGCAATCTCCTGAGTTTAAAAATGGGAATGTTAGGCTTTGCTACTTTACTATTGTTTATGAAGTATTCCGTTTGTGTGAATCAAGTGCTTTTGTTGGAGTGATGTTTAAGCTTGAAACAATAAATCATTCTTATGGTCTGAAAGCCTGAACCAGCATTCCAAGTGGGAGTGTTCCAGTGGTGATGGAGTTGTGGTGTCCCTTGGGAACGGCCATCTTCTGAGTTTATGGGCTATTTGCTAGAGCGGTACTTTTGAAATGGAGAAGTTTTTGTGATCCCTGCTCTCCCGTCCTCTCCTTGGTGTTGGGTGGCCCATGGGGGTGAGTTTCCTGAATGCTTTTAGTAGGTAAGTTATCTTACAAATTCTAATTCTACACCCCAGCTCAGACACTAGGCCTTATGTGAGACTGGACTCTACCTGCTCTGTGGTTGACCTAGTGGGGACTCAGTAACCCAGACTTGGTCAGGAGATGCTCACCTCTATCCACAAGAGGAGCCCACCTCTGCCTGCTTATGTGTTGATGGAGACAGAGGAGGAAGAGGCAGAAACACACAAGTACACGCAGATTGGGTCGTGGTACCACATAGAGGATTCTGCACACACAGCAGGAGCTCTGGCTCTGAGAAGAGTTGTACGTTTTTTTCCCCTTCTGCCAGTGTTTCTGAGACCTTCCTCTTGTTGACCTTGGACCCTTGAGAGAAGTTATTTGGGACAAAAGCTCTCTGGGAGCTTCTTCAGGGGACTGAGCTATCCTTTACCTGATCATCTGTTCTCTGTTGAACAGTGCAGGGCCATCGCCTGCTGGTACTGTATCATTTGAGTAGCACAGCATAGAGCAAGATCCCAACAATTGAGCAAAGTGGCAGAGCACCTGGACCTTGTCTTTGTGGGGGACCTGTGAAGACTTGCACACCTCGGACTCATGTTTGAGCCCTGTGACCCCATTTCAGTTTTGGGCTATGGACCTGTGTGTGAGGTGATGCCAGTGACAAGGGTGAATTCCCCAACATTAGTGATGTAACCTGGCTAGTGAGGGATCTGCCTCAGTCTGTTTGGGTCTTTATAGGGAGCCATAAGAGAAAATGCCTAGGAGATGCTAGAATGGGTTAGACTTCACCCTTTCTGCTATAGATTTGCTCTGAAAAAAAGAGTAACAATGGGTCTTTGTCTCCATTCTTTGGGAACATCTCTTCCATACGGAGTTGTATCCTTATACCTTCCTTAGCTCTTCAGGTTGGAGAACATAGACAAAGACGTGTCACTAGGGCTCCTGAGTTCTTACTTTGATATTCTTGTACGCGTCTTCTCCAGAGTGGGCTGTTTCCTTTCATTCTTACTGTTTGGTGTGTTCGCAGCAGCTTCAGTGTCTCCATAGGTCACCAGCTACCTAAAACAGTAGCTGACCTGCCAGGTCCTCTCCTCACTCCCACTAAGATCCCAGAGACATTGCTGCTGGCAGGCAACGTCTGAGCCATGAAGGAGCTTGGGGGCAGGGGGCAGATGATGTTTCTCTGGGATTATGGGAAATGCACTGTAAGGGTTTTTTTTTTTTTTTTTTTTTTTTTTTGAGGGTGGCCCTGAGTAGTAAGCAAGGAAAGACTTCTGATAGCTTTTGATCAGATGAGGTGTCTCCATGGCAGTTCAGAGAACACTGTACACCAAAAAATTGCCTGACTTTCCCAGAAAGTGCAAATGGAAGAGATATTCAGGCAGGGTTTGATCCAGCTCCTCTAGTGTCTCAAGGGGTCTTATTTTTGTGCTGTCTGGGACAGTCACATTCATGTGTTCCGAGGCCGTGCCAGCTGTACCCAAGCCTCTGCAACTGCTGGCTCCTGCACAGCAGAAAGAATCTGTGATGTAGCAAAGCCTTGGATCTGCTCTCCTTGGCCTGCCATTAGTCACCAAACAGCTCTAAATCAGACCCTGTAGCCAGAGGCACAGTTTGGCTCAAACTTTGTGCTGGTGCTGGGCTCACCTGTTCTGAGGTGGGCTGAGGAGGCTTGCTGGGTACTGGCTTCCTTAATGTGGAAATTGCTGTTGTAGGGAAGCGAGTGTACACTGAAGAGGAAGTCAATGCCGGGATCGTCCGTGAGTCCCTTGTGCTTCATGCTGTTCAGTAGCAGTTCTGGGACAGCTCTTGAGTGAGCTTGTTGTGCCCAGGCATGACCTTGAGGCTGCACAGAATTCATCCCAGAACCTTCAGCGACTCTCTGAAGGAGAGATAGTCTCGTCTCCAAGGTGAAGCAGGGAGTGCTGAGCAAGGCTTGCCAGAGGCCCCGACAGCGTTCTCTGACAGTAATGTCTAGCACATACTTCCCCCTTACCCCCTTCATGTCTGCCTGTTCCTGGGTGGATCCTCTTTGGTAGAAGTCACGACCTTTGGGTAAAATACAGTTGCAACGTGGCAAAGGTTATAGAACTGCATCAGGTCTAGTCTCCTCCCTTCTCTGCTAGCTGGCTGGTGGGTACAGGGGGTCTTGGTGTGGGTCGGTGGTACTTTAGGGAGCTCTGCTGCTCTAGCTCAGTGAGGTGGTTGTGTAGGGCTGTGATCTGAACAGGCAAGAGAGTGGGAGACAGACTGGGCCTTGGTGGGTGGGCTTCGTAACTGTCCTCGCTGTTTTAGGTGGCCGTACTATCAGGAATGTGTCAGCCGTTTCAGGATGTTCTAGGGAAAGGCTAGATATATATCAGCCCTCCTGCCTTGTTTGAAGGGGAACAGATTTCAAAGGTCTGTGAAGGCTGTCTCAAAAAGCTTGACAGATTCTGTCTTCGTCTCTGAGGGTGAGGGGTTTGTTGAAAGAAATGTGCTATGAGATCAGACTGAGGAGCTTTAGAGTCTGGACTTTGTAGCCCTCCGGCATGTGGCAGGTTATGGTGGTCAGCTCTCAGCCTTGCTCACCCTGATCTCTGCCAAGTGGGTATGAAAAGTTCTGTCTCAAGATTGTTGTCAGGATCAGGCAAAACAAAGTCCTGCTCTGTGTGTGAATCGAATGGGCATTGCTGCATTCCCTCGGTCAGGTGCGTGTGTGTCAGCCACACCTGCCGTATTTCATTTCTATTGCATGTCAGGCACTGCGCTGTCATTTGTGCCACCTATTCGTCCTTGGGCATGGATGGCCTTTCTCCCGTGTGAGCACCAAGGAAGCTAAAGCCCCTGTATGGGTGGTTCAGTGGTGAGAGCCAAAGCGTCCAGCTGCCAGCTGCTCCTGCCTATCCCTCTCCTCCTCAGCATTAACTGGGATACATAGAACTTCTTTCTAAGGTGGGAAGGGCAGGCCTCATTTAAGAAAATGCGTGTATTTGTGGGTCGGAAAAATCCGTGGTGAGGGGGTTCAGCTGTTCAGAAGGGAGCCTGGGTAAGTGTCCCAGTGCAGTCACACACAAACTACCCTATGGCATTAACCCACCCTCTCCAAGCCTCAGTTTTCTTATCTGCCCAGCTGTGGAGAGGCCTTTTTCAGGTCCCAGTTCAGCTCCAGGAATACAGCCCTTTCTTCTACCCATCTACGTTGTTGTGCACACAGATGCATGCATATATGCAGACAGACATATATGGTATGTGCACACGAGTATAAACATGTCAGTATCCATCTGTACACAGGTGGGCACTGACATGCACATGCATGTACACTGGAATTTGTGCAAAGTGAACATCTGTCTCTCCTGGTATGCCTCCTGGTGGGCTGAGACAGGCGGCAGCTCAATTCTAGTCAGCTCCACTTAATGAGGAACAGCGGGATTTCTAGAACTTGAGTGCATCCAGTGGCAGTCAGGGTGATGAAATTCTCACTCACGGAATGCAGATCCCACCCAGTTCCTCCTCTGCATGGAGACACAGCCATCTCCATATAGCCCAGGCAGTGAGAACACTTTCTTTGCACAGCCTGGTGTGAAAGAGGTTGGGAGACCTCAGATGAAGGGTGTCTGAGGGTTAGGATTTTTCCTAAAGGCCTGGAGTAGAACTGGGAGGCTTTCCGCTCAGCGTGAGTAGGCCTGGTGACTACAGCCCTGCCAGTCTATAGGAGATAGGCAGCCAGCAGTGCTTGTGGCTTGTGAGTGGATTGGGAGAAGGGAGAGTGGACAAGGCTCTTTCTGCAGATGCCAGGGCTTTAGTGTCTTGTGCTTGCAGGACCCTGATGTTGTTTCTCTGAATGGCTGGTGCCCTTGAACTGGCCACCCACATCGGTGCTGGGTCCTGGAGACAGATTAGAACCAGAGCCCTTCTTCTCAGGGCTGGTCCTTGGTCCATGGACTAATGAACTTGGAAGTTTTGTTTAAGCTGTTTTATTATTAAAATATTATCTTTGTACATATTTTTATAAAAATCAGCATTTTGGAGGTTTAAAGCAGGGATGGGAGCCAGTATTGCTGTAACTGTCTTGTTGGAGCAGACCTGTCTTTACAGGCCAGCACCATGCCTTTGGATGCAGGGCAGGTTTATTTTTTTTACTGAAGTTTTCTTCTTGGGAAAGATGTACTTAAAAATGTCATTTTGCATGAGATCATGAATCTCTGGAGGCTGCTAGTAACCAGATTAAGATTGCATTGTACAGGAGCAGTGGGTTCGTGAGTAGCTGAGTATCTTAGCACTGACTTGGCCTGCAGCTGGTCTTAACCACCTTGACCAGCATAGAGGTGAAGGGTGCCCATGTGCTGTGTCCTTTTCTGTGTGTGGAGACGCTTTGTTCTGAGGGGAGCGTGCCTTGCATGCACCCTTCACGCAGTTGCAGCTGAGTCTCACGAGTGGCCTGGGATGACAGTCCCTGAGCCCTCCACTAGAGGTGTCTGCCGCTTAGCGGCCTTTTCTTCTGTGTGGCTCATGCCTCTGCTTTCGTTCGTGACTGCGTGTGGTGCTAGAGGTAGAAGGCTGTGTTCAACGTTCTGCGGGGTGGTGTTGACTTAGCACTATCTTGCCTGCGTTCCTACTTCTATTTTATACTCATTTTTCTCATTCTTCCAGTGTCTGGGGTTGATTTCTTACGCCAGACGTGGAGGGGAGCCCCTTGAGCGGACTAGGGCATGGACCTACTGGCTAGCTTATTGCCCCCTAAGTGCCTTCTTGAACAGGGAATATTTTAGCTGCTGCACTGGCAGGCTTGCAGGGCCCTCTAACTTGAAACAGAGAGGTTCAGTTGTAATTGATCAGGCAGTATTTCAGCATACTACATTTGGAAAATGAACTTGTCTTTGTTGCTTCACTGTGGACTGTGTACGTGCTCTGGATTTCTTTGAAGCTCTTGAAGGAACCAGGCGTGAGGTACCTGTTCCAGTTATGTGGTTAAGAAATATCCCCTGCCACTTGAGCTCCGCCAGATCTACTCTCCAGGTCTGACTCAATCTTCCAACAGGCAGCATTTTAATCTGTTTTTGGATTTCTAACATACGGTTTGCTAGCAAGTGGTCAAACCTCCACAGTGAAATTTGTGACTGAGAAGGGTCTGCTCAGTAGCTATTTTCTTTACAGAAATGTACAGGGTTTAGAGCAAGCCAGGGCCTCTGTACTGGTGAGGAACAATGTTGGGCCTGCAATGATGCAGAGACTTCCCTGTGTTCCTGGGCTGCTTGGGCTAGAGCCTGATAGGGCATCCTGAGGAGCCAGTGTTCTTTATGAGCATCAGGATACCAGGAGTGGGATCACTGTGCTGACAGATAAGATCTTGGATGTGAAACCCAGCACGCCTCTAGCATGGATATGTTACATTGCAGAGCACATCTCACCTTGCATTTTAGATAAAATAAAAGCTTGTAAAGCTCCCACCTGGGTTGGGCTGTCTTTCCCTGGCCTGACTGCCTGGGAAAGCCCAGAAAGTTTCTCCCTGTGGAGAGGGCCCCCAGGGGAGTAATTGAAGATTTCACATAGAGAGACAGAACTGTGGCTCTGGAATTCAGCCACTCCCTATGGCGTGGACCGTTAGGGTCCCTCCTGGGTGGCCCTACAGTTACATGATCAGAAGAGTATATAATGGGAATTAGGTCTTGTATGTTGCCTAAGATTGTTTCTTATTAAAGTATTTTCAATATCATTAATATTAAGGGAACTAAATTGGGAGAATAGATCAGCATTACAAATAAGCTGTTGCTGTAATTGGGAAAATACTAATGATTTAATTTGCATATGTGGCAGAAGCATTTTTTTATGACTGCCTTGATAATAAAAGACAGACTGAGTATCACAAATGCAAGCAAATAAAAAATCAATTAATTCTCCTATTCATTTTTAAAAAATGGTATTCCCAGCTTTCACAGTGACAGTTTAATAATTAGGGTGCCTAATTTTAATCTGTTACGTGGGTGCGCACCCTGCCTAACTTGGGCAGCCAGCTGCCTTTGGTGTGATTCTATGCTGGAGTTGACTTCCGGGAGGAGTACAGGATCTGGTGTCCTTGGACGAAGCTTAAGAGCTTGTTGCCCTGTGGCTCTGTGTGACGTGCTTCACTGTCCTGTGTACTGTACCAAATGAGCCAGTCTTTGTGAAGGAGTATGTGTGTTGGATGGAACTGAAGAGCAGTGACATGTGTCACTCAGGCCTGAGTTTTTGAGAAGTTCTTGCCAGGGACGTCTGACAGGGAAGGAGGGATTTTGGTTCATAGTGGAGGGGAGGGGAATGGTACTGGCATCTAATGAATTGAGGCCCGTGTTGCTGCTTAGTGTCCTGCAGTGTGCAGGACAGTTACACCACAAAGACTTAACCTGTCTCAAAGTGCCACTGGTACCAGGGTGGAGCCCTCTTGTCTTTGAGTCCAGGACACTAGTATTTATTTCAGCCTTAGAAATGACACTGCATTTGATAACGATGAATTTTTGTTGCACAGTACAGTCCTTTCTTGGGGGCCGTGTTACTTACATCATTTTCAGTTTAGGAGCAAGGAAATGGAATTAGCTCTTAATTTATAAATTTATATTTTTTTTCATGGGAATAAGACATACCTTTATCCTCTCTTTTTTCTTTCTTTTAATTATTCTGCCACTTTCAGGTTTGAAAAATGGGTTTCAGTGCCCCAGAACTTACATTTTCCCAGCCAGAGCATTTTTTTTTTTTTGCATGTAGATGTAGTTGGAGCTAACAAAGAGGAATGTTTGTGTTGTAGTAACTACATAAAATAAAAGATTGCTGAACTGTCAGTTGCATTTTTAGTATATGCTAAAACAACATGCTTAGGGTCCTTGGTCTTGTTCTACAGCTGTACTGGCTGCATGTGTCCGTCACAGTGAAGGAGAAAGGTGGCCAGGGCAGGTAGCGCGCAGTCAGGGGAGGGGTGTGCCTAATCCTAGACAGGTGCCTTCACCATGGCACTGTGTGCTCACCCTGTGCCTGGGTCTTATCTCAGTTGTTGTAAATAGTTGTCCTACTGTGTGTGTCCTGTGGGGTGCTGTTACTCAATTACTACCAGTCATTTTATCACAGGTCAGACATGAATATGTATTTGCTCCTTAGAATTCTGGAGGTGCTGCCCAACACCTACAGAGGAGTGGGAAGTGGTTTCCATTTGCTGGGAGGTTTAAATTAGTGCATTTCATGTTGTCTGAAATGGGGATTTTAAAGGCTGAGTAAAGGAGGGGCAGCATACCTCTGAAATGGGGATAGAAGAGCGAAAGGATTCATGGAACTAAACACTCTTGATGATTTATTAGATTTGTGAGTATGTGTGACTGACTTTTTAAAACGAAAAATAATTTTAATAGTGACATTACAACCTAAAATTTCCCATCTTAAACTTTTAAATGTATAGCTTATTCTTAAGTGTACTCACATGCTCATGCAGCTAACTTTTTTCCTTTTGCCACACTGTGCACTCATTAAAGTTACTGTGTTTGTTTTTAAGATAGGTGTTTTTCATAAAACACAAGGTCACTTACATGAAGAACACAAACACTTGCTAGTGCTAAAGAAAAGATGGGAAGAGACAAATGTTTACAAATGTAGAGATTATACAGGTATTCATATAAAATGTCTATAATATATTAATATAAAACAAATGTATATTCACATGAGTGTTTTAATATGTAACATTACTTCATATATATTAAATACATGATAACTAATATATTACAATACGTTAAATAATATGACGCTACACTAATTGTGTAATACATTATATATGTGCACATGTGTGTGTCTTTCCAAGTATGTATTCTATGGAGGAGACCTTTAGGGATTATAACCACAGTGGTCCTTACTGAGCACATGACCTGTGACTCCTGCCTGTTACCTTAGTCTAAATCCGTAAGTCTGACCATGCTGTTGGTTCTCTTTCCCTGTAGGAATCAAGCCCTCACTCTTGGCCATGTTGCTCAGGGGCAGATTCTGCCCCGCAGTGTTTCTGATCCTGGGTCCTACTTCCTCTTTCACACTTGACCCCAGCCAGTGGAGTATTGGTGTTCCCGATTAGAGGATGGGCCAGAGCCTAAGGTTTGCAAGTTCCTCCTGGTGGGGGGTCTGCAGCCTCGTCCTGAGGCATTTTCTCGTGTTTCTCTCCTGCTGTCTGCTCTGGGGTGTGGTGTGGAACCTTATTCTGTCTGTTCTTCCTGGAAGACCAGCAGTGAAGGACCTGCTAGCTCAGTATTCAGAGGGTCTTTGGGTTCTGAGTGGAGAAGCTGAGCAGGTGGCCCTGCAGGCTGCCAGAGCCTCAAGGGAAGACCCTGAGCCCAGCCAGGATTCTGTGGGGCTGCTGGAAAAACACCCAGTGGGCTGTGAAGGCAGCAAGAAGGAACCAGGCCATCGTGTAGGAAGTGGGGGCCCTGTGCCCAAAAAGGTACCAACCAGGTCATTCTGGAGTGGGTGATCTGAAAGCTGTGGTGCTAGGACTGCTCAAGTGAGAGACCTTTTGAGCACCTTTGTAAGCTATGCTATGATTTTCTTCTTGGACCAAAGAGCAGGCTGTCGGGGCCTGGGCAGGGATTGACTTGCAGGAACTGTGGGAAACTTGGTAGAGACTGGCAGCTGGTACCTCAGTGGGTGGGCAAAGCTAAGTTGGCTACGGGGACACAAGAAGTATTTGAGCTCTCATTTTAATTGCCAGTATTTTGAATGTTACTACACTTCCTTTTCTTCTGGTAGGCAGCCTGCCTGTGACTTGAGCTCACATACCTATATGGTGGGACTCAGTACTTGTAGGAAACTCCTTTTCCGGTCAGCCCCAGCTTTGATAGTCAATCCTGTGCCTGTATGAGGCTGGTGGGTCCCCTGTGCCCTCCCCTTCTACCTTTCCTCACCCTCTGCTTCCTTGGTACATGTGGCACACTAGTGCTCCATGGCCCTTTGCCCTGTTAGAGGAGCGTTCTTTCTTGGCTTCTCTATCTTGATAATTTCTGAGCACTATTCAGGGGTGTGTTGTTTTTGGTGCCTCACATCACTTTTCCATGACTTGGTGTTTTTGAGGTGTGGTATGTTTAGGATCCCCTATGTGCTTAGAGTTGGCCCTGCACAAGGGCCTCCTTCTGTGAAATGGAAGAGGGAAGTGATGAAAGGGGGGATCTTGGCATCTAAGTGTATGTTGGAAATCTGCAGAAGTGTCTGCTTGTTCTTACTTGTATTTGGAAGAGTTTTACCTCAGGCAAAATCATCTCAAAAAAGGAGAGTTTAAGATATATGAACCTTGAGTGAAAAAGAAAAATCTAGGATGTGGCAGGATCATAGGTCCCTGTTGTCAGCTGTGAGGGCCCTGTTGCCTGGTGCTGCATAGGGATAGCTGTTAGATTTGGGGATCCCAAAGGGCCTGCAGATGAAGGTGAGGAATCCTTTGCTCTGGGAGGAGGGGATGTGAAGATGGGTCCTCGTAGCTTTGACTATGGGCACTGTGGTTACTTGACATGGCCTTGTGGAAATGGATGTAGTATTCCAGGGTTTTCTGTCCTGTTCTTCATGGCTGTGACCTTATCACCTGGCCTTACTACTTCCAGTCACCTTCCCTGTTGCTGCTTTCTTGTGTTGTCCAGCTCCTACCACTATGGACACTGTTTATCTGCTTGCTGTTGTTTTCTAACAGGAGCACAGATCCTAGAGCTGTTGTGAGGTACTGCGCATGACTAGCAGCAGCCAGGGCCATTCTGTGTGTACAGGGCTTGCTCCCAGTCTGACAGGGCGTCTTCCCTCTTAGGTGTTCCCCAGGCACTGGCTGAGGGAAAGACCATCTTGGGATATTTCGCCTCAGGGGCTTCTGCCATAACACTTTACCCCCTCTGTAGTCTTTAATAAAAAATAAGTTGAGAACCAAGAAGCATTTTGACTTTCTTACAACTTTTGTTTGTAGAGAAAAGTAGAGGTCCATAAGATGGTAGTAAACACTAAGCAGGTCAGGGACTCTCAGTATGATGTTTGAAAACTGTTCCCATCACTGCCTTAAAACATATCTGGAAGTTAGAGGCAACATTGCAGTATGTTTCATGATTCCACGTCTGGGCCTGTCTATCTGGTTGTGTTCATAAGTCATGTCTGCAATGTCCCTCAGGTCAAAGCCAATATTCTTGTGGGTGGTCTTTTCCACTTTTTGATCCCTGTGTAGTATTCTGCCCAAGTGGAACCTGCTGCTAGCTCTGTCTCCTGTTAGATGATGGTGATGAGAATGGAAGGGCACTGGGACTTTCCACGTGTTCACTGATATGCGTTTTGCTTCTGGTAGTATAGCCTCGGCGGTTTGTGGGAAGAGGAAGGCATGATATATTTATGGGTTTCTAGTTGGTGGCCAGAATAGGACCCATTGAGTTATTCTCTCTTATTTGTGGTGACACACTGAGATGTGAATGTATTTGCAGAGGACAAGGCCTTATGCTGTGACACCATATTAAGGTTCTGTGGATATGCTAAGGGGCGTGCTGGTTGGCGTGCGTTGGGCTGGAGATTCAGGCCTCTGAGCAGACGCGTGGTAAGTCTGCACCTGGAGGGCGTGGGAACAGGCTGCTTCGGTTAGCATGTGGCATAAGAACCTGCGGTAACCATGTTCTCTTGGGTTGTACAGCCATGCTAAAGTCAGCTGCTTTCAGTTTCAAGGGACATTGTGAGTTGAAGTGACATTTGGAAAGAATACATGCAACTAAGACTGCCATAGTGTCAACTGCCTTTAGGTGGCATGTCTCAGGCTGTTCTTAAAAGGATGGTACGCAGTTCTGTGGGCAGAGGTTGTGTAGACTCGCAGTGTCCATCATGTGGTTGGCCTTCGCAGCAAGCATGTGTACTCGGGGGGCCATGCATCCTTGAGGGCCAGAGAGTTAGTGCTGAGTCATTGCGCCCCAGTGGTTAGGGGGTGAAAAGATGGTCCATGTCCAGAAAAGACAGGTCCAGAATAACTTCTCCTTTGAATAAAGATCTTCGTAAAAAGTCGCCTCTTCTTGAGCTTCTGGCCTTTCTCTTTGTCATTGTAGAGTTGTATTTTGTTCCATTGTTGTTTCAGTGTCAGTAGCCTTTTGTGTTGTGTTTATTTATGGAACTAGATTCCACAGAGATCCTCCCCGACCTTGTGCTGCATTCCCCTGATTTGTAATATTGGTGTAGTTTTCCTTTACACTCTGCTGTTTTATAATCTCTGCTCAAGTGTGGTCAATCTGGCTTTGTTGAGAAACATGTGGTATGAAGACCAGCACCTCAGTCTGTCTGGCCTACAGCTGAATGGTGCACATCATTTTAAGTGTGTGTGGGTGCTATGTGCTATATTGTATCAAAGCCCAAGTTGCTAGAAGCAGTGAACACCTGCTGTAAAGCCAGGATGGTCAATAGTGTCTCTACCACTTGCTTTCTCTGGTGGCATGGCAGTGACAGCCAGTGAAATGTATATAAAGCAGAGATCCCTAAATCCTGGGACTTAGACCAATACCTGTCTGTGGGCTTGGAAGGTCCAGGCTAGAAGAACAGACAAGCATCGAGCAGGTGAGTGGAGAGTGAAGCTCTACCTGTTGTCAGTGTGATTCTTTTAGTTTCCGACGCTCCTGCTGATCTGACTGGGTGAAACTTTGGTCTCTGCTCCCCCACTGCACTGTTCTGCATCTCAAAGCTATCCTCCAACAACCTACTGTGTAACCAGTATACCCTCCCAACTTCTCCCTGTCCTTGGGAGAATGGTCTTTTAATTAAACTAGTCCATGATATCAAAAATGTTAGCACCACCGATCTAGATGGTTTTGTAAAGGAGCTACCACCAGGCAGTGCCTTCCTTGGGCTCAGGATACAGTTCTGTTGCTCAGAATTTGCTAGCCTTATTTTAAGCAACTGTTGAGGGGCACATGGAAACTTCCTGAGATGTGGGTGAGGTCCTGAGGGTGCCCACTAGGCTGTTATGGTGACATGGCTCCATGTAACACCTGTAGTCAGGCAAGGTGATACTCCTCTCTGACACTCTTCCAAAGGGATGTGACAGGCCTAGGCTGGACTGGTCTCCTTGCTGTTCAAGTGGTAATAACTGATCAGGGAATGCCTTGCGACCCCATCTCCCAGGCCCCCAGAGTTTGGTGGCCACAAAGGAAATACCTACCCAGAGTCCTTGGCTTTGCTTGGTAGAAGGCTGTGATCTACCTTAGGTTCTTCCTTCACTTGGATTATTGCATTTGTGATGCGCAGAGTTGTGTCTTGGGGTCCTTGGGAGGCTGGGCTCAGTGGGGGTATTTCCTTGCAGTGTACTGCTTGCAGGAAAGGTGCAGGTGAGTGGCCACTGTAGCATCCCATGGAAGTCAGTGTGTTAGGGGTGTCTGGTCTGCATCTGTGTGAAAATAGTTGGCCTAGGGTAGGGACTGTGTCTCCCCAACCCTCCATGGTGTTATCTGTCTCACCATGGACCACTAAATAACCAGGACCAGCTCCAAATGTGTGATAATTTTGTAGCCCAGCCTCAGATCCAGAGCAAGTGTTTCTGGAGGGCTTGGGAAACACTGCAATGAAGGGATGGCTGCGAGTTGGATTTGGAGGGGAGTAGAGAAACTGAGGTGGCTCTGTCCTGGAGAGACAGAGAGGTCCAGTCCTAGCTGCCTTAGGATGCTTTCATGTGGCTGCTTTTCAGTCACTCTTGTGATCATCATAGCCCTAGGATCCTTCCTCTGCCCCCATCTAGCCTATGGATGCCCTGTTCATCACAGCTGATGACTCCCAGGCCTTTGGATCTAGATACTGCATACTCCTCAGGTGAGACATCTTGAGGGGCCTTTCAGGGTTGCCTTATGGATGCGTGCACGCCCCCTTCACTTTGGCTTAGTCTTTCTCACCACTCTTATTCCTGTTCCTGCCGTGACCTCAGGGATGTCTTCCACCTCCACCTGTGGTTTCTACAACTCTGAATTCCGGATCATTCTTCTTTATCCTACAGACATCTGAGCAGTGGGCTTGCTGTCCTGTGTTGGTGACAGGAAAACCTGTGGCAGGCTCTTTTGTTTACTTTTTAGTGTCTTATTTTGATTTTTTCTCTGGAACTTTGAGGCCTCATCTTTGGTTTTTCTGGACTTTAAGAGTGTATAGCTTTAAAAATTTATCCTGTTTGGTGTCAGGGACCCTTGAATTTAAAAATCTTGATTGTTATCTGGGGAAAATTTCCTCCTCTTATCACCATCATTTTCAACATCATTTTCTCTTGCACCGTGTCCCTTGCTGCTCCCTCTCCTTTTGCTGGAGTTCCTGTTGATGCAATGTGTATCCATTGTTTTTTTTCCCCCCTTAAATTTTCTATTTATTTGTCAGTTTCCAAGCTTATTGCAGTTTCTTTGACACAATATGTGCTCTGCCAGACTTGTCAAAGAACAAATAAATATTATAGCAAAAGTGTATAGAATGTATAGTTTCTAGGTACAATAAAGTCATTCAAATATGAGATCTTACAGTATTTTGTTCCTAGGGCATAAGTAATATATCTAATATAATCCTTGTCGAATACATATGTATGTATGTGCGTTTAATGTATTTATAAAGTCTGTAAAGTATGTATGAGGTATGATCACAATATATAATGAATGTTTAAATAAAAATTATTATATATTAAATGAACATATTGTCATTGATTTCCTCAAGTTTCCACTTACTCTACATTTTTTTTTTTTTTTTTTTTTTTTTTTTTTTTTTTTTTTTTTTTTTTTTTTTTTTTTTTTTTGAGACAGGGTTTCACTCTGTAGTCCAGGCTGGTCCTGAACTTAACCATGTTGCCCAGGTGGGCCTTAAACTCACAGCCGTCTTTTCGCCTTAGCCTCGCTAGCTGGGATCATAGGCATGCGCCAGTATGCCTGGCTGATGTGGTGCTGGGGAATTGAACTTAGGGCCTTGCTCTTGCTGGGCAAGCATTCTAATGGCGGTGCTATTCCTCCAGCCTAAATAATGTTCTTACTACTTTCCAAAGCAGTTCTGAAAGGCCTCCTTTGTGTGTGTCTTTTTAAAGATGTGATCAAATAGACAGTGAGCGGTGTTGCCAAGGACCACCCAACAGAAAGGCAGGCTCATAAAAGCATAATGGGTGTCCTTGTCCACTTTGTTCCTTGGGTCTGGAACTGTGCAACTTCTGGCTCTCCTCCAAAATCAAAATGACTGTGAAAGGTCAACTTTTTGTGTTGACTCGGGACACAGAGGCAGCCATGAAGCCAACTGAAGACAGTCAGGAAAGAGGACCTCCAGAACTGCTTCAGAAAGTGGCAAGAACAGTGGGATGAGTGCATTTGAAGTGATGGAGAGTATTGTGGGGAAAAGATCAATAGTGTGTGTCTTTTACTATAATAAAATAAAAAAATTTAAATCTTCATCATTTTGGGGTATTATACCTTGTAAGACTTTGCAACAGTTCATAAGACTTCTTACTAAATAAGTTAGCATTTATTTTGTTTTTGTTTTTACATTTTATTTATTTACATATCACATCTCTTTCTCATTCTCATTCTTTCATCCACCCACTCCCCCACTTTCTCTTTCCCTCTCCGCAAAGCACATTTTCTTTTTTCCATATCTCTTACTTTTTTTATAGTTTGTTTTTCTCATATTAGAGAAACCATATGATATTTATTGTTCTGGATCTCGTTCATTTCGGTGAGCATGATGGTCTCAAGGTGCATTCATTTTTCTACAAATGACTCAAGTTTGTCATTCTATATGGCAGAGTGGTATTCCATTGTGTATGTACACCACATCTTTTTTATCTGATCGTCTGTACTTGGGCATATTGGCTTCACTTAAGATTTGGCTATTGTAAATTGTGCTGCTATAACCATGGGTATGCAGCTGTCACCATTTCCATTGGTTTTGATATTCACCCCAGCCTCCGCCTTCTGGTTGGAAGATGTTCCCTGTGTTCTAAGTGTTCTACCTGCAGGAGTTCCAAGAGCTTCTTCAGGGTCATGCATTGCTTGTCTGTAGTGGCTTGGTCTCCGTTGCCTTTTGAAGGTACTGTGTTTTCTTGGAGTCATCTGGGCTTGGTGTTTCTCTGACTCGGTCAGGTCATTATTTTTCTTACTATTACTTTTCCTAAAATGACTAGTAAATTGTAAATATTTAAGAATGAGGGGAAGACAAATTCCAGAAGTACAGCAATGGAAATTTCCAGAGGCATTTGGGCATCAGGGTCTCTTCCTCACCCATCCAGGATATCTAGAAGCTTCAAAGGGCCTCTCTCCTGATTTAAAAATTCAGCTTGAGCCAGAACCAGTACTGCATGCCTCTGATCCCCGCACTCTAAGAGGAGCACAAGTTTGATCCTAGCCTGGGCAACTTAGCTACTTAATGAGACCCTGTCTCAAAATCAAAAAATAATGGTGTAGCTTATTGTGAAGGCCTTGGGCTCAATCCCCAGTAGCAGACTCCCTCCCCCCAAATAAATTTGAGAACAAGTGAAGATATTGTCAGCTCAATCAGTGAGTAAACCAGAGTTCTGAAAAAAAATCATTAACATTTGACAAATGCAAGAATCATATTTAATGTGCAGAGTCCTCTTAAAAATGGAGAAAGAGATGAGACTTAGAAAGTGAGACAGATATCAAAGGCAACACAGGGAACAGCAAGATGCCCACATTGAAGAATATTCCTAGGCACTGTGACCACCTGGTGTGTATATATATGTGCATTAAAATAGAGAAGAGTCCACATGAAGATTACCTATTGAGAGCAGGAAGAAGAGTAGAAAAGCTGTTGCTGTGAACATTAAGCACTGAGTAGACAGGGTCATGAGTCCCCTGTGGAGAATAGTGTGGATCCCCATGTACACGGACATGCCTTTGATATTTAACTTACAGTGAGATTAATAACAACTTTTAATAAAATAGAACAATTACAGCAGTGTGCTGTACTAAACAGTGTGAATATGGCCTCTCTCCGAACACTGACCATGCAATATCACCCTTCTCCTGAGTATAGGAGTGACAAAGTCTGTGTGAGAATGAACGAGGTGAATGGTGTAGGATTGTATCCCGGCATCAGGACACAATGCAGTATGCTTGATAACAGGCTCTGAAGCACCCACAAAGTCGGATGACTGAGGTGCCTGCCAAGGACTGATGGGGGGGATATCCCTTAAAGTGTGGGTACACTAGACAGAGGAACAGATTCATGTCCCAGAAGGGGCAATACGAGGTGTTCTCACATTAACTTAGGATAGCTCACAGTTTAAAAATTGGGAATTTGTTATTTCTGGAGCTTCTTGACATTTTCAGACAGTGGTTGACCGGGTAACTGAAACTTAGGAATGTTAAGTCACGGGTGAGGGGATGCTCTGTGCTCATCTGTGTAAACTTACCTCACTGAACTTACACATAGATGCTGTCAGAAAAAGATGGGCCTGCATTCCTCTGTTTCTGCTGGCCTGCTGTACCTGCCATCTGTCACAGTTAAGGATGTCACTCCTGTCCCTGAAGGAAGAGCATTGGAGTATACCTGCAGAGCATTTGTCCTCAGAGTCTGTCTTCATATCCTTCATACTCCTGAAATTAGTGTAGGCCAGAAGGAGTTCTTGGTTAAAAAGTGTATCTCTGGGTACTGTTTTAACAATTAACACAACCTAACATTCAAAACTAAATAAACCCATTCCATTCCATGGTAGTATTGGTAGGTGACATTTTAAATGAAATAACTCTTTTATGTGATAGAAGATGTGTTTCGCAGTGAACACCTTTTGCCTCTTAGCAGATGGCGGCTTCTCATCTGCTTTGTGCCTGCCAGTCATCACACAGCCTCTGGGGTGCACCTCTGTACATCAGTGAGATAAAGGCAGAGAGCGTTTCAGATTATAGAGAAAGGCTTGACTTCCCACCCCTGTAAAGGTATTGCGGACCCCCAAGGACTCCAGAGCTCACTCTTACAAATGTTACTGAAACACTAGTTTCTGTGTGGTTGGGGGTGAGGGACAGTTATTGACAATTGGAGTCTTGTCACTAAACTGTCCTCATCCTCTCGTGATTACTGTCACTGGGCTGTTCTGTAGCTGCTAGTGCATCTCTGAGTGCCTGGGCTCTTCGTGGTAACAGACAAGATTGTACTCCAGTAAGTTTCTAGAACTGTCATTACTTGCCTTGTGGGGTCCTGTGTGGGGTGTTGGTAATTTTTTTCCCCTTAGGGAGATTGCAGCCTTCTGCTGGGTTTCCCTGGCCTTTTGCTGTCTCATGGTGATTTGGAGATAAATCACCCATAGTGTCCAATGTTTCATGCTGAAAGTTGGATTCCTGAACCACTTGCCTACTGCATGAATCTTTTCCCTGAAGTTGTTTCATTTTTCAGAAACAAGTAAAGGAAACAAGTATTTTTTTCTAGGTGCTTTGTTCATTTGGACTTTTAAAGAGTTTATTTTACCAAGAGTTTATTTTATACAGCTTACTATCTGTCATGCTTAAGTACAGTGGCAGTAGGTAGCTATAACCATTCAGGAAGGATCCATGGAGCTGGGAAGTCTGTTTTTTTGTAACTGACAGTGCAGTCAATTGACATAACTTACTACCTTTGGACCAGTGCTATTTTTTCTCTTGTAGAGGAAGGTGCTGCTCTGTTGCTGCTGTCTGTCCGTGTGTGTGTGTGTGTGTGTGTGTGTGTGTGCGCGCGCGTGTGTGTGTGTGTCCCTTCCTGTGTGGCACCAAGGACCTTGGCATGGTGTGCTTCCCTACTGTTCATCCTTTTGGCATCCCAGAGCGTAGGGAAGGAATGCGCATGGGGTACCTTTACAGATCTCAGTGCAGCAAGCCTTTTGCTGCTCTAGCTGCTTGTGGATGTTGGGAAATTCTTTGTATTTTATTCCTTTAGAACACAGTGAAATGGATTTTTATTACTTTCAAGTATAGAGTCTGTTATAAAACCGAAACATGAATGTACCCTAATAAATTACAGGCAGGGAAAAATATCTGAAAGTCTTCTACTACAAGAGCCATCTATCATAAAACGTCATGCTTTTACAGAACATAAATGCTAGACCTTACAGCCCATATTTCATTAAGGATGTTTACTGAAGAAAACAGTGCTCATTTAAAAGCTTGCCATCTAAATAGGAGAAGAAAATCACATAGTCAACAGTTTATTTTAAGATTAAAATTTATTTAAATTTTAATAAAATTTAAATGTAAGTCATTTAAAATATTTAAATTAAAAGTTATTTCACATACATCATTTGTTCCAATAGCTTGACTTGCATTCTTTGTGCGTCCGTGAAGTCTGTACCCAATACGTGCACCATCCTAGCCTCTGAGTGGATCCTGTTCCATTCCTGTGTGATTCGTTTCAAGAGCTTGGCAAATATTTCCTGTGTACATGTTGATTGTAAGAAGTAGTGGCAAGAGCCATAAAATATTTATCTTCTAGCCAGAAAGTTTGGGTAAAATGGTGCTCACTGAGTGAGTCAGTCAAGTGGGCACTACTGGTATGTATCTTCCTTGATGCACAGTGGTCTTTGAGTAATCTAGTGGGGTGTAGCATACCTGAGAATGCCACCAGCCGAGAGTATTCAGGTGGTGAGTTTCCACAGAGAACACCATGGCTTAGCTTCTTATGGTCCATGAAACAGTGTTACCCGCTCCAGGCCCTCTTTGCTCTTCCAGTTCCCCCACTGCTCCCAAGCAGTGACCCGTGTAGCCTCCACCTCAGATGAGTGTTAACCTGTTTTCACATTTTGTATAGGTGGAGTCACAAAGTATATTCTGTGTGTTTGCCTGCCACCCTTCTCAGCGTTATGTCTGTGCAGTCAGTCTGTGTGCTGCATGGAGATGTGGTAGGCTTGTTCTAGCTTTGTAGTGTTTTTTTTTTTTTTCCCCTCCTGAAACCAAGTCTTGTTCGGTCGTCTAGGCTGGTCCTGAACTCAGCTGTGTTGCCCAGGCTGGCCTTGATCTCACAGCAGTCCTATGGCCTTGGCCTGCTGAGTGCTGTGGTTAGCCACCATGGTGGTTTTATGTGGTACTGGAGAATTGAACTCAGGGCCTTGCCCTTCCTAGGCAAGTTCTTCATTGCTGTGCTATTCCTCTGGCTCCCTGTGCAGTGTTCTGTGCCAGCACTGCTGCTGGGCATTGGGGAGTTTCCAGCTTTTCGAGGTCACAGATGCTGGGCTTTATCCTCGTCAGTGACTGTGAGCCTCCATGTGCCTGTCGGTCCGGAGTCGGTGGCGTTGCTGGAGCCTGCTATATTGTCAATTCATTGTAGATCCTGTTACCCAGAGACTGTCTGGCATGTTTGTGCCCTTCACGCACTCCAAGGAGAGCTTGTTTCTTCCTCATTCTGACCAACGCTTGATGGTTCTTTGTAAATTTTAGCCTTTTTGATGAGTATGCCCTGTACCATTGTGGATTTGAGTTTCTCTGTGATCACAGATGCAGAGTATCTTTTTGCATGTTGGTCAACTATTTGGAATCCTCTTTTGTAAAGTACTATTACCTTTTGCTGTTTTTATTTAGGTTGCTGCCTTTTTCTTAACATTTTTGAAAGGATGATTTGTGTATTAGGGAGTGATTCCTTTGTTGGGTGTGTATGTGGCAGAATCACTTCTACTCTCTTTTTAATTTGTTTTTCTTTTCTTTTTCTTTCTTTCTTTCTTTCTTTCTTCCTTTTTTTTTTTTTTTTTTTTTTTTTTTTTTTTTTTTTTTTTTTTTTTTTTTTTTTTTTTTTTTTTTTTTTTTTTTTTTTTTTTGGAGACGAGGTCTCACTCTGTAGGCCAGGCTGGTCCTGAACTCATTATGGAGCCCAGGCTGGCTTTGGACTAAAGGCAGTCATCCTGTCTCAGCCTCCCGAGTGCTGGGATTACAGGCGTGCCCAGTTTATCACTTCTGCTCTTTGAACTGCCTTTCCTCTGTTCCACTGAGTCTATTCATAAATTCTAAATTTTAAAGGGACATGATTTATTATTTTCTTTCCTTTATGGTCAATGACTTTTTATTTTCACTGTTCAAGTTATTCCTATCTACCTGAGAATATTTTTTCTGTGCATTGCCTTTCAGACTGGCTTTGTTGCTTTAATCTTAGGTCTATAATCCATTCTCATGCTGGTTTTTATGACATTGTGCTGTGATCTCTCTGCTATTGATTAAAAAGGCCTTCTTTTCCTTATGGGTTTGGAGTGAGACCTTTGCTGTAATCAAATGACTATGTTGGTTTTATCATAGAATTTTCTATTTCTTGATGTGTTCTTATATCTCAATAACAAGGGTTTGAATAAATTACTATATTTGGCAATATAAGTCTCCCTGTTCCTTGTGATTTAATGTACAGGTTAAAATCAACTTGTCAGTTCTCAAAAAAGTTTCTGCAATTTTGCTTGTGTCTGTATTGACTACCGGACAATTGAGAAACATTGACATCTCAACCAAATTGGTTTCTAATCCATATATGTGGTATATTACTCCATTCATTTAGATCTTTAATTCCTGTTAGCTTTTATAGTTTTTTAATATAAAGCTTGTATGTACTTTTGATAGATTTAATCCTAGATATTTATTGATATCAGATACTGTCTTTTTTTTCAATTTGTTACTGTTGATAGAAATTCAACAATTTTGGTACATTGACCTTATACCCAGCAATCTTATAAAATTCACTTAGCGGTTTTAGTAGTTTTTCGCATGTTTCAAGCTATCTATGTACATGGTATATTTGTCTTTGCAGTGACATTCTCTTTTGTAGTCCTTGGGCCTTTTGTGTGTTTTTGCTTTACTGTCTTCGAGGGTCTGATGCTGAAGGAAGTGGGGACAGTGGCCTTACTGCCTGCCTTCTTCAGCGGAAGAGCAGCATTTATCATTCTGCACTAGGGTGGCTCTGGGCTTTCTTCCTCTTCAGCCTGCTGTGCTGAGGCTGTACTGGGGAGTCCTGTGGACTCCTGTGCATTTGAAGCCAGCATCATCTTTGCTGTTTGAGGAGACTGGGGAAATGTGAGAAGCAGAACGTGCCCTCCTTGCTCTGACACATCTCTTTGTGGTAGCTTAATATGATTTAAAAAAATCCTCTTAAGAATTTAATGTCTAAGACTTTTGCTGTTTGGAGAGCTATGACTTATTTTATGAAATTAAGTCAACTAAAATTTCAAAGTTTCCAAGTAGCAGGAGGGAAGAACCATAGGTAACTCTAGATCCAAAATGCTTGGTGAAGGAAATATTAACACACACTTAGGCTGTGGTGACGCATTTACTGTCATTTATTCTGTATGGAGGAGAAATAAAAATAAAGAGATGTCTTTGTGTGAGTTTGTACCCAGTGTCAGAGACTGCCCAGTTAGTGGGGCGACCACACCCGTTGCCCTAAAGGTACCTGTAAACCAGAATTACAGAGTCCTCCCTTCAGCTCACCCAGGCGCAGGCTTTGAATTTGTGTGGTACGTGGGGAATGCCTGGCAGCTAGCACTGCTCTGGTGCCCACTGCTGTCTCTCACTTGCTCAAGCCTTCTCCCTCTGGTTTCTGCTTTTGGTTTGAAGGGCTTGTGGGCTAGTCATTTGGTAGGTTCTAGGGCAGCTCCTTTCCTGGATACTAGCTACAGAGTGATCTCTGCTCTGCATAGCTGGATCTCCCTCCGTTGCCTTCTGTCTGGAGGTTATGGGCTCTCACCCCAGCACACTAGGTAGTGACCATTTCTGGCCTAGAAGGAGCCCATGGTCGCATGTGCCTGATTTGAAGGCAGTGTCCTCAAAGCATTCATTAGCCACTTGAGCTCTCATCCTCCAGATGGTGAGGGGTCCTTACCCAAGTTGGTGTTGTCACCTTGGCCTGTCCTAGAGTCATCCCTGATTTTGTACTTACTGGAAACCTTCATTGTGTTTCTGCTTCTCTGCAAAGCAGACACATTATTCTGAAGGACTCTAGTTTTAACCAGACTCAATTCTGAATAAACTACACCAGAGGTATTTCTCATTAGCTTGACAGTGCATTTAAAAATAAGAAAAGACTCTTGGTAATATTGTTAAATAGGTGAGCCTGTTTTCAGAGTTGTGCACTTACATTGTGAACATTTCACTGTGTATAGAAGGAGGTACAGATAAGCAGGAACGGCAGGGATCGAAGCCGGTGCCCTGCTCTTGTAGTAACACTTGCTTTGCTTTTTTTAGGTGTCACAGCTCCCTAATGCAGAACATTTTATTAAGCAAGAGAAATGTATACCAAAACACTGTAAAGTCTTAGCTGTAAGTTACAACTATCTTTATAAACATAGTCTTTTCCCACTTAAATTTATATTTCTAATGCTCCACGTCCTCAAAAATAAACAATTGAAACCAACCAGAATGTGGGAGAAACTCAGAAATGAAATATAAACACCAAGCATTGGCTCCAGCACTAGCCCACTCCACTGAAGTGGACGTGGAACATGTAACTCACCCAAGCATCTTTGGTAAGTGGTGTGTTGAGTGGACCGTGTTAAGCTGAGGACAGATAGAACCATGCTTGAAGGCTGTAGCCTCGGTAGCCTCAGTCATGCATGTGCTCCTTAAGTATATGGACTGAGAGTTCTGAAAGTACTTTATATTGTAGAGCTCAATAGAAAAATAGGTGTGTTTTGGAACACAGGGAACGGGTTTCTGACTGTTGTAGAAAGAACTTAAAGAAGGAGGTTGGCTGATGTATATCTTGTGGTGTTGGATTGGAATCTGAGGAATCAGTATGAACTCTTTGGCTTTTCTTTTGTATTATATTCACTTTTGTTCTTTGTTTTTGCTTTTTTCTGGTATATTTTGAGCTTAATTTGTTCTTTTTCTGATTTTTTTAAGGTGAAATCTAAAACCTTTGAATTGAGGCCTTTTTTTTTTTTTTTCTAATGTAGGCATTGAGTATTGTAAGCTGCATGTTTAGATATGTTTTTGTTTTTATTCATTTTAAAGTGTTTTCTAATTTTTGTTTTACGGTTTTCCTTGACTCATACAGTGTGTTATTTAGTATGCAAATGTTTGGAATTTTAAAGATATCTCTTACAGATTTTAAAATTCCAGCTAAGAAATTAACTGGAATTAATTCCAGTTTAGTCAGAGAATATTGATTTGAGCCCTTTTAAATTTACTGAAACTTACTTTGTGTTCTGTCTTGATGTGTGCTGTATGTGGGTTAAAAAAGGGAAAGGAGGAAGAGTGTGAATTCCACTGTTGTTCATTGAGTGTTGCATAAATGTCATTTTGTCATGTCATGTTGGGTGGTAGTGATGTTCGAATCTTCCTTCAATGCTAATTTTTTCTACTTGTTCTGACAGTTACTAAGAGCAGGATGTTAAAGCTTCCAGCTGTAATCACCTGTAATTGTAGATGTGCCCATTTCTCCTTACATTTCTCTCAATTTTTATTTTAAGTATGCAGCCCAATTTTCAGGTCCATACATATTTGGGATTGGTATGTCACCCTGAGCTGACCCTTTAAGCATCGTGAAGAGGCCTTGCTCATCCCATGTGATACTCTTCTAGTTTTCCACCTTTACAGCTTTTTTTGGTTAGTGTTCGCATGATATGTATTTATCATATTTTCTTTTGATCTTTTTCCACAGTCAGACATCACTTAGTAATGGGCGGGGATATGTTTTAGGGTGATACTGCCATTGTGTGAGCATTGCAGGGTGTACTTGCATACACTATGATGGCTAAGATGTCACCAGGTGACCAATCTCTGGGACCATGTTTGTATATGCTGTCTGTCATATGGCACATAGGGCACATGCCTACACTGAAAATGTTTTTTGTTTTTTGAAGATAACATATGTTTTGGTCTGTAATGATTGTAGAGATGGATTTTATATTCTCAAGTGCATGACACCCTCTCCACACTGTTTTCAGAATTACCTCATGCACTTCCTTTTCGCATCTGGCAGAATGGAGTCTTTTTTTTTTTTTTTTACCCCCTTGCCTGACAAACTGCTTGATTTGGGTGCCTGGACAGTTTGACATAGTCATAGATGCAGGTGGTTACTTGTCTCTGATATTGTTATTTGAAGCTTCAGTTCTTCCTTTTATTCCTTTCCATGCATCTGTTGTCATCTTTTTAAATTCTAAGTTTATGTTAGATTTTTAAATTATTGTAAGCATAACATGTCTTTTGGTGGTAGTAGTAGTTTTTATTGGTTATTAGTTGATTTTGTAGCATGCTGTTTTGTTTATTCATAGTTATGAGACATGTCCTTCAACTTTATTTTTCTCATAGGTAATAGTATTCTTTAATATCATTTTGCCGAAGTGTGAGATTCTTTCAGAACAGGTATGTTATGTCATAGCAGAAACTCCTAGGTTCTGTGCAGTGTGCAGATGGGAGAAGAGAAGGACCCGCGTCAGTATGGCATCACTATGGGAAGCCTGCTGGATACTGACTACTTTTCAGGAGCCAGACATCCTAACTCTGTGAAGCAGAGTTAGCAGTATGAAGAAGACAGAATTGGATAGGGCTAAGTACATACAGCTCCTGGGCTGCCACCAGGCCTAGAAGATCTATTCTTTGAGGATAAATAAATAAATAGTTCCCCACCTGGGACCTGACAAAAATGTGTTCTCGAAGATAGAGAAGAGGGAAATAGCCTGAAATGTCTAACAATATACTTCTGGAAATTTCTTACAATTTAAGGCAGGATTTTTTTGTTTTTTAAAAGACTGGGGTAGAAAAACCATGGCTCTAGAAACAAAAGCAGAGATCATAAAGAGGTACTGGCCAAGTAGAAGAGATAATGGAGTGAATTGTCAGGGGAAGTGGATGAGAATGAAGTTTAAAACTTAAGGTGTAGGCAAAGCCTTTCTTAATAAGACAACAAAAGCAAAAGAAATTGTTCCCATTATTAATAAATGGGATCATGTCAAATTAAAAAGTTTCAGCACAGCAAAGGAAACTATCAACACTGTAAAAAGAGAACCCACAGACTGGGAAAAAATGTTCACCACTAACACCTCGGATAGGAGGCTCATAACCAGAATATACAAGGAACTGAAGAAAGGTAAGCCCCCCAAAATCAAGGACCCTATTGAAAAATGGGCAAAAGAATTGAAGAGGCAGTTTGCTGATGAAGAAGTTAAAATGGCCAATAAATACCTGAAAAGATGTTTAACATCCCTAGCCATAAGAGAAATGCAAATCAAAACATCGCTTAGATACCATCTAACTCCAGAGAGATTGGCCTATATCAAGAACTCAAACAGCAGTCAGTGCTGGTGAGGCTGGTGGGAATGTAAATTCGTACAACCACTATGGAAAACAGTATGGAAGTCTCTTAAAAGATTGGAAATAAATATCCCCTTTGATCCAGTGATACCTCTTCTGGGAATATTCCCAAAAGAGTTAAAAACAACACATAACAGATACACGTATCCCCATGTTCATAGCAGCACAACTAACAATAGCTAAAATGTGGAAAACACCAAAATACTCATCCATAGACCAGTGGATACACAAATTGTATTTATACACAATGAGCTACTGTGCGGCTCTACAGTCAGATAGGGTGGAGGCTTTTGTACGCAAATGGAAGCCACTTGAGATAATCATACTTAGTGAAGTGAGCCAAAAGCAGAAGGTGAAATATTAAATGTTTTCTTTGATATGAGAAACCCAGATCACAATTATCTCACAGAACTTAATGTGGAAAATAGTGGGCACTGGGTAGGGTGAGGGGAGAGAAGGGTGGGTAAGGAAAGAGGAGAGGAGAGGAAGGTAAGAGGAGAGAGGGGAAGGTCTTGCAGCCTTGCCGAGATGATGTATGTGCACGAAATGCTCAAGATCAATGTAAACTTCAAATTTTGCACTTATATGTATCAATAAGATGGGAAAAAAAGAAAAAAACCTTAATTCTGTATGAGAAGCCATAAAGAATAGAGCTGATACTGTGGAAAATTATGAACAGTTATATGGGGGACATAGTAGAAAGGCTACCCAAGAATGCAGCATAAACAACAGATGTGTCAGTGGTGAGAGAGGCCAGATCCAATGGAGAGATTCCAGTCAACAATGTAGGAATCTCT
Organism: Ctenodactylus gundi; assembly: GCA_004027205.1. NCBI lineage: Eukaryota > Metazoa > Chordata > Mammalia > Rodentia > Ctenodactylidae > Ctenodactylus > Ctenodactylus gundi. Next base: position 227,718 of record PVKB01000199.1, read on the forward strand.
CAAGATAATAATAATAATAATCAGAAAATAAAATAATAATCAGAAATATAATTGTGTTTTCTTTAGCAGGAAGAAGACTAATACATGTTGAAAGGGTAATGTTTTGAGCAAAATATATAAAAGTACTCGAACCCTTTTGCCTACCTTGTAACAACATTTATAATGTCAAGATTAGAGAAAAGATACACTAGCAGAATCCCAGCAGAAGAAAATGATAACATCAAAGCCCAATCTCTTACCTGTAATGCCAATACTTGGGGGGCTGAAGCAGGGGGATTGCTATGAGTTTAAGCTCAGCCTGGGCTACATAGTGAGTTCTGGACCAGCTGGTCTACAGAATGGGACCCTATCTCAAAAAACAAAAACCAAAAAACCAGTTTCCAAATTTTACCTAGACAGGAATAGAAGTTAAATTGACTTTAAATTTAATTATAATGTCAAACAATGTCTGAAGTGTTTGAGGAGGGAAATGCTTATGATCTAAGACTTTTATACCCAGCCAAGATACATGTTTTGTGTGCAAGTTGCAAAGTTCTTTGAAATTTACAGGGGTTTGCCAGATTATGCCATCTGTCGTCTCTTTAAAAAAAAAGTATTTCTTTTAGGCCAAGAGGGAATAAAAATCCTGAACCTGAAGATGTATGTTAACTATATTGTCTAAGGAAATAACTAGAATAGCTTTAAAGATTCGAACCACAAACTTGTAGGTGATAGTGTAAAATTAGAAACTACCTCAATAGCCAACATTTGGTGGGCAATCCTTGATATGATTAATTGGTTAGGGTTCTTCAATTACAAGTGCACTTGAGGGCAAAATTCTTGACTAATTTAACCAAGAAAAGGACTTTATTGCTGTCTTAGAGGAAGGCATGTATGCAGAAGCCTCAGAAGGTACTGGGTTGAATGAGTCAGGAAGTTTCAGGGACATACATTCTTTGACTTGTCTCTTGGGCAGTTCTTTGTAGTTGTCTTTCTCCTTTCTCATTGCTAGACACAATACCAGCTCATAATTCAGAGCTCCCAGTCCCTTTATGGTTGGCTGACAGTGGTGGAAGGGCCTAGTGAAAGACAGCTGCTCATGACGTTGCAGCAGGAAGAGAGGGATGGGGGAGAAGCCAGGGCAAGAATGTATTTTTCCATATCACAGCATTAGTGATCCACCCTTCTGACTAGGGTCCCTCTCTTAACAGCATGTGAAATTCAAGATTGATCCACCGAATCCCTGTAATCCATTCGCCTTTGAAATAAATAAGGCTTTGGGGGGACATTTTAGATCTAAGCCACAACATGAGTGTTATGAAAGAGTCAGGTCATGGGGCTATATCTGGAGTCCATGGGTCTCTTCCTACCCACCTACTTCCCTGTATCTGGTCTGGGGGTTCAACAGGTTTTTGCTGGTGGGTCAGGCTGCTCCTCCTAATGTGTTCACCATGCATTGATGATGATGTGGGGAAATGCTGCTGAGGGGTACTGTGTGGCTGCCCACAGCTATGGATAGAGGCAGACAGATACTAGGAGCCATCAGGATTTTCCCAATACCTATTTCTGTGTTGCCTTTTAAATATCTCCTGGGAGGGCCATTTATTACTTTTATCATCAGAAATGAAAACCTGAGCTAATGGTGGGTAGGAAGGTGGGAGCATGAGGAAAGACCTAAGGTGTGCTGTTAATGGGGAAGGCTGAACTGGAATCAAGTTCTAAGCAGCTATGCAAATGTGAATGCCTGTGGTACAGGCTAGTTGGGTCAATGTCAAAATGAAAAAAATGGTGGGAGCAGACTGAATGAGTTTTCAAGTGATTTTTACTTCAAAGTGTTTCTTTTTTAATTTGGAAAATAAGGTAGCTCAGGATATATTTATATTGGTTGGGGAGTAGTGTGCTGCTTCCTTCTGAAAGCTTGAGATAAGGAAGCTTCTGGAAAAAATAAGGTGGTGATATTTTAGACTAGCCTTGATATTGATCATTAGGGAACTTCGGCTCCTTCTGGAGACGTTTTTGGTAGGTGTGACTGGGTGGGGGGTTTCTGCTGGCATCTGATGGTGGAGGCTGGGGATTCTGCTAGGTGTCTTACAGTACATGGCATAGATCTCATCCCAGCAACTGAACACGCATTCTATGATGTCAGGGTAAGGGTTGGGAACCATGCTCTACAGTAGCACTTTCGCACATATGTATGGTTTTCTAACAAAAGTCCAGCTGGTTCATACTGGTAGAAATGGTTTCATATGAAGTGCTTTACGAATCCCTGATGAAGATGGATTGAAAAACTGCGTCTTTGCTTCCTCAGTTAGAGATGGTCCTGTAGTTTTTCCATCCTCACTGAAGCTTCTCTTCTTTTTCTAACCATGCAGGTTCACCTCTGCAAGGCCAGGTGAAGATCTCTGCTCTCCTTGCGGATTACTTGGTTTACAAGACTCTGACAGTGAGACTTGGAATTTATACACCTGTAACCCAGCCTTGCTCATTTCTGTACTTGTATGTGTTGGTGGAAGTTTGGGGCTCTTTGGAGCTATTGTTTATGTGGAACTTTTGAGCCATTTTGAATCAGTTGAAGGCTTGGACACTGCTAGCAATGAGCTCTCAAAGCCATCCAGGTAAGGCTTACATCCTTTGCTTTCTGCACTCATTGGGCTCTTCTTACAGAAAACACATTGCGGTTCTTTCAGTTTGCTGACTGGTTTCCAGACCTTTTTTTTTTTTTTTTTTTTTGACAATGTCTACTGTTGGTTTACGACAGCACCAAGTACAAATAGCTTGATTTGCTCATCTGAGTGAAAGGGAGCTGGTGAAGGCCTGGTGAGGATTTGGAATAGTCTCGGTTTTGATTTGCATGCTGTTTCCTTGATGACAGGAGAAAATAATTGCTCATGAGTGAGGCAATATTGAGAAGTCCGCATGTGAATTACACAATTAAGTTCTTACTCAGACATTTCTTGTTAGAGTGGTTTGGGGTTGGGAGAGCTTTTGTGATGAGCCTTAGGTGGAACTGAGAGAAGGCCATTGTCTGCACCCAAAAGTGGTAGTCATAGAATCCCTTCCCGAGTTGCAATGTGTTTTATTGGGAGTTTTGCTAACTAGTTGAAAAGCATTTAGGTTTTCCGATAGTCCTACACCGTCTCAGAGCTGCAGGGAGGAAGAGACTCACTTAAGGTCATGGTGGTGGGAGTGGGTTTGGAAACCACATCTGTCTGGCCTTCATCTTAAGGAGATGTAAGGACAAATATGTGTGGGACTTCATGCCTTATGACCCTGAAAAGTCACAGGGTTCACCAGAATAAACCTAGAGGGCCCTGCCTTTCACACCCCTAGGAGTAGGCTTCCTGCACAACCATCACTGAAGCTGCCCAGCTTCCAACACTTCTAGCACACTGCACGAAATATTCAGATATCAGTGCCTGACCCATGTCCTTACAAGGAGCTCAGGCCAGCTCAGGTTCTTGAGGCACTGAGGCTTTGTCATCCTTAGCTCTGGGTCTGATTCTGTGGATTGGCTTAGGGCCTGAGCCTCTTCTGGGATTTCTCAGAATGTCACATGGCTTCCAATAAGGGCATGATAGGCCTTACCTGTAAGCTTTAGAGGACAGAGTTAAGTGCTTTATTTGAATATTAAGGCTTATGGATTCAAATTGTTAATGTATTGATTGATAGAAACAGTGTATTACCATTTTGGGAAAAAGTTAGTAAGCTCTATGAATTTGAATGTGTACAGTAGAGTTGACTGGTGTGCATCTCTGCCTCATGTTCATGGCTGGGTTTCCTCTTCAGTTAGTGGTGTGTGTCTTTCCTGTAACTGCGTGGTGTTATGTGTGTGAACTTTATAATAGCATGTGTTCTGTATGTGGAGTTCACTGTTTTACTTTTTCCCTTGTAATGTATTATGGACATTTTTGGCATCAGTATATTTATAAATCTAATGTTTTTAGAGTTGATAAATGGATATTTATGTGGTTCTTGGAGTATAACAGCTCCAAATTAGCATCAGAAAATTATTATACATATTTTTGTATACCTCTGTAAGTGTCAGTGTTGGACAAATTCCAAGACGCAGAGACTGTGTTAACTGGCACGCATGTGTCCAGCTCCCTAGGTGTACTGTGAATTGCTCCTGAGTGCTCTTAGCTAACACTGCTTATGAGGAGCTATATTTTCCTTCATTTGCACCACACTAGCAATGAATAGATTCCTTCTAGTTTACTGTTGTTAGCAGGCTAGGGAAAATTAGTGTGTTCACCTTACTGACTAAATGGAGGTGCATACTTTTGTATATCTTGGTTTAGACTTTGTCAGATCTTTTACACGCCACCAGTGCATTTGAATAAAAGTGTGCTTGTATTATTGTTTTTGGTCCAAAGCAGTTCATACGTATTTCTCAGAACTGTATTTAAATTCTCTCATTTATGTATGTTTTATATTTATATAGAAACTATCTGCATGCTTCATATGCTATTGATATGCATTTAACTCACTTATTTATACCAATATAGCTTTATCCTTTGTCTGCTCAAATTTGGGGAAAAGTGAATTTTTTCTACTGTGATTATAGTTTCGTACCATTCTTTTACATTAATTTTTTCACTGCATATATTTCAGTGTTTTTGTTCTGTTCTTAAAATTAGTGATAGTTCTTTCAGAAGACCAGACCTCTTTAGTACAATGTGTTTCTCTTGATTTTATGTTTAGTTGCCCCAAAACTTACTTGTTTCATAAAAATATTTCTGTCCTGCTGTCTTTCAGCTAGCAGATATTTACCCATCCACTTATCTATGACCTTTCCTGGTCACCTGCTTTAAGACCTATCCTTGTAAACACAGACAGCTGAAAAATCTTTGCCCGTTTTTATGGAGAACTTCACCCACTGGTGTTTATTTCTGTCCCTAGCCTCTCTGGGTAGGGTAGCCTTGCCCCTTACGTCAGGTTATGTGTGCATTGTTGTCACTTGCCTACTGTCTGCCCTCTGACCCTTGCAGAGGGTTGGCAATTTGGAAGATAAGGCAGGGCTGCCTTGTCCTTGGAGCCCTTTTTCTTCTACCTGTATGTGCCTGTGTTTGTTGCTGGGGTTGCTTGCAGGGGTCGACCCTGCAACCCGGCAGCCTGCCCCACATTCCCGTGGTGCCCTGGCTGCCCTTCACCTTCCTCCTGGTGCAGCGGGTGGGTGCATCCGATGTGCCCGACCCTGGCTGACTCTTCACCGTGTTGCAGTCCTCACTGGTAACTGTTTGCCTGTCAGTGTGATCCCAACTGGTTCATGGTTTCTAGGAAATTACTCTGCGTTTCTCATCACTTGATGTACTTGTTTACCCACTATCAAGTATTGCTGTAAAATTTTTCATAGTTTTATTTATATTTTGTCATTTTAATGACTTTTAGGGAGGAAGAGTGATAATATCCAGTTATTCAACTTGTTCTCTCTTTCTCTTTTTTTTTTTAAATTTCTTTATTTTTCTGTCCTGGGGGTTGAACCCAAGGCCTCACATGTACTAGGCACATTTGGTTGTTGCTTTTTGGTGTGTACCTGACCTCCTTCCTCTGGCTCCTCTGGTGCCTGTTCTTCTGGCTGGCTCCCATCTCTTGCCCTGGGCAGCCTGGCCCACCCTGCCCACCTGTCTACCCACCTGGCACTGGTCCTGCCTGCTTAGATCTACTCTTAGGTGACCTGGTGTATCTGGTGGGACAGTAGGCCCTGGTGCAGTTCAGCTGCCACTGGGGTCCCTTTCTCCCACTGACATATAGTTTGGCTCTGACATGGTAATAAAGTGGCATTTTTGTTTGATGTATATAAGCTTTCTATTCCTGTTTTCTTTAAACTCCTGCTGCTGGGTGGGGTATACGTTATGATTTTATTGCTGTTCTTTCTGAACTTTGCCAGAGCCAGGCCCTGGCTCTCTGACGTAAAAGCCGCTTAACTGTTGGGATTTATTGCTCTAAATAACTGTTTCTAATGCCATGAGCAGCCTGGGGAAAGGGCTTGGGTTGATTTAGCTTATGAGAATTCTTCTTTGGAAAGAGATTCTGAAATTTAACTTCTGGCTTAACCCTATGCTGTAGGCCTTTCCCTGTTGGGATGTGTCTACACAAGCCAGGATGAATTCATAGGGCACAGAGCCTCTACTTTGAAGGTGAGTTCCTGGCATCACTAAGGGAGTGGGGACAGACGCCCGTGTGGCTTGCTAGCAGAGCCAGCAGCTGCTCCTTGTTTCTTGTTACTTCCTTTGTGGTTGCTCAATAACTGACTTTCCTTGTCTTCCCTTGGGTTAAAGTGTGCCTGGGATGTTGGTAACTTGGCTGACTATACATTTTCATTCAGACCCGTATTGAAACCTCTTTTCCCTTCCAGTGAGCTTTACCTTCCTTACTGGAAGGTTCTTGTCTGGAGAGCCTTGCTAAGAAGCATTCCAAATCTCGAGGAGCCAATTTAGATTACTAAGACAATTCTGTGGTCACCCAGATGATGCCCTTGATAGGAAACAGGTTGAGCAAGGCAAATAAGTAGTCATTTACATGTCTTATCTCTTTCTGGATCTTGGTGAGAGAGCTAGATAGTGTTTAGTTAAAAGCAAAGTAACTATTTTGAGAGAAGCTTGTATAATTCAAGATCAGTGCTTTAATTTAGACTATTCTATGGTTTCTTAGGAGTGTATTTAGTCTGACACGACCCCCCCCCCCCCACACACACACACATGAAAGCTGCTGAAGTTCTCTGTCAGTAGTAACTTGGTGGTCCAGGGTCCTCTGATTTCTGCCAACCTTTGTCAAGATTTGTCCTGTGAAGAGTTGGGCCAGGCTGAATGGAGGGCCTGGGATTTCTTCAGTCTTCCTGAACTGTACTTCGTTTGATCTTGAATCTGTTTACTCAACCAGTGTGGCCACCAAGGTTATTATGTGTTAGTACAGAAATTTTCTCATAAAGTAACATTTTTATAGCGCTGAATTTGTGCTCTGCTGTGGTTGAATGTTTCAGGAATACTGTAGTTTTTAAAGGGAGAAAATGACTTGTGAACTTGCAGTTATAGACACCTCAATTCTGAGATGCTAGCGATAGATGAGCTGTAGACCTTGAGCAAAGCTCTGGGCAGAAAAGGTGACTCCAGAGCTACAGCAGCCATTGATGAGCCTGGAGAGGCTGGGCCCTTTGGAGCTGTGTGTAGGCAACAGATGTAGCCAGCTATGGGAGATCTGGGAGCTTCTTCATGCATTTAGGGTCCTAGTTCAAAAGACCAGAGAGTGGCTAGTGACAGCTAGACAGAAGCTTCTTTGTGGATGTCTAGGGAAAACGTCTAGAAGTCTAGTGATTGGTGAACTGGGAATTCTAGGTAAGCAAAAATGAGACTGAGCTCAAGATGTGGACAGTAGACTATTTTTTCTGTGCTGTGTCACCTGCTTGGGAGAGGGCACAGAGATTGGATTAGCTTTTTCTGAGAAAGCCAACTTACATGAGAAAGATTTGTTTTTGCTCATGGTTTCAGAGCTTTGTAGTTGTCTGGCACCATTGCTTTAGGCATGTGGCAACAGAAACATCATGACAGAACAACACAGCAAAGGAAAGCAGCTGGGATGAGAGAGTCAAGAGGCACATGGGAAAGAAAAGGACACCAAGAGGAAAGAAGCAGAGGAAAAGATAGAGTCCTCAGTTATCCCCTTGCAATCTACTTTTTTTTTTTTTTTTTTTGAGACATGGTCTCACTCTCTGGTCCAGGCTGGTCCTGAATTCACTTCAGAGCCCAGGCTGGTCTTGGACTCAGGGCAGTCCTCCTGTCTCAGCCTCCCGAGTGCTGGGATTGCAGGCGGGCGCCACCACGCCTGGCTTATGTGGTGCTGGGGAATCGAACTCTTTAACTAGGCCCGATCTTCTAATTTTCCATCACCCAACAATGATGTCAAATTAGGATTTCATCCACGGATCAGTCTACCTATGAAGATAGAGCCCTCCTGACCCAATCACTTTCTACAAGCTTCAACCCTGAACATATAAGCCTTTTGGGGGACATTTTAGTTGTAAACCATAACATTAATGAGGCAGTCGGACTGAAGCGAGTGGGAGTATGTGATCCGTCTGTTTCCTGAAGGAAAGGCTTCCAAACTGCTCCCCTGTGCTTCCTGACACCGCCCACAATAGTCCTCTACAAGTGCATGTCTTCCCATCTCCTCCCAGCCGCCTCAGGCCCATTTGCAGCTCTCGAATTGCTACTACCCCAGCTTCTCCTTGCCCATCATTATCTGGGATCTTAATCAGTCAAGATTTGTTCTGAGAATCATGTAGACAGAAGGACTTATTTTTCAACCTACTTCTTTTTTTTCAATCCTCAAATTGTGTTTTGTCTTTTAAAAATCACGAAGACTCATTCCCTATGAAGAGCTCAGAAAATTCACTGTCAATGGAGCATTGATGGTTTGTTTTGGCAATTTTCTGAAAATTCTTACACAGTTTGTGGAACATTTGCATTTGTGTCCTTTTTTCAAAGCCCCCATTGTTGAAATGCAAATTTCTGAGTTGTGAGATGCTGAATGTTGGATGATTAATGATATTGAAATTTAAGAATGAACTCCCGGTATGTATTTGACACAGAAAACCCAGCACGAGAATCATTAAAAACCATTGAGCTCAGCTTGGTGGTAGAACAGAAAGGCCATAATTACGGTGCCTGGCGGTGGGAGGAGGTCGTATGTGGACAGGTGTGTAGATGCACAGCCCCCTCCAGACACTGGCTGTGTGAAGCTGGGAGCCGCTTCAGCCCAGAAGCTGCCTCTGTTTAAAACTCAGGGTAATAATAAATCAGCATCGATTACTTGCTTACTTTAACTCAAAACCTGCTGTGCTTTTAAGAGCCCAAAATGAATAGCAGGTTCTTTCTGAATTGTGCTTTTCAGTTAATTCATTTGTCTGGCATGATAACCTCATGAAATGAGCTGGAATGCCATCATAAATTGGGCGGATGAGGAGACCAGTATTTCTACCATCTGGTGCTTAGGCTGGGGTCAGATAGTGCTTTGGAGACCCACCTGGGACTAGAACAAGTCATATGCTTTTGAAGGTTGTGCATTCCTTGTGGGCAGAACGTGAGGTCCTCTGGACCCAGGTTTAACTTGAACCTCCACTTGTATGAGCTCATAAGCTGTGTGGGCAGGGTGAGATGGCTTTCTTGGGATGGAGTGATTTCTGCCTTGAGAAGGGATGGCAGGGCATGGAACCCCTGAGAAAAGCTGTGTGCAGTTAAGGAAGGTGAGCCCATGGAAGGGATGTGATAGATGGCGTCTGAAGAGCAGGACAGGAGCGTGTTGCTTGGGGCCTGCCCTTTTGAAGGTCAGGTTCAGCATGATAGGAGAGAGGAGGTGTAGAGGACACACTGAAGCAGGAGGGGCTGCTGCATTGTATGAGGCTGGGATCTTGTCCCCCAGTTCAGAGGCCCCAAATCATAGTAGCATAGGGAAGGATTGTGGTATTCAAGTGTGTTGCACTCCTTTCTCTGGCATCCTGCCACACAGTTGATGTTACAGCCTGGGTTGTCTGTCCTGAAACTTTGGGTTTCTATGCTGGTTATTCTGTGTCTTGCATATTTTTATGAACCTCCTTTGAGCTTTCTTTGCGGGTCCATAGGAAGTTGGATCCTGAGAGGCTGAGGAAAGAGGATCACAGATTTGAGTCCAGCCTGGGCAACTGAGAGTCTTAGGGAGATCCTGTCTCCAAATCAAAAATTAAAATATAGGCTGGTGGGGGATAGCTCAATGCAAAAGACCTAAGAAAAAACCAAAATGCTGGTTCAAAGGAATTGACTGGGTGTGTGGCGTATTAAGTTAATTTGAAGAATTTGGTTGAAACTTTTCATTTTACTTCTACTCAGCAATCTTCTTTTTGCATATTTCATGAGAACATGGTAAGAAATGGACACTTTATGGAAAATTGTAGCGATTCAAACAAAAATGAAATGAGGAGACTAACCTTCTTAGATAATCAGTGAGACATCAAGATCTTGGGCCCTTTGCAAAGGAATGATAGGCCACGGGGATGAAAGGAAACCCTACTGTGTGGTGGTTCCTGGCCTGCTTCTCCTTCCCGTTACTTCCAGGGAAGACAAGTCAACATGGTAAGATTAGGTTGGCCTCCCAGGGAGCCAGGTCCTGGTACAGGAGCACAGGTCTGGGAGGGCCTGGCCGAGGCTCTGTCCATTGGAGTTTCTGGTGGCCTGTGGGCATCAGTCAAGAAATGGGCCCAGCTGCTTGTCTTGGCCTCATGCCTGCTGGACTCCAGCCTTTCTTATCTTGCACTCCTTGTCTCCACCCCTTGCGTTCTCCCTACTTTTACTTGAACACTACGATCCTGACTCAGGACAAGGGATTCCAGGCCATGACGTGGTTTAGACCATGTGGGATTTGACCATGAAAAGCAGTGTTCAGCCTTACAGCCTTTTTCTAAATTTTGCCACTACTATATTCTTCAGAAGATAGTAGGAAAGTTTGCATAAGCATGAGATATTGTGTGTATTTTTTAAACAAAATACATAGATAACTTAAATCATTTTTTATTCTGTTTGAAATAAAATAAAAGGTATGTACAGTTGATTTAAGTGTCTTGACATTCCTTATGTAGTGTTCACAAGCGGAGGATTTGTTTTTTGCATAACACTGTGCTCTTATAAGGCCCAAATTAATTCTTTAACTCAGTATTCACTATAGGTATTGGGATTTGCTGTTATCTGTTAATCACCATCAGAGTCCACATGGAGAGAATTTGTGATAAGTGGCAGCTTTTTTTTGTTTTTAACTTCAGACTCATGCCACATTTGAGATGACTGCTCCTTATGATTTTGTTATTTTGGTGCCATTTCAGACCATTGTGCTGCTATAATAAATTACTTTAGGCTAGATAGCTTATAAGTGACAATGTTACTCATAGTTCTAGCATTCAGGGTAAAAGATTAAGGCAGTGTTAGATCCTATTTAAGGTCTTATCTCTACTCCATTGGTGGCATCTTCCTGTCATATCTTTACACTGATGGGCAGCAGATTTCCTTAATGAGGATGCTTATACCACTCAGGAACAGTCCTCAGGACTTAAACACTAACTAGCAACATACTTGTTAATGTACTATCATACTGGGTGGCAGGGAACACCAATATCTACGAGGGATGGGGGAACCTTCTTTCTGCCAAGGGCCATTTGGATATTTATGATCAGATATTGGATATTTATCAGTTGTAGGCCATACAAAATTATCAACTTAAAATTAGCCCTCTGTGTTTGGTAAAACATTTATTATTAATTACCCTGTTATGTGATGGTTGCCTTGAAGGAAGCTGGATCAAGTGATTTCTTAGGCTGTAAACAGCCTGCAGGCTGAATGTTCCCTACTCCTGACCCTGAACCTCATAGCAAGTGCTATAGCAAAGTCAATACAGTTTCTTAATAGAAGAGCTAAAGTCTAATTTGATTATTTTGTAGTCATAGCCAAATTTGTTCCTCTTTTGGTTTGCTGAGAAACTTTTTGTAGAAATTGGATTACTGTGTTTCTAAGTGGCATATTGACTCAGCAGGACTTGTGAGCTACTAATGGGGTTCAAAGAAACTCCATGAAGTCTCTTAGTTCATTAGAGTTTCTAGATGTTGTCTTAGAACCTTCCTGACTTCTCACCGTGATGAGGATGTCTTGATGGAAGTACCTCCTTCCTGTATTGAGTAGCATGATGTAGAACTCTTGATGCTCTTCACTTTCCCCTTCACACTGAGTTAATTCAAGTTAGGGCTGATTGATTTGTGAAGTCCATGTTCCTATGTTGGGATGACACAGAGTACAGTCTTGCCTGCCATGGACTTGTAGAGGTGGAGGTGTCCACAGAATCTTGTAGGCTGTGTAAACCCAAGGGTGACACCTAAACATGCTGTTTGGATCCCTCATCTCATTGAAAGGACCAGGGAAAGGGAGCAAGGAGAGGTTAATACACAAACACACACACACACACACACACACACACACACACACACACACACACACACACACGTGGATAAAAATAACTTTTAAATAATTTCAGAATGTTCTGGAGGGAGATTGGGCATTGTGGGAAGTAGAGGGTTTCATTGACTTTATTGGGATTTCAGTAATGAGATAGAAAGAGGAGAAATTTTATTTTGTGTAGGGCCTGATAACTCTGTATGTGTTGGAAATTGAGTCCTTGGTGGTGGTGGTATTTGTATAATGGAAAACAGGAGGTAAGGTTTCCTTGGAAATATGTGGCGGATATTGGCAGTCACTACTAAATGGTAGTGATTCCAGATTTCTGAGTGATGTAGGGCTAGGTATGACTGATGAGGAGCAACCTGGACCTTTCATGGTACCTTGTCTTGAGTTTTTATAGCATCAGGGCAGGATGGTGAGGGCTCTGCTGTAGGATGGAAATGCTTATATTTGGACTAAGGGTGGGTTTTCTCAAGGGAGCCTTGCGTCTTTGCAGAACATGCATCAGTCTAGGGAAGTAGTTGTTTTCTAAGTATGGTAGAGTATACCTGAGCATTGGCAGTGCGGGTAGCAGGGCTCAACTGGTGTGCTGAGTCCTCACTGTGGTGCTTGCTGTCCCTAGTAGCCAAGTCTTCAGGAAATGACTCAGTGGAGATTTGGGTGGTGGCAAGCTGGGAATTTTGTTGGGTGACACTTGCGTGGCTTCTGTCTGGGAGGAGCCTCTGGGGTTCTGGGAGTCTGATTGCCCGTTCCTAGAGTTTGATTCCCTTTTATTTTTCTGATTTATCCACAGTATTTTGTAAAAATTTTCCATAGTATTGTAGAAAGTCTGGAATTGTGTCTCCCTGCACTTGTAGGTGAGTAGCATATATCAGCCTCTGTGTGCACAGCTCCATGTTCCTAAGGTTCGTGGAAAACCTGGGAGTGTCCTGGCCCGAAGGAGCAACATAGCCAGGCTGACCAGTACTTGCCCAGAGCTGGAGAAGTGAAGGTCCTGGGTTTGTTGTGCTGGGGGACATCTTTGTAGGAGGGGGCAAGTTTGACTTTTGCCTCAGACCAGCACCTGTTTGTGCAGCTTGTAGAAGTTTGCAGCCTGGTAGGTGGGTGACCTGTGTGTCCCTTGATGGGGAGCAAGGAATGAGGTGATGGACAAAGCCCAGTCTCCCCTATAGTGGAAGTGTGAGGCATCTGGTCTTAGCCTGGCTAGAGTAGATAGGCAGCTCAAAGTATTAGAGTTAGTGTATTTATTTAGAGATATTGGCTAAAATTGCTTGCCACGATAAGATCTTAGCCAGGCATGGTGCTACATGCCTGTGATCCCAATACTATGGTAGGCTGAGGTAGGAGGATTGCAAGTTTGAGCCCAGCTTGGGCGATTTAGTGATTTAACAGGACCCTGTTTCAAAGCCAAAAATGAAAAGGACTGGGGGTATAGCTCAGTGTGTAGGTCCTCAGTTCAGTTTTCATTATTGCAAAAACCAACAAAATATAAACCCAAAACAAAACATAAAAAGATAAGATCTTTACTTTTTTTTTTTTTTTTTACAAAACCAGATTCTATATTTTTCTGGTTTTATGTAAACCAAATAGCCAGTATTCACAAGTTATTCTTAAGTACAGAAGCCTTTGCCTTCACGGTTTATTTGTATACCTTTTCATTCAGTTTTTCATGCGTATTTTGTCTGGAGAGGTAAACCTAGGATATTAGTAGTGTCTGAGCGTGGGTAAGAACTCAGAGCCTGGGGCTGCATTTCACAGAGTGCCTGCTTCAGGGTCTTCTACAGGTAGCTTTTGAAATGTTAATTGAGTGTCATTCTTGGCACAAATGTTTGTGAAAACTTTTGGATTAATCAAGCTCAGAATTTCATTGAATACTGTAATCTCTGTCAATTTCAAACTGTGTTCCTCAGAATCCATGGGAATCCCATGGTAACTGAAGCAGTTTTAGAGAATTGCCTTAGAAAAATAGTATGAAGAATTCTCTCATATTTAATGTAGTGAATATATAAATTTTGAACATCAAGTGCTCCTTTTGGATTTTAAAAACCCGAGAATAAATATGAATTTAGCATGCTGCTTGTTATAATATTTTGTGTGTGTTAGTAAACAGATATTTGCTGTTTATATAGGTGAGGCCTGGGTAGGGGTCAGTTCTGAGACCCAAGAGGTCTCTGAGATGCTCCAGAGGTAGGGAAAGTCCTGTTACAGGGTTTTTGAGGTCTTGATTGAAGAAAGGGCAGCAGAATCTATGGCAAGTCTTGGGTTATGGGAAAGAGTGATGGTAGAGGCCACTGCATCCAGGCTGTGCAGAAGGTGAGGGAGGTGACAGAGAGCAAGCCTACCACCTCTGGTTGGGAGCACCATAGCTTTGGGTTCTAAGGAAGGCACCATGGGAGATCTCAGAAGCAGTGTGTTTTCAGGACTGAGAAGAGGCTGCTCCTCCAGCTGGACCAACTGGTGGCATGGCCTGTGTCACCCCAGAGTTGAGTTTTAACTCTGTGCTCTCTCTGGGCTCCTTTCGCTTTTTTTGGGAAGCCTTAGCGTCAGGCCAGGAAGAAGGGCACAGCCATCCCTTCTCTAGGCAGTTTCCTGGCTACTGAATAGTCTGCCTTCCTTGGGATTCCGTTGTTCTTTCCGTCTTTTCTTTTCTTTTCTCTCTTCTCTTCTCTCCTCTCCTCTCCTCTTCTCTCCTCTTCTTCCTCATTTTTCTTTCTGCTCGTGTACACCAACAAGCCAGCATTCCTAACTCTCGTAATTTGTAGCTTCTCCCGTGCCTGGCCTGGGCCCAGTCTGCTCATTTATTCCTCAGGGGCCTGGCCTGGAGACCTCAGTGGAAGCCAGTTGTCCTGTTGCTCCTCTGTTCCTGGAAAGCTTGCTGGGTGCATCCTGTCTCCTCTGCTGCCCTATGTTTGGGAGCTGAAGTTGGCTCTGGTTGGGTTTGTCCTCATTCTTGGAAGCAAGTTGGGAGCTCAGAGGAAAGGAAGAGCCACAAAATGCCAAACCCAGCAGTGGCCATCTGACAGGGTTGCTAATCACTATAATGTGTAATTAAGACTGAAGCATTTGATTTCATTGCTTGTCAGATTCAGGCCTTGTTTTGTTTACTCTTGTGAGCCCTAATTTCTTCCTATTAAAAAGAGAAAGTTTGTGGAGGTGGTTGGCTTTGGTAAATTTTTCTGGAAATGGAGCTTCTTTTAGAGAGACGGTGGCATGGGAGTTGATGTGACGATTCTCCTGTGCAGTGGGACATCTTCCACTTTCCTGGAGCTGGAGTGTTTATTCTGCCTATGAAGACAGCTGAGGTCCATGTGCACTTGATGCAGTGTCTCCAGAGACTTGCTGTTTACACCACTCCCTTGGGGCTGCTTGTGTGACAACCACCTGTTCACTAAAACCAGTTTAGTGGAGAAAGGCATGTTAATTCTTGGCCCTGAATTTACAGTGAACTTGTGTGATGAGAATGGCACTTTGCCACACAGTCTCCTCCCCAGAGCCTCTAACCCTAGTCAGACTTTGAGAAGGGCCACATTGCATACCACACCTGCCTAGTCCTTTTTATATGCCAAGGGCATTGAAAACAAGGTGGGGGGGGGGGCGGGGAGATGAAAAAGTATGACAACCATGAAAAGTCTACGGGGAGATGGGATCCTGGTAGAAAAAAGATAATGGAAATTTAGGAAATCCTTGTGAATTACCGATTTTAGCTGATAGTAGCATATCAGTGTCAGTTCCTTATTTGTGACTGATGTACCCTAATGTGAGATGTTAGCGGGAAAAATGGAAGCCTCTTTTTAGTGGGATATGTGGGAACTCTGTGTACTATCCACTCAGTTTTTAATAAAGTTCATTAATAAAACTTGAGTTCTTAAAATGAAATAATTCATGGATAATCTTTCTTGTTCATCATTTCTTCATGAATGATCATCTGCTGTAGGCATTTCAGCACCAAGCTTTTAATTTTTTTTTTCCTAAATTAGGACAGTTCATTTTTATTGTTGCACACAGATGTCTGATCATCAGTCTCTCAAGTCACTGTTGGATGCAGAGGTTTTTCTTATTTTTCTGTGGCGGTGTTATAACTGCGGTGGGCCTTCAGGTCCCCACTGCCAAGGTGGTGTTTTATTGAAGTTATCACAGCATCTAGGCAGGTGCACAGACCGGACGTGCCGCTTGCTGAGCTCTCACCAATGGGAAGCACCTGTAACTGCTGTGCAGTTCAAGAATAGAACTTCCTGCCACTTCCGAGTCTCTCCTGTTTTCTCTTTCAGTTACTGCACCTCACTTCCTCTGCCTCCGAGATCGCCTTTGTAGCTTTTAACTCTTTAGTCTTTCCAGGTTTTGAAATACTTATGAGTAGTGGAGTCATATACTATTTATTGTTTTTACCTCGCTTCTTTCAGCAATGTTTGTTGGTGGGATTTATCAGCATTATGTTTTATGGTTGTAGTTTATTTCCATGAATGTATGATACTTTGTCATATGAAACTATTACAAATTATTATCCAGTTATTGCTGATATTTGAGTGGCTTCCAGTTTGAGATTTTTTTTGTGTGTACTGGTACTCTAATTTTGGACTTGTCAGTTGGTCTTTTTAATTGTGTTTCCTTTGATAATGTGGATTTGTGCTAGTTTTTAAAATTGATGATACCATTTTATTGTCTGACCCACAGTGTATGAGAGTTTCATTTGTTTTCCTTACTCCATTTTCACCAGCATTTGATGATACCATTCTTTTTAAAATTTTAACTATTGTGTAATAGGTATTTCCCAGGTTATTAAATATGATTGACTGCCTCTTATTAATGTGTTGGTTGATCAACTGAATGTTCTCTTTGGTGATGAAGGGCCTTTAAGAAACTGATTTACCTTTTTCTTACTAATTTGTAGTAGCTGTTAGTCTTAGGACCAGAAGGAGGAAGGATTGTACCAGGAAGCACAACAACAAATCCATTAAACTGACTTCTCCCTGGTCATTTTGGTCTCCTAGTCCCATTGAGCCTACAAGCGAAAAAGGGAGTTACAGTATTATCAAGGGTGACTGACCCAGACTACCAATGGGAAGTTGGACTAATACTCTGTAATTGAGCAAGGAGGACTATGTTTAGACTTCAGGAGAACTTTTGGGGTGCCTTCTAGTCTTGCCATGCCCTTTTATTGAAATCAGTGACAAAAACAGCACAACCCAGGCAAGATGACAAATGGCTCAGAACCTTCGGGAATGAAGGTGTGGATTACTCCACCAGGAAAAGAACCAGGACTTGCTGAGGTGCTTGCTGAGGACAAAGGAAATTCAGAATGGGTAATACAAGAAGATGGTTATAAATACCAGCTAAGAACATGTGAGCAGTTACTAAAACGAAGGTTATAATTGCAGTTTCTTTTGCATGCTGTTTGGAGCCTCTGGCAGACTCCCAGAGGTGAATCATAGTGGAGGCCCTTGGGAGTTTGGAGCAAGGCCCTGCGTCATCTGCAGAGAACTACTCTCCTTTTGAGAAACAACCCCTGTCTGCCACTGACACCTGAAGTACCATTGGGTCTGCTGGATCGTATGGCCTGAGTGGCAGAGCATCGTGCATGGCAGCCTGGACCTGGTGCAGAGCCTTCTACTGTTACGCTCTTCCTCTGTCAGCTGATCATAGAGTACACCCCTCGAAGCCATAGGTGCATGTTAGGGGACAGGGTAGTGTAGCAGGAGTGGACACCATGGGCGTTTGAGCCACTTCTTCGTGCAGTTTACTTGTGCCTTAGAGAACACTGTTATATTTCCGTCTCTCGACAACCACACTTGGTACCAGAATGTGTATTGATTAGGGTTCTAAGAGAGGCAGAGTTAATAGAATGTATAGAGATAAAGGAAATTTATTTGGAGGGCATACAAGTTTGAAGAGAAACATAGTTCAAATTGGCTGTGTGCATGTGAGAGGGCTGGAAGGTCCAGTAGCTGCTCAGACTTACTCCAGAATGACACCAGTCTGAGACTGAAGGATAGCTGGTGTGCGCTTGTTGTGGATGGTGCTTGTCCAAGAAAAACAAGGCTTCCACTTGCTTCTGGCTTGCTCAGGTTTTGCTTTGCAGATTTCTGTAGTAGATTTGCATCAGTCTCCTTCCCGTCTTCACCTTGTTTATATAGACTGGATATACATTTTTTGTGGCAAGGTTATTCACAACCACATTATTTTTTCCCCATTTTATTGATATGGATAAGTACAATACATATAATTTACATTGATCTTGAGTATTTTGTGCACATACACATCCTGACAAAGTTACAGATCCTTTATTGGTTATTTCTGTTGCTATTTTCTGGCAGTCCATGTATTTTTTCTCTTAATTTTTTTTGATGTACAGATGGTTAAATTTTAATACTATAATTTTTAGTTGTTTGTATCTAAAGATCATGAATAGTCTATACTACTTTTGAGACATTTTATCATTTTAGAACTCATCAATAGGTCTGTGGTTCATCTGATTTTTTTTTAAATTTGTTATGAGGTAGGGAATGTATATTTTTCCATTTGGATATTCAGTTAGACCCAAGGATTCATTTTTTTAAAAAATTATGCTTTGTCTTCTATTATACAATGCCAACCAACTACTTTGGTATCAATGGACCTATTTCTGGATTTTATTTTGATTAATGGGTCTACTTTTGCCTGTCTGTGTGCCAACAAAGTACTGTCTTAACTATCGCTTTATTAATTAGCCATAATTTCTCACAATGTGGGCCTCTCAAATATTTTAAAATTTCATAAAGCTTGTTTTGGTTTTTCTTAGCCACTTATGTTTCCATATGAATTCTAAAATTTGAACAGAGTACCTAATGTGGTCTTCATTGAGATTACATTGATTTACAGATGAAGTAAATTCATTTTTATCTATAATATATGTTTATTTATTTGGGTTGTCTTTAATTTCTTTCAGTCCATTTTGTAGTTTTCATTGTAGATGTGTTTTATTTCTTTTTGTTAGATTTGCTGTTATGAAAGGTGAATATGTTTTTTTTAGTCTTATTTTTTGCTTGTGATGATGTTTAGGAGATGTTAATTTTTCTTTAGTTACCGTGTCACTAGACACTTTGTACAGTTTTATTATTATTCTTTATCCATAGGTTATTTTGTTCTTTTTAAAAATTATCTGTGGATAGCAAATATTTTCTTTGCTAATTTTTAAACTTTATATGTCTTTCTTGCTTTACCATCATTGTCACCTTCAGTCAGAAGCTAAATAGCACTGGAGGTAGTGGAAAACTGTCTTATTCAATTAACAAGGGAATTTTTTCAGTAGTTCACCGTTATGTATGAAATTTGATATAGACTGTAAATAGTCTCATTAATGATATTTTCATTTGTTCTTAATTTGCTAAGTGTTTTTCTTGTGTATGTGTTAAAATTATAGGTTTGTGAAACTGCAGATGTGTAATCTTTTTTAGTCTACAAGACAATGGTACATTTGATTCAGCTTGATGTATTAGACTTTTTTCTGCATCTTTTAGTCATAGATTTCTTCTTTGTTTCTTTGATTAATGTGAATTTCCTTGATTTATTTGTGAATGATAGTCCAACTTCACATTTCTTTAATGATTATTGTAATATAAGATGGCCCTCAACTTAATGATGTTTTCACTTTGGATTTTTTAACTGCGTGATGAAATGACAGTCATATGGATTCAGTAAAAAGTATAGTTTGATTTTTGAATTTTGATCTTTTCACAGGATAGGAATATGTAGTATAATACAACTGGAAGTCAAAGCTTCCAGCCAGCCATAGGATTGTCAGAGGTAAATAACCAGTGATGTGTAGTGTGTATACTGTATTAATATTTATGATATTCAGTAAATTTGGTATATAAATTGCATTTTGACTTACAGTATTTTAAATTTATCATGAGAGTATTGAGGTAAACTTAAATTAGAGAACATCTGAGTATTTTTATATATTAACTTATTTTGCTTCATTCAGTTTTTTTCATCTAAAATCTTGAATGAGATTGACCTGTGTTTTTTCTTAAAATTTCTTGGTTAAAATTTGGTATTATGCTAGCCTCTTCAATTGTGAGGCTTCTTTTCCCCTTTATTCCTAGGGTTAGCAAAGGTTTTTTTTTTTTTATTTTAATAAAGAGGTAGTAGGCTTGTGAATATTTGAGGCTTTGTGAACTAATCATTTCTCCTTTCCCACCTTCCTCTCTCCTCTGAGCTCTTCCTTCCTTTCTCCCTGCTTCTCTTCCTTATCTCTTTCCTTCCATCCTTACCTCCTCTCTGTTCTCTTCTCACCTTTCCACTTTCCTTCCCACTTAATATGCGTATCCTTTAAACTTGACATGATTAAGAGATTCCTCAAGGGGTGTCTGGTTTGTAAGAACACTGGTCTCTTTAGTAGGTTAACCCATGGTGAGTTAGTTCATAGGTGAATGGGCTAATAGGAAGTGGGGCCAAGATGGAGGAAATGGATCATGGGGACATGACCTTGTTGGATTATATCTGGTTCCTGGCCCCTTCCTCTAGGGCTCTTCCCCTGCTCTCTGCTTCCCAGATGACACGAGTTGAGCAGTTTTCCTCTGTCATGTCCTTCTGCCATGATGTTCCTGCACTTTGGAGCCAGCTGACCATGGACTGGATCCTCTGAAACTGTGAGCCCAAATAAACTATTTTCTCCTTTAAGTTGTATATTAAGAAGGTTCAGGTATTTTTGTCCTAGTAACAAAAACTTAACTAATACAATAATGTAAAAACTCTTTTTGCATTGCAGGATGAACAAAAAAAATCAGGCCACAGTTTGTATTTGGCTTGTGGATCATAGTTTACTTATCCTTTTCAAGTGTCTTGAAGAGTTCATATATTTTAAACACTTAAAAGAATTCACTGGTGAACCTACCTTCTCTTTATGGGAAAATTTGTGAATCACACTCTCACTGATGCAGTACTATGTAGATTTTCTGTTTCTTCTTGTGCCAGAGTTTGTGGTATGGTTTAGATCTACAGTGTCCCCCAAAAGCCTCGTGTGCTTGGGTGTTGTGGAATATCCCTGGCCGGGAGGGGTGGAACATCAGTTAGATTTCTTGATTCTCTCTACTAGATTAAGCAAAAAATTCTGTCGTTCTTATTGTTAACTTTTTATTCTCTAAATTTAATTACTTGGTCTTTTGCTTGCTTGTTGATTAAGGTACATATTTAGAACAGGGATTTTTTTTCCACACCATTTAAAGAAATACATGTAAGACTATAAAGTTCTACCTATCATGGCTTTAGGTAGGATTATATAAACTCAGTGTTATTTTCTTTGTAATTCAATTCAGAATATTTACTCTCTTCTTTGACCTATGGGTTATTTAGAAATATATTTGTAAGTTCCAGCCATCTTTGAATTTCCTAGTATTCTGTTTTTGATTTATGATTACAGTCTCATTTAATTTTACAGTGGTCTCTGAAATTACTCTTAATAAGTTGCATTTTCAAAAAATCTTTTGAGTTTTGCTTTATCATTGACTGTATGGTTTGTTTCATAAGTGTTTTAGGTAGTGGTCCTGAAGTGAGTAGGTCAGCTCTGGACACCTGTCAGCTTACTCAGTTTTGTTAATCCTGATGCTCAGATTTCGTAATTTTACTAATTTCCTGATAGCTTTTCTATCTTAGTGAGAGTGGCATTTTAAAACCCACTGCCGTTACTATGGATTGGTATTGTTTCTATTTTTAGTCTTACCGGTTTTTGTGTTTGTATATATTCTGAAGCTATTTTAAGCCCATGTAAATATAGAACTTTATACTTTGTTATTTGGAATATTTACCTTATTATTGTGAAATGCCTACCAGAAATTTCTCTCTTACGTTTCTGCTCATGTTAAAACCAAATTTTGAGTTCTGTGCAGGCTGGTTCCACTCCTGGTGTGTGGCTCTCTTACTGTCCTGTTCCCAGGGAGCCTGGCGCATTGACAGGCCCTTCACCCCATCCTCTCAGGCCTACTGTCTTGTTAGGGCTGCTCTTCTCCACGTTCTTTGCTGTTATTGGCAAGTCAGTCCCTTCCTCAAAATAAGCTTTGCCCTCTTTTCTCTCCCTTGTATTGTCCCCTCAAGGCCTTACTGCCTTGACGACCTTATTCTCTGGCTCCCCCTCCAAAGTCTTCAGCATACTGAAGCTCGTCCATACACTTGTCTTCATTCTGGCTGAAGGGGTGTTAGCTGGGTAGAACCTAGTTTGCTGGAACCCAAAGTAGAAGTTGATGTTCCCTTTCGGAGCAAGCGTTGTGTTTTCAGTCTGATGAGGGTGAGCAGTTTTATTTCTTCTTATCTTGATCACCCTCATTTAAGGTGTGCTGTGAGGATAATTGCCTGACTCCTAGGGTGGCTTTACAGGCAGGCACTAATCCTTATGGTGCAGTGATACAGCTGCTGGATGTGTTTTAAAGTGGACTCAGTTGTGTCTGTAGTTTTGAGCTGCTCATATAGTACTCTTATTCAGATATTTTATGAGGTGATTTATGTTGCACCTTATAAGTGGTGTGAAATCTCCCTGACTTGGAGGCAGTGCCCAGGGGGGTGCCCTGCTGCTTTCTGCTTGCCTGTCCCCCTATCCTTCAGTTTTTTTAAAAAACATTTTCTCCCTAATATGCATGAAAAATTTGTTCAGGATTTAGCTTGAGGAGTAATTTGTAGAGCATTGCTTTTCAAGCCGTTAATACCATGACTGTGCTGGAACCTCTGCTGTCATGAATTTCAGCCCTGATTCCCCGGCGGGTTGGAGCAGGAGCATGCCGTGGCTCCTTTCCCCTTGAGCCAAGAGACGTATTAAATATCTTAGTTTTTATGTCTGAGATTTCATGATTCTCATATTCTAGTGGCAGCCAAGGCCAGAAAGATTGAAAATAAGCCATAGGCCAGTATACAGGTGTTCTAGGAATTTTTGCACTTTGTGGTAGAGTACAGATTAGTTTCTCTCTAGTGACTTTTTTGGGGTGGAGAAAGGCTGAGAGTGATAATTATTTTCTATATTAGAATTTACTGTTTTTGTTTAATAACCCATGCATTTCCTATAATATGGTTGGGTTGTATATGACATGTTTGCCATATTACACTTAAATGTATTTTGTTTAGTATATAGTTCCTCATTTAAAATATTTGAAAATGAATGTCCTTGTGTTTACAAATTGACTTAGAGAGTACTTAGTTTTAAGGGAGCTAACGTTTTTCTCTCCCGGGAGCTGAAGCAATTTAGCCCGAAGGCCTTCTCAGGATACAGTGAAGTAGTTACTTCCTTATTGGGAATTGGCCTCCTCCTAAGAGATAGGAAAATGGATGCAAGGCTCTACCATTCCTTGGAGCTAATGGCTGTCTCTTGTCTAGTTGGTGGAAAACAGTCTCTTGGAGTGGCGGGTAATGATGACAGTCATAGGACTAGAGTTTTCACCCTCCTGTAATATTCTTGCTAGGCAGTTGGCCAGGGTTTCTAGGGATCCTTCCTCAGATCTTTGGAACTTGGAGAATTAGCAACTATCAAGCCTCATGGCTTCTCAGGACATCTCTTCCCCTTGACCAGGATGCCCTGAGGGAAAGAATGAGAGTGGGCAGCTCTATGCCTTGGTCTGTAGATAGGCCATTTGGCCCTTTGCAGTTAGCTCTCTGGCCTCTCCCCGTGGGCCTTCCTTCGGCCTTGAAATTGACTGCCTGGCTGTGGGCCAGGTCTTCCTGTGTGTTCCTACTCACCTCCCCTGAGTCTTGGCTCTGAGAGTTGAGGACCATGAAAGACTTCACCTTATAGGGCCATTTGAATGAGGTCTGAGGAAGGCAGGAGTATAACCCAGTGCCTGGTCCTGTCTAGGGACATTAGCTGCTGTCCTCATCCCAGGAATCCCAAGCTGTCCATAGCCCAGGGCCAGCCCTAGATGCCTAGCAAGTTTCAGTTTAGTCAGCCTTGTCAGACTCGTGTCCTTTTTATAAATATATATAACCTCTGTCCTTCAGTGTTTGCAATTTTAGGATAACTCAAACCTCAGTTCTCAAAACAAATCCAGTGATGGTGTTTGTGCACATGTCTACCTTGCCTTTTCACTGAGAGCCTAGTAGAGGTCTGGCTTGCTGTCCCACTTGCTAACTGCTGCCCAGGGCACCGGGCAGATCCTGCGAGAGGAAGAATGTGCTGAGGGAAGCTGGCGGGAGCCTGAGCGGAGGCTTGTTCCACTCTGCTGGGTGCTGGGGCAGCCGTGAAGCTGCTGCAGCTGCTGCTGCTGAGACTGTGCCTCCTACTGACTCGAGGGTACAGAGTCCAGCTATGTTTCAGCATTCTCTTGTTTTGGTAGTAGGGATGTAAACTTTTAAACTCAGTTCTTGAGGAAAGGATTTTATTATCAGATGATAAAGATCGGAGGTTTTCTGTCTTTCCCATAAGAGGATCTTTCCTCTCTTATGAGTGCACAGCTAGTGGAACTTGTGGAGTGCCCTGGCCCAGAGGCAGGCTGCCGGGTGGGATAGCCAGCTGCAACAGGGCCAGCTCATGTGGCAGGACCCTCAGCCCAGGCCTGGGTCCTGTCTGTTGACCAGAGCTGCCTGGGAGTCCTGTGTGTGCTGCTGTGCCCTGCAGTGCACAGTGGGAGGAGGGAGCTCAGCTTACTCTCCAGGCCTCAGGCTGGTCAGTGGCCGCCAAGTGGTTTCTTAAAAAGAATTCCTCCTTCCCTGATTAATTTCTGGCATGCGGCACTAGTGAGCTCTTGCGTCAGTAAATCGTCACAAACCCCCAGTTGTCTGGATCAGACATAAACACCAAGCCCAGCTCCACCACTCCTGACACCCAGCCAGGGCTCGCTGCCCTCACAGCCCTGTGATGGGCAGCTGGAGATGGAGATGGCCAGGGACTATTGCTGCTTATGACGAGCCCTCTCTCAAAAGGCACTAAACTTGGCACACACACTGTGCTTGCTGAGGGAGAATTCTGGATATAGATATGACTTATTTATTGAAATGTCTGCAGTTACTCCCCCTTCTGCCCCCTCCCCATAGAATGCTTTACTCATTGGGAACATTGTTCCTTCCCGAAATGTTCTGTGAGGGTTTGGAAAATCCCTGGAGGAGGTTGGCATGGTGCTTTATCAGACTGTGTCAGGGATTTTAGGAGCTTGGATGGCACGCTTCTCGCTCTTATACCTCAGGGCTTTTCTTTGGGCTCGGAAGACCTCCGACAGGGCCTCCCGCTCTACTCATGAATACCTCTGGATACCCTTGGGCTGCATTTACCCTGCTTTTGTTCTTGTGTTTTCTCTTTGGGCCACCTGTGCAGTAGAAGTTCATGAGTCAAGAGGATGGCTCTTCCCTGTCCTGGAGTGAATGTGCTGTCAGATATCCTATTATGCCTCCTCTGGAGTGCTTAGAAAAACAAACTTGGGTTTCTAGTTTTTCAAGTGTGTTTCAGGCAATTGGCAAGCAGTGATTGATGGGTGATGCACAAATTAGGGCTTTAAAGAAACTTAGCCCTTAGTGGGCACATGAGATCTCAGCTTCTGGGAATTAGAAGCAGGCAGATGCTAAGGGATGCATCACAGTGTCCCAGGGTACACTCTGGGAAGCTGTCAGGCTGTGCCTTGTGTGTCCTGTCCTGTGGGTAGGCATTTTCCCTCAAATGCACAGAGGCAGAGTGGCTGGCCAGTACCAAGTCCTCAGCTCGCTGGCCAAGTGCTAAGCATCTTATTTCATTATCTTTGGTCTCTGTTTATTTTTTACCTATGCGTGTAAACTATGGTAAGCATTGCAATATGAGAGAGATTCATGAATGAAAAGTAATTATAAGGTGCCTACTAATTTTGTGTGTTATACTAAGAAAATGCAACCCTATTTCAGCCAGGAAGAATTAAGTCTTGCTTCCCAGATACCAGGGTTCTGCAGAAGATTGATCTGGAGCCCAGTGCATCTTCCACTTTACCTGAGTGGCTCCCTTCCTCTTTTGTCTCTCCCAGTCCTTGGGGAAAGGAAGAATGCTTCTTAGGCCTAAGCTTATCCATTTACGCCACTAGATCATCTAAGCTGTGAACCTGCTCCTTGAGAATGGACTGCTTCCACTGCAAGTGGGAACAGTGAGGCTCCAGGGATGGAGGACACCCAGCTGCAAGGACAGTCTAGACAGCTGAGTGAGACCTTGGTGGTGTGTCCCAAACCCTTGAGGCTTTCCTCAGAGGTTCTGAAGCACATGCTCAACAAAAACAGTTAAACAGTCATCTTAGGTGAAGATTTTCCCAGAATCAGGTGCATGTGGGGGACCACATCATGTGTTCTCACTTAGCCTTTGTATCTCTTGCCTTGATGTCACAGAACTTGGGAAGGTCTAGTCTGCATATGTGTTTGTGCTCTTTTCTTTAGGAATACCACTATGAGTGTCTACTGTAGTCAGAGCTGTTGTGGGAACTGCTCCACTTCTCCATGTTGCCATTTGAGGTCTTCAAGTGGTTGTGTGGGGTTCTCAGACCAGAGAGGCAGTGGTCCCTGACTTGCTGGGATGCCTGTTGTAAAGGCCCCAGAACTCTTGAGTAAGTCACATAAACTTAAAAACATGATGGTGTCAGTTCTTTGTCAATTCCCATACATATTTCATTTAGTATGTTTAGAGGGGATGATTTTGTATCACTTAATAAAACCATCCATAATTCTCCTTTTATACATGAGTGCTTCTTAATATTGTGTTTTCCAAGATTATATCCACTTCTTTGGCAAAATTTTTAAGAATTGTGATTAGATACAAACAACTTAAAAATTACTACTTTTAACCATTTTTCAAAGTGGGTATCAGTGATATTGTTAAGTACTTGTAATGTTGTTGGGCCTTCATTACTGTGATTCAAGTTCCAAACAGTCTTCATCTTCTCAAGATGAGACTCTGTCCCCATTGAATACTGACTCTCCATTCCCCTTACCCAGCCCCAGGCAGTCACCATTCTACTTTTTGTCTGTATGGATAGATGACTACTCTAGGTACTTCACATAAGTGAAATTATACAGTATTGTTTTGTGCCTGGCTTATTGCATGCAGTGTAATGTTTCAGAATTCTCATGTGTAGTATGTGCATTATTTAATTCCTTCTTAAGTCTGAATAATATTCCATTAATACACATGGCGTATTTTGCCTCCCCATTTCATCTGTTGATGGACAACGATTGGTTTGTTTCCACCATTTAGCTTTTGTGAGTATTGCTATATTGAGCACCAATGAATATATGTTTGTTTGAGTCTCTGCTCTCCCTAGGAATGGAACTGCTGAGTCCTATGTTTGTATGTATAATTAAATAATCTCCAACATTTTTTTTTGCCACACTGAACCATTTTGACCAGTGATGCACAAGTGTTCCAGTTTCTTCACTTCCTTTCCACCATTTCTTATTTATTTATTTTGAAAATAGTAGAGGTGAAGTGATATCTCCTTGGGGTTTTTGATTTGGATTTGCTTAGTAACTAGTAATGTTGATTTTTTTTTTTTATGTTCTTAGTGACCATTTGTAGATTTTTATTTTTTTTTTTGAGAAATGTCTGTTCAATTTTTTTGCCCATTTTTGAACTGTTATTGTTGAATTGTATGAATATTTGCTGTATTATGGATGTCATATTTGTAAGTATTTTCCATTGTTCACAGGATTGCCTTTTGTGTCTTGGTATATAGTGTCCTGTGGTGCACAAAAGTTTTAACTTTTGATAAAGTTCAGATATCGTTTTCCTTTTCCTTGTCCTACTTTTGCAGCCATATTTGCAATTCCTCTCTTTCTGACTTCTGTCCCTACCACTGTGTCCCTACGTTGGCACCTGTCTGCACCTTTTTCTGTTGTATCCACATCTTCAAGTGATGGTGGCTTTGAGAATGACCTTGAGGGCCTTCACTAGGAGAGAGAACAGTTGATATGCAGCTTACATTCAAGTTGGCCTGGCTGTGAGCTGTTATGCCACAAGAGTGGAGCTTCTAATCTGTTCTCAGCTTGCTGCATGCAGTCTTGATCAGTATCTGCCCAGGAACTGTGAGTGTAGGCTGTCACATTGTAAGCGGTGGGCTGCTGAGCAGAGAAACCACAGCATGCATATGCAGGCACCTTGGCCTCGCCTGGCTCTTGCCAGTGCAAATACATAATAGCAGTAGGCTTTGCAGGGAACAGGATTTATTTTATCTAAATGACTTTAAATATTGCTCTTGTTGTATTTAATTGAAACTGCTTGAAGACCCAAATTGCTATTCTCTTGCTTTTAATTTTCTTGCTTTCCCAACCTTTCTGCCTGGGATAATGTGCAGTGTGGATCTGTTCCCCCACTTGAACTTCACATCAGTACATTGTACATTGTGGCAGAATTGTTTTTCTTGTAAAAATGCCCCAGGGCTGTGTTTCTTTCAGCTAATTGCAGTTAAATTTTTGCCTTTGCACATTCAATTTGGGTTTCGAGTTTCGGATCATCCCAGTTCTTTGTTTGAAGGTATTCCTCAGCTACCCACAGTTTACTGTTGTACAACTGCTGCTGCTGCTATTATTATTATTATTATTATTATTAATTATTATACTGTAGTACTGGAGAGTAAACCCAGGGTGTCCTCACTCGAGCCCTTTCTTGTTTATTTATTTTTATTTTAAGACAAGGTCTTGCTAAGTTGCCAAGGCTGAGTTTGAGTTTGTGATCTTTCTGCTTCAGCTTCCTGTAGTGCTGAAATTACTGGTGTGTGGCATCACAGTGTTGACTGCTCTTATTTTTAAGCTGCTATCCAGTCTTATGCAATCAATTTTGCCAAAATTTTAGCATTTTAAAAGTTTCATCAGCCTAGTCAGTGCCTCCCAACTGCTCCAAGTGTCTGACTGCATTCAGATGGAGTTTATGTGGCCTGGATTCTAGGGGAAGTTTGAGAGTAGGGGTTCTTAACTTTTGGGTCATGGACTGATGTTTATCAGGAACTGGGCTGTGCATTGGGAGGCGAGCCACGGAAGACTGTGAAGCTGTTGCTTAATATTTGTGTTCCCACCTGAGCTCTGCTTCCTGTCAGATGAGTGAGGCATTGGATTCTCATAGGAGTGTAAACTTTACTGTGAACTTCAGATGGAAGGGCTCTAAAGTACAATTCCTCATGAAAATCCAATATCTGATAATTTGACATGGAACTGAGGTGGCAGTGCTAGCACCGTCTCTGTACTCCATCCTTTCCCACTGTCCCCCTCTTCCTATCCACGGAAAAATTGCCTTCCACGAGCCCGGTCCCTGATGCTGAAGGAGGCTTGGGAGAGACTTTCATAGGCCACAGTGCCTGTGCTGCTGGGATGTAGGCTTTCGGGGGCAGGAGGCTGTTGTGCCATGGCCTTGCTTGCTGGCATCACACATGCTCTTCCATTCAGCCATTCTGTGGGGGTTGGAATTTGTGTGAAAGCTGTTTGTTTAATAACTGAAAATGCTCCTGTCCCTTGATTTTACAGGTTAATAATTAGTCTCATCTTAACCTAAAACTTGACAGTACCAACAGGTATTAAAAAAGGCAAATATTCTCCCCCCATTTCCCTGCCAGATGATCATTAGCTGAGGTGGGCACAGTTCTGAGATCACAGATTATACCTGGTATGGATTCTCTTAACAGGACCCCTCCCCCTCATCCACATGCACACTGACAGCTAATCTGTTACGTGATAGAAAATGGTGTTGTTTTTATACCTGCACAGTATTTTAGTAATTAAAAATTTTAGTAGGAATTTTAACTTTTTCCTGTAGTATCTAGCAGTGAACATTCTTTCACAGATATTTGCATTTGTAGCTGTTTATTCCCAACGTTATTTGGATAAAGTTCCTGAAACAGGAAAGTGGGACAAGGGATTTACATTTGGGAGCAGTTGCTACCAGGCTGCTTGCTGTGATGTCTGTGGCTATGCACCCACCAACTGTGAACGAGAACATCCACGCTCTGCAGCCTCACTGTGTTTTGTCTTAATGCCTACAGTTCCTCCTCGGCTTTGTTATTGAAGCACACAGTATGAAGGCCCACAGAGCCTGCCCAGGTACCTAGACCAGATATAGATGACTTCACTGTTCTGCCCAGGTCTGAAGCTCATGGTGATGGGCTGAGAGACCTGCCTGCCCTAAGCACTGGGGTCAGTACTGAGACATGCAGGCTGATCCTGGTATTACCCTGGTACTAGTGGAAAATCAAAGAGCAGACATTTGTTCCCTGGTAGAATAGTAGCATAGCTGGCAGGTGTGAGTCTGCCAGGCATCAGGTACCAGGCTCTTTTCTAAGTGCCTCCTATAGGCACACAAAGATGATATTGCTAATATTCCTAATATATTCAATGTAGACCCTGTCTATCCCTCAGGGTTTTCATTTTATACATAAGAAAACTGGGGAATTGCGAATGGAAGATGCTTGCCCAAGGAATTGGCCAGGCAGTTTGACTCTTAGCTAGGCAGATTGTGCCCTTAAGCATTGACTTTCCTGTCCCCAGATTCACCGCCCAGTGGTCTGTGGAGGGTGGAAAGGCCTGCATGGACAGGAACCTCAGTGCACTGCTGTGTCTGAGGGGTTCCTGAGCTGCTGTTAGTCTTGCACGTTGCTTTCTACGGAAGTGTCTTTTCACTGTGATCTCTCTTGATCAGTATTGCTTCTTCATTTTAATGTTACTATATTTACTATTTTTGTTACTGTTTCTATTTCTGCTTTTTGTAATCTTTACATTCTTACCTATATGTTTATTTCATTTGCTTATCATTTCTTGTTAGATGTCAGAATGTTTTTCTTGGTCTTTTTCAGAAGTAACAGCCTTTACAAATTTCTTACCAGGCTCCTACAGTTATAAGGTGTTTTTTTTTTTTTTTCTCTTTGTCTGAGGATAGCATCTTTATAACCTTTGCTGTTGAATGATCTCTTGCAAAGTAGAGTGCTCTTAGTTGAGTTTTCCCAACACCGTGAGCATATTGTTCACTAAGCTTAGCCAGTGGTGCTGCTCAGTTACTTGTCACGCTTTTGTGTCCTTTCCTAGAAAGCTATTAGTTCTCTCTAAGTGCCTTTGTGATATGTCTTAGTCTTCTGTTTCAGTCAGCATTTATCTCTCTTGAATTTATTCCTCTTAAACATTTTGGACTTCCTGAACCTAAAGAGTAATGTCTTTCAGTAATTTTGGAGAAATTTTAGTCTTTTTTTCCCTTTTAACCGAAACCAAATTCTGCTCTCTGGTGTGTAGGCCTGTTTATGTTTTGCCCGTTGTTTGGTAGCCTCTAGTGTTCATCCTCTTCATCACAGTAACAATTTGGAAGAATACAGGGCAAGTGTTTTTAAAAAATGCTCCTCTACTTGCGATTCTTTGTGTTTCCTCATGATTAGAAGCTATGAGAAGTCAGCAGTGGCATGTTCTTAGTGCCTGTGAGCCCTAGAGTTGACTTGTTCTTCTGCTTGGGATGCTATAGCTTTGGCCACTTAATTGAAGTGGTAACTGTCAACATACTGGTTTTTTCTTTGTGATTAATCTGCGTCTGGCAGGGAGATAATTCGAGACAGTGCAGATGTTTCAGTATGACAGCTCCCCTAGAGCCTGCTATTGCCCTGAGGTCATTTATGATGGCCAGAGGGGTGTCTGTTCCCATTGTGCCCCCTGCAGTCAGCCATTGACTTTCTGTGGTGAAGGTGAGTGGTACTTTCTTGTTTACTTATTACCTGCTTATGTTAGTTTGAACACCTAGGTTCTTATGTGTTAACTGGGTTATGATTCTTTATTGCTGAAAGATGATTTGGTGTCTCGGTTGCCCCTGTTGCTGCCATGGGAACCTCATGCTGCTACTTCTGGCCCTCATGCAGCATGGTGTTTCGTTTTCTCTTTGTCCTTTTCTGGTCCCTGCCTTAGAGTTGGTGGTTCCTTGTAGGAGGTCTGGGGTGTGCTCACTGCTTCTGGCCTCTCATTGGACAGAGCTGGGAAATAGATGGTAATGTCAGTTCCTGAGTATGCCCACCCATGCCCGCTTTCCATCTAATACCACAGACTCTTGACCATGCTTTCTCTTATATTTGTTACTGCCTCCTGTGACAAACATACATTTATGTACCAGAATAATGTATGTATGTATGTATGTATGCATGCATGCATGTATATATGTATTCATTAAATTCTAGCATGCTCAGAAAAAAATTGTGTATGCATCTGTGAAACAGAAGCCCAGTGATTAGAGCTCAGTGCTCATTTAGGGCATGTGATCTGAGCACTGTTCGAGGCCGCTTTGGATAGTCCGTGCCTCCCATGTGGGCTGTGTCTTGAAATGCAGCATGGTTCATTTGTTTTGTATTTCACTTCAGAGTTTCCCCCCCACCATCATAGTTTTTTCTTTTCTTTGGTTTTACTTTCCACGTGTGTGAAATGAGAATAAATTTCTGCATGAAAGCTAGACCCAGAGAAGTAGTGTCCCCTGTGCTGTCGTCCCTTGGCTCCTCATTGCCCTTTGGATGGTGGAACAGGTGTGCACTGTACTTTACCTTCTTTCTTGTGCCGA
This sequence comes from Ctenodactylus gundi, assembly GCA_004027205.1. Classification (NCBI taxonomy): domain Eukaryota; kingdom Metazoa; phylum Chordata; class Mammalia; order Rodentia; family Ctenodactylidae; genus Ctenodactylus; species Ctenodactylus gundi. The sequence continues at coordinate 260,118 of PVKB01000199.1, forward strand.
GGAAGCATCCTATAGGCAGGCATTCTCTTCGTTAGCAGCGAGTCCAGTCCTGGAGACCAGCCATGCCTTTTCACAGGCCCCACCTCACTTCTTAGTTGTCCCCTGCCCTCTGTGACTCATTTACCTCTGCTGCCTGTGGGATGTTGATATGAGCCTGTGGAACCAGGCTCAGTGAGTGCCATCCCTTGTATGTACTTGGTGTTGCTGGATTTGGTGTTCAGAGTTAGTTTATAAAAGTGATTTCTATCAAAAGATAAGCAGATACATAATTTTGTTAGGTTTGCCAAAATTTTCTTTATAGTGTTGGCAGTGATTTTCATCCTCACAGTCAAGTCTGAGTGTGCCCATTCCCAGAACTATGCCATCAGTCACTTTTTTTTTTTTTTTTTTGCCGGTTTGGTGGATGAGAACTGGTCCCTAACTTGGGAGGGACTTTCTGCCTTTGGTTTGGTCTGCTTTTCTGCTAGGACTTTTTTCAGAGTTCTTTAGATGAGAAGTTTTGGTCTGTATCTCTCATAATTATTGCAAGTAATCTCTCTTCTTTACCTGTTATTTTCTGTACTCTTTATGACTGTCCTTTGCCACACCATTTTCCCCAGGGTCAGACTTGCTGTTTCTATATTGTGCTCATATTCTGAGTTCTAATCAGAAAGCTAGTCCCTGTTCCAGCCAAACAGGCTCACCACGGTTTTCTTCTACTGCTATGTAGATTCATTTTGTATTGCATCTTGGTCACTCTGTGTGTGGTGTCATGTTTGGGTCTGATTTTGTCTTTCCCTGGGGCTCCCCAGTTTCTCAGCACTAGTGGTTAAGGGGTCTCTGTTTTTACTGGCTGAGGTGCTATATTTGCCTTCCTCTGGAGTACCTTGCTGCTCTAGTCAATATGGGCTTGTCTGGTTGTCCTGGTGTCTGCCTGTCTGGATGTTGTGCCATCATGACTGTGGTTCTTTGTTATGTTAAGGGTCCCTCAGTGTACGGTTTTCACTTGAAAGTTCCTCCAAGCCCTCCAGTACTTAACCATAGCTATGTTTCTTGGTCCTGTCATTTCTCTTAGTTCTGGGCCTCTGGCTGCAGGCATCTCTCTGCCCTCTAGCACCTGTCATCCCTGTTTTTCTGTGCTACACTTTGTGTTTCTTCTTTAGGGCTATTTTATTGTTCACTAATTCTCTCTTTAGCTCTATCTGTTTGATCATTTAATTCATTCATTTAGTTTTCAATTCTATAATTGCAGATTTATTTCTATAAATCCTATCTGGATCATTTCCCACTCTGGCTAACAGTTTCTGATAATAGTGCTTGGTGTATAAAAATAATCCCATTTACGTCTTATTCTTCTTCCGGAGAAGGTGTGGGCTGTCATATTCCCTTTGGCAGATGGGAAACTGAGATACAGAGAGCTTAGTAATTCTGGGGATGTACACTACCTAAATAACAGAACCCTCAGATGACTCATTTCCTGAAACAAATTGTTCATGTGTTCTCTGTCCAGTATCTGATTTTCTTGTTGTGGACATTTTTTTCCTAGCTTGGCTCTCCTGCTTGTAATTTTTGATTGTGACTTTATGCTTTTTTAGCATTTGCCAACACTGTCAGGGTTTTTAACATACTTCTTCAGTGTGGATCTGGGCTTGTTTCTGCCCAGTGCTGGGGGTATCACCTGGGATGCCTTACAGCGCATGCATAGGGGTGTCTATCAGGTCTCCTGTTCTGTCTGGATACTTCTCAGACCTCTTGTAGGTCTCTGTTGTTATGAATCCCCACGGGTACCATCTTTTTGCTGCCTCTTCTGTTCAGTGTCAGGCTGTTTTCTGGCTTCTCCCGAGAGCTGCTGTCCGACTCCTTATCTGTCCTTGATAGCCTATGAATACCCAGAACAGACCAAGTCCTCAGGGCAAGGCTTGGCCTTCATGATGGCCTTCATCCTTGGGTGCACTCTGCCTTCACCTCCCAGCTTCCAAGCCCTGCTTTGCCGTGCTGTCGTCTGAGCTCTGCCAGTGAGGCAGTCTAAATTGGTATTTGCAATGCTGCCAGGCACGGAGGTCCTTCTCAGTCTTTGCTTTGCCATCAGCACTCTTGTTTGGCTTTCCTGGGAGGCTGTAGTTTTTCCAAGAAGCAGATATTCTCTGGACATGACTGGTCCGAGAACCTGAGTAATCTGGATGTTTGGATGGCTGAGAGCCTGACCTGTGAGGTTTGTAAATAACACAGAAAACTGGGTGACTTATAGATGTTGATGCCTCTCAGTGGAGTATGGAGATCTCAGACTGTTGTATCCAAGCTCTTTAGGTTCAACCTGTTTTGATACGATGAAGGCCTGGAGGCAGCGTGCCTTGATGTGATTCTAGCTTGTGACATGCTTCTCTCAGTGGAGCCACTCTGGGTTGTGATCACTAGAGTTTCTGCTTCGTGCCCCTCCTTCTGTCTTCTGATGCTGAGATTGGTTCTTAACCACAGGAGTATTCACGTAACTCATTTTGTTAAGGACTCTGTTGCTTTCCATGTAAAGTACATTTGAAATACATAGTAGATTCAGGCAGAAGCCAGCCTGCTGTTGAGGGCAGCCCTGTGTTGGTATTTAGAGACAAGAAAATAAAGGAGAACATCCTTTGTTTCCTCCCAATGCTGGAAGACTCTCCAGGGCCACATGGGCAGAGATCAAGCTGAGGAAAGGGCTTCGGTCTTGGGCAACCTTTATGAAGTCAGGTACCTCTGGCTCCCTACCCTTCACTGTCCTTTGCTGAAAAGGATGGCATGTTGCAGGTGGGGAGCACGCCTCAGTGGAGAACCAGGAAACTTTGCATTCACAGCCTTCTTCTCTGGTTTCTCTTGGATTCCTGGGCCTAGGACCCTGGACTTGGCCGCTGAGAAGCCTGTGTCTGTGGCAGCAGAGCATTGGTCTGCCATCCTGTTTCTATTCCTGTGATTGTTGCTGTAGTACTATTGAGGAAGGCTGCTTTGGAGGCTGCATAGAAAGCACTGACCTCACACTGGGGACAAGCTGATAGAAACACCGGGGTTCTTGGTCCACACAGAGTTTTCAGTTTGTATAAAGGCTAACATGAAAGCTTTAATTGAGTTGCACAAATAAAGAAAGGAGTGATTTGGCTTTTCTCAGCAGCATGGAACAGTTTGTTTTTCCTAACAATACTGTAAATAACAGGCAAACATTGGCTTTAGAGTGAAGGACAATAGGGGAAATTCTCGCTTTTGGATTTTACTGTCTGGCTTTGGCTTTCTGTCACATAACTGAGGAAGGAACAAATGTGAGACTCTTAAGTGTGAGTGTGCTTGCTAGGCTTCCTTGACGACCGACCGTGGTGGTGATGCTGGGTAGCCCTGCCCTCCCCTGTAAACCTTCTAGTGTGTGGGCCACGTGATTGCTTCCCAAGCCGTGTGCCTCTCTTCCTTGTCTTCTCTTCATGTACTGGGTGCTTTTTATTGATGATAATTTTTTGATAACCAAGGTGCTATGTTGGGGTTACCAGGTTATGATGTCCTTTCTTTCAAGTTTTTTTTTTTTTTTTAAAGATGTGAGCACTCTTTTCTCTCCCTCCCCTTCCCCATGTGCCAGAACCAACCATAGAATCTGTGTGGTAGGAGAAACTTTTTATTTTTTTATATTTTCCCCATTTTATTGATATGTATAAGTGCAAAATTTAAGGTTTACAATGAAGTTGAGCATTTTGTGCAGCTACATATCTTGTCAAGGTTACAAGTACTTTCCCACTTTCCTTTTGTCCCTCCCCCGGGTTTGGGAGGAACTTTCAAAGTAACTTTCTTGAGCTTTTCATTGCTTGGGTGAGAGCCCAGAGCCGCCCTGAGGCTGCCCACAGCTAGAGAAGGGCTCAGCAGCCCTATACAGACTTCTGCCTGCGGTGTCATCCTGAGGCATGGCTGCCATTTCACCTTCAACCTGATCTTGACTGATTTTCCTTTTAAGAAGCCTTAGCATAGGAATTTTGTGTGAGAATTCAGTTTAAAATATGCTTTTATAATATTCATTTAGAAGAGAAACCTGGAGTTATGCAAGATAGACCTCTATGTGTGACTTTAGAGGGGCCAGGTTGGCTTCTCTTGTCATTATACCCCCTCCTTCCTTATCTGTGAAATGATGGCACAGACTTCCATTACTACAAAAGCTTTAGTACTTGGTGTCATTTTATATTTTAAATGTGTTGTTCCTAACTACATAGAGTAGCACTCAGGCTTTTACATTTTCTGGATATCTGGAAAGAACTAACATTCTAAGAGGGTGTTTGTTTTGCTTTCTGTGGGTCAAGACATTTGGCATCCTCTGAGAACACTTCACCTGCTACCTCCCCCTGGTTGACACATGTCACCAGTATGATGGCCTGCATAGGGTATTTGTGGCTGAGGACCTGCTATGCTATGGCAGGGTATAAAATCAGTGTGCCCCCGCCCCCCCCCCAAAAAAAAAAAATCAGTGTGCCTGTGTCCTGTCATTTTTTTTTGTTGCAAGTCTAGAAGGCTGTTGTATACCAGCAGAGGGTGCCCCTGAATCCAGGTGTGCGGGTGTATATGGCTACACCGTTCGCCGTATGCCCCGTTCTGCAGAGCTCTACCCAGAGGCTGTCCTAATTATAGAATGGAAGGTGCCATGCTGCTTGATCTGGCAAAAGTCATCACAAGACAGTCTCTTCATCTGCCTTCTGTAGCTGTTCACAAAAAGTAGACGGGCATTGCTAGCATCATGGGTTTTCAGTGCTACTCTATAGAGACTCATCCATTGATGAGTACATGTGGGTGGGTGATATCCTGTCTGCTCCTGACCCCTGGGTGGGGTTTGCCCATCTTAGCTTCTGGGGAGAGGTGAACTTGGGCACCGTGGTGCAGGTTAGGAACCCATGCTGCTAAAAGGCATTTCTGTGGGCTTCAGGCTGCAGCTCTTTTCCAGTGTTCCAGACAAGCCTTCTGCCCTGCAGGGTTTCTGATGGACACTGCACTCTTCCGTTTTGTCTAAGACGTGCACTTCCAAGCCTCCAAGGAGAAGCACCTGTTCTTTGGCAGGAGCTGCCAGAGCCATGCCCTACTGTGGCCATGATCCTTCTATGTTTCCCGGGTTGAGACTGGGGAAAGAGTCCTTTCCAGTCTTGGGGCTGAACTGACTACACGTGTGAGTTCAGTGTTAGTAGCTGAGAAAGGAGAAATGAGAGATAAGAGCCAAGCAGGTTGTCCTCTGTCATCTGGCAGCCACTTGTGGGATGAGTTGAAACCTCTTCACCCCACTGTCTCCCACGTGCGTATGGTTGCTCCTAATAGTCAAATGGGCTCCTGGGCTGCCAGACCTTGTTCTTGACAGGACCATGTTAACTTGTTTCCCTCTTGGAACTGGCTTTGACTTCACTGCCTCCAAATCACAAACTCCCATAAGATCAAGGTCTGCAGCCATGGTTATGTGGTAATGTTTGATTGAAATAATAGGTATTTGAATAACCCGCTTGTGTCAGACTGGACTGTTGTGTCAGCTGAATGTGAACAACCTTTCTTAAGCAGGTTAAAGCAGGGCTTATTGTCTGAATATCCCTAGCCCATGATTTTGGACATGGCTATCCTGGAAAGGGGCAGCAGTGAATCAGATGCTAGGTCCTGGGCCTGATCTGTCATCTGTGTGTCTGTTTTAGAGAAAATGGCTTAGTGAGTTCTCTGTCCATACATGGCAGCCCTGGCCTGGCCCTTGATTCTATAGGCACTGCTACTGCTGGAGTTTAACTTTCTAGCTATTCCCCTTCCTTTGTCCCTGCTGGAGCCAAATTAGCACTAGAAGAATAGCACAGCTGCTTAAAGGAAGGGCCCAGATTAGGAAAATGAGAATGTAGTTGTTAAGGGGAGTTTTCACCAGGCCATGCAGTTGGAGCTATGGTCTGTTCCTGAGCCCTCGTGGGCTCTGGTGCCCACCCTCTGCAACCAGCTCCTCTGTGAACTCATCTCTTGGACATATTTTGGAGCCCAGGGTGTGGGTCCTTTGTTTTGCACCTCTGCTTATCCCTTGGCCTCCCTGTCATTACACATTGAAGCACAGGGCAAAGAAGGGGCAACTCAGACCACGCAGCACTGCTGGCTGGCAGCTCCCCTTGGCCCGTGAGTCCTGCTGCTGCTTTTTAGTTTTGCCTCAGTTACCTTAGAGCATTAGTTTCTCAGCTAGGCCATCCCTGAACTGTAGCCTTCTGTCCTTCTGTAGAGACCTCTCTTTTATAGACAGACTGCCATTTGCTTTACTTTGTAACCTGTGAAACAGCTCCCCCTCAACAAGCATGCACCATTCCCTGTTCCCTGAGGAGACCAAAATTTCATATCCACTGACCGCCAGTATACATCCTTCTGAGCTCAAATGCTGCTCCCATAAACTGTGCTAGGCCTGAGAGACCAGACCATAGGACAGTGGGACAGTGACTTTCTACTGATCAAGTCAGCCTTGTCATCCTTATATTAATAAGAACATTTACATTTTCTGTTGGGGCAGTCACTCAACCAGCAAGCCTGCTGTGGCTTAATGGAGAATCCTGAGTGCCTGCTGTGCCTGAGGCCTCTCACGTGTTAGACCAGACAGAGGTCACTCCTGCTGTGGAGGATCTTCTCCAGGACATAAAGCATAGCTGCTTCAGACAACCCTGAGAAAAATTAAAGACCACATGCCTTGGCCCTTGGGTGCCTACGCCATCTTCCCTCAGCTCACAGGAGCCCTACAGAGCCCTGTGATCAGAGGGAACAGATGCGGGGTGCTCTCTGAGGGGCTCCTGCCTGCTGTGTTAGCATTGCAGTCTAGCTGCCCAAAATGTTCAGATTTCTAATCAACAATACGCATAGACTTCTAAATAGACTAAGAAAAAAGGGTTGATGAGGGTGAGGGGAGTTTGACTCCAGGACAAGACCTGGATTGCTGCAGGGATACCTGCTTGTGCAGCTCTGCTCTTGGTGGAGGTGGAGAGCCTGTCTTTAGAGGCTTTCTTCCTTCTCCCCGATCCTACCCAGTCCGGACTGGCGGCGATTCCCACACCTCTGCTCTGACCCCATGTAGTCCTGGGTGCTGGCCTCTTCTTGAAGCCTCTTTCTGTGCGCAGAAGCAGTAAATGTAGGCCAGAAATGACCTGTGGGTGAATGTGGGGTGAGAAGGAAGGAAAGCGGTGTGGTACTCACAGAGTGTCCCAAGGAGGCATCGGCATTTGCCCTAGGTGCTTGCCATAAGGCTGCTCTAGGCTGGGAACACCAAAGTCCTGGCACCCACTTTGGTTTGGCTAATATTTGTGGGCCCAAAGATAAATCGTGTTTGGGACGTTCTCTGTGAGGCTTGGGTTGGAACTCTTGTGGCGATCCTTGTATCATCTGCTTGTTATGTAACGTGACAACATGGATATGAAATAGAAACCAGATGTCAGGGCGGAGCGAAGGAATTCTTCCCCAGTGAGCGCAGGCAGAGCAAAGTAGAGTTTTCTCCTTGTTAGAAGTGTTGAATGCCTTCAGAGGAATGACTTTACAGGGGCTTCTGGGATTAAAACAAAGGTCTTAGCTGAAGGTAAGGTATGAATTCAGTGTGATTGGTTCTTTTAAGAAACTCGTGTTTTCTGTGTTTCATTGTGTAAGTGGAGCATTGTCCAGAGTGAACTAGTGACTTGTTATCTAGACTGTTTAAATTCATTCTTTGGGGAGCAGAGGGCATTTCTAGCCTGCCTGTAGTATGCTTTTGCGGGGCTTGGGCTTAAGAGTGAATGGGACATGCATTTCAAGTGGTGGTAATTTTGCTTTAATGATAGGGCAATGAGCAACACTTGTAGTGTGTGACCTCGTCATTCTATGTACAGATCCTTGATGGGAGAGATCACTGGCAGACAGATCTCAGTGCTGTGGGATCTCCAGGGTTAGTAGACCCAAGGTGGGTGTAATGGCCAGGCCCCTGGGCCGAGTTGAAAGTGTGAGCCGCCAGGCCAAATGGACCGCACTCCGCCTGGACTGCATTGTGAACATGGTCACTTCTCTTTGAAACATGAATAGCTGACTCATCCATATGAGAAGTAAAGATCCTTACTTGCTGGGAGTGGTCTCTGGCCCTGGAAGAGTGCTGCACATTTCATTGACTAAAGACCTCTAACTCCTGAGACCAGGAAAACCTCACGTAAGTTTTGAATTCTTATTAGGAAAGTACATTGCCAGATGCTACATAAGTCATGCTGTTGTCCTGTGTCAGGGATCCACTGCAGGCAGGGAGGAGGGGATCTTGGCTGCTGTTTGCCCTGAAGGTGGTTGACCCTCTGTGTCTCTCAGCTGTTCATTGTACTGTGACTTGTACTGTAGCTTGTACTATGGTGTGCTTACCAAATGCCACCCTTCTGCTGAGTGTATTCATGCCATTTCTTACGTTAATCGTAAAACATTCCTATAAAAGTATATAAAAGTAGAATTTTTATGACTCCTCCTTCTTTTCACATGTATGGAGTGTGAGGCCTCAGTGAGTAAGTGACTGGCTCAGGTCTTTACCCTTGGGATCTAAGCCAGGCAAAATTACTAGATAGTCCATCTTTGGTTTTTCCCAGCATGTTGCTGTGTGGCCACTTGTTCTAGGCGAATCAGAACCCATCACTGGGTATTTGATGATGGGCAGTGTTTGCTCCATTTGCCAGTGAACCTCGAAAGTGAGGGACAAGAGTTCTGGTGCTGATAAAGTTCCTAAATCTGCACTGGTCTTTGAATCCTTCCAGCCAGCATATCCTAGAAAGAAAACATGAAATAGTTAAACATCCTTGCTACCTTTTGCTTGTTCCAGAAGAGACTCCAAAGGAATGTCCAATAGTATTTGCATAGACCAAGTGTGGGGGTCAGAAAGTTGTCTGAACAAGTTAACTTCTAGACCCATTCTGAGCAGAAGCTATACTTTGACTTCTTAGAAAAATACAGTATGATGTGAGTTGTGAGAGGTCTATAAATAACACTAGCATTACCTAGGTGAGTATGTGGGAGCTGAAAAGACAAGGCATAGACTTGGGAAAACTTAATCGTGGCCGACACTGGGGAACCCTGTTGTGTCCAGACCTGTCCTGAGGACTTAGGATATATGCTTGCTCTTTAAGACTACTTTCAGCTGGGCACCTGACATGGTCTATTGACATTACCAGAAGGCAGCTTTGTAGTGCTCTGCTTCTAAATATACTTCTCTCTACTTGTTTCTTCTGGGTGATCCATGGTTCCTGAGGGGCACAGTCTCTACCTTTCAAAGGATAGTCACTGTGGCATAAAGTCCACCAGAGTAAAAAGGCATTGCTCCCCAGGCTCTCTTCTTCCCACAGGGCAGGATTTCTGGGTCTGTCTTGGGACTTCTTCAGAGCCTAAGGGGTTGGAAAGGAAGGCATAGAACTAGAGGGGGAGGACATGGAGAGGTCATCCCATCAGGGGCTCTTTGCAGGTTCCCAGAGCATAAGGCCGGAGGATGAATGTATGGAGGAAGAAAGGGCTGCCTACTCTGTGGCTCCCACTGCCCCTGCTCAGGACCTAGGTATGACTCTCCCTCAGGAAGTTGTAAGCGGGGGACTCAGGCCTCTTACTCTTGAATTTCTGGGTGTTCCTGTTGTCCCTTTCAGAAAGTTCTTTTCACCAGTTGTTTGGCCTAAACTTTTGTAGATTTGGTAGGAAGGAAGTGAGACTGGGAAGAACTGGCCAAGGTACTGGAGTAGATCTTGCTCTTGTAAGGCCTTTTCTTATCACTGATAACCCCTTGGGCTCTGGATAGACTGTTCTGTGCTGTGGGGCTGTACAGGATCTGTGGGGCCACATAGAGGACTGTTTTGAAAAAGGGTCCTCTGCTGCATGAAGGGCATCTTTTCTACCTTCTCTTTTGTGTCGTGACATCAAGGGCTTGATTCTGGAGCGTGTTGGACTGAGTGTGGGGACAGGGTGGCTTGGCCTGGGGTCAGGTGTCTGTCATACAACACTAGAACCTGACACTTCAGCCGGTAGAATCTTGCTGGGTGGCCTGAAGTCCCATGTGTCCATCAAGAAGACTGTATTCTTAGTGGCAGTCACCGATCTCCCTCTGATGGTCTGAGGAGCTCTCAGGCCACCTCTAGAGCTATACTTTTTCTGCCTTACAAATTTGTGGGAAATAGGAAAGTAAATGGAAGCTGGATCTGGTCAGGAAAATGACCTCCCAAGGAAGAACTGTAAACACAGCTCCATCAGCAGTGTCTAGACTTTGGAAGCAAGATTGACTGCAGTTGGGAGTGTTCTCTGAGGTTGTCAGTTATTAGTTGTATATTGAAATATAATGTTTCTCAAGCATAGATCCAGACTGTCTGGGACCCTAAGAATAACTTTAGCTCTGATAGAGCACTGTGACATATAGTCTCCTGATTTACTGGTAGCTCAATATTTCTCTGTGTTTGCTGTCCACACGGTCAGCTTGAATGTTGATTAGATTCATGGTCTGTGAGGATGTCAGTGTCTTTGGTCTCAGTTGCACTTACTGGTTGAGAGTAAGAGAAGTGTTTACTGCAGACTCCAGTATGCAGTTCTGTATACACACATCTATGTGACTATGCAAACTTGAAATATGTTTCATTGGTCCATTAGTATAAGGATGGCCACAGTTGAGTGGCTAGATAAAACTAAATTGCACATATGTAAATAATTTAAACACAATGACAAGCAAATTTGGTTCTTTTTTTACAAATCTGGAAACTTCTAGGATTTGTTTTTGTATTCTTTTTGGAAGTGATTCATGCAGAAAAGTGGTTTCTATTTACAAAAATACAAAGGAGATGGGGGGCAGGAGACAATGGAGAGCCCCTTGCTCTTCGTTTATGGGCTGGGCAGAGTGACCTCCGAAGAGAGGGGCAGAAGTTGGGCCATGTTGCCACCATCTTGCATAGCACCTGGAAGACATTTTCTACCCTACAAAGAAAATTCAGCTATTTAACATGCCACTGGCACCAGCCTGAGTCAAGTTGCTGGATCAGGAGAATAAGGAATGATCTTTGCCATTGTACTGAAAACACAAAAGGTGAGAATTTTGCCAAATGTGACATGAACTCCTAACATCAGCTTCTCACGTGTACTTGCCGCCCAGCACCCCACACACCTGCAGACAGCCAACACAGATGAAAACTGACTGTCGCACAGCTTAGCAAAACCCAGATCAGATGACATGACGGTATTCATGCTGTCAGTCTGGTGTATTATCTCCACTGAGTTGCTGGGGTCATGATCACTATGACTGCATTGGCTCCATACAAACTTATCTTAAGAACCAAATACCTGCTGGCTGAAGGAAAGCTCTGGACTCCAGCTTGTCCTGGGTTGGTATAACTGGACTGTGTGGGCCTTGACACTTGTTCTTGACTGGGTCATGTGAGTCACCTTGGAGAATGGGCTTGAGAGTTTTTATATTTTTATATGTATATACTTTTGATAATTTTAGAAAAGCACCATGTGGGGGGTCCTATTCCTGTTTGACAGTAATTGTTCATACTGTGTTGTTTTCAATCTATTAAGTAGATTAGGAAACAGTTTCTCCCTGTATCTACTCCCGTGACATAGGAGCATCGGCTTCACTGAGGGCACCTCGCCCCAGGGCTCTGATGGAAGAGACCCTATCATCCATGTAATTTGTTCGGTCCTGTGCCTCTTTTAAAAATGTGTCTTTTGAAGCCTACGAAGTTTAGAGGGACTTACACAATTTATTTTACACAATGAGTTTTTAGGATATTCTCGAGTGTTGCTTTATACCTTCTGTCCTCACAGGAGCTCTGAGGTAAGCCAGGCTAGTACTGTTAATCTGTTGCTTCAGATTATTAATAATGCAAGTATTACCACACTACTAGTAGGTGTCATTATGTTTGTGATGTGCTTCATGTTTGCAGGGTTTATCGCATGTAATCCTCGCAGCATGTAATGAAAGTACCTCCAGCACGTTCTGCCTTTATGCCGCCATCGCCCTTCGGCTCATGCTGATGGAGGCTTTCTGGCTGTGGGCTTTGTGCATGTGCTGCTTTCATCCTCCTTTTATGTAAAGTTAAGCAGCTGGTCTGAGGTCAGCTCCTCTACCTGGGGAGCTGGCTTTGCAGCTGTGCTCTGCTTGTAGAGCTTGTCTTCTAGCCACACAAGGTTTGCTCCAGCAGGGCAAAGCTTGTGCAGGATTGAGGGTGGAGGACTGCAGGGGGGCTGGGATCCTTAGGCAGGATGGGCTCCTTGCTGAGAATTAACAGGTGTTTGGTGAGTCTGGGGTCCCTGAGAGACTGACTCTCCTTGCCATGTGGCTTCCCTGGGAGGATAGAGGATATACCTGTCACACTGCTTTTCTAGGGGTGAGAAAAGAGGCCTCTAGTTGTCACTTGATGTGGTTTGTAAACGAGCAATTTTTTTTTACAAATAACCTGGGCAGCCTTTGGGGCCGACTTGTATTTTCTTATTTGAAGCAACAACTCAACTTGTTGAGTTTTTTAAGGGAAAAAAAAAAAAAAGCCCTGGAAATATTCTGGTAGAGGACTTCAAGGAACCAAAGTGAAATAGATGTGGTAAGACAGCAGACAGAGGCAGAGACATGCCTGGCCATTTGCCGCCGAGCCCTGGCTGGCCTGCAGGACTTGCTGCCAGGTTCCATCTCTGTAGCTGTGTACAGGAGCTTCATGGTACCTGCAGAAGGATAAGGAGTATTTTCCTTTACAGTAGGTGATAGTTCGTGATGAGGAGAAGAAGTGCAATTTGAGCTAGATGAGAGAGAAGCAAATAGAAGTATGGTAGAGAAGAAAAAGGGCAAGAAAAGATTATTTTTCAGTCCTCAAACTGTTGGGGCTTTCATGGACCCTGCGCCTTCAAAGCTACCTTATGTCCATCCCTGTTTGTTTTGCCTGAGCCCACAAAGCTGGCACATGGGTGAGCATAGGCCAGCACCAATATCTTGAGCCCTAGAATTGGAGTTGGGCTTTATTGCCATATAACTGATACATGGACCTATTTGGAACTCTGGGCCTCTTTCCTTTGCTCTGATGACATAATAGTGTTTTTTTTTTTTTTTTTTTTTTTTTTTTTTTTTTTTTTTTTTTTTTTTTTTTTTTTTTTTTTTTTTTTTTTTTTTTTTTTTTTTTTTTTTTTTTTTTTTTTTTTTTTTTTTTTTTTTTTGAGACAGGGTTTCACTGTGTAGCCCAGTCTGGCCTTGAACTCAACAGCAGTTCTCCTGTCTGAGCCTCCTGAGAACTGGGATTGGTAATAAAATATTTTATGTGTGTAGCTTTAAAGACCTGTGACCCAAGGTGGCAGGTCGAACACATAGCACACTGATATCCTGTCAGTGCCCATGCCTATTCCATCTCTGCCCTAGCTGGCCTGGTTCACCTTGCAGAAGGCCTGTCCTGTGGGGGCTTGGCCACAGCCCCTCGTCCCTTCAGCTCATATTCAAATATCGACAAGTACCCGAGAACCAGTTTGAGAGAGACTTTTTGGGGAGGAGTAAATAGATCAGGTTGACTGATAGTTTCTACTCCATCAAAGTACCTCCCAGGAAGCAGGGTAAGACCAAGGGAAGGTCAGGAAGGATGCTGTGTTCTTTGGCAGCAGCTTGGAATAAGGTTTTAGGGTTGGTTGGTTCTACCAAATGTCACTTGAATTTTTTGGTTCCTTTTACTTTTACTGTGTAGCTGGAAGTAGGGAAGGAAACTTTAAGAAATTTGAAATAAACACAATTGTAGACTCATCTTCTTTGGGAAAGCTGCTTCTTTCTAGACCTCCCGAATCACAGTGAAGGCAGAGTTGGTTTCCTTTAACTAGGATTCCAGGTAAGCAGGCTCAGTCTCTGCTCCCCTGGCCTAGCTTGGCGCAAACCTTAGTGCTGACCCTGTGAGAATGGTTTATCACTTTAGTTTGAGTAGCCAGATGAATTCAGTGCCAGTTTTACCTTACCTTTGACTTGGAAATAAATTCACCCAGGCATCCCTGGAAACTTCAGCTTGAGAGTTCCTTCGGCTGATACTGGGTTCTGGGCTTTGGCCACAGCCTGCCCATTTGTCACAAAGAATCCATGTGTTCCTTTGAAGAAAGCTGTTCTCCTGCAAAATAGTTTTCATTTTACAAAGTGAAGCCTCTAGGAAGAACAGCTTCCTTGTCCCTGTAGACCGAGTGTAAGAGCATTGGAAGTATTTTCTTACTGATTGGGTGAACTGGTTAGTCATGACATTATCAGCCATTGTTTTCCATGGCTAGAGAATTATTTCTGACTCCACAGTGAAGGACTCAGGGGCCTACGAACGATTGGTAGCCTCGGTCTTAGGAGTAATCTCAGAGCAGTGACCATCATGGCTTCAGACTAGAGAAATGAAAGTGTGATCAGACACACTGTGCAGTAACCATACCACAGCAGCTGACTAGCATTTGATCAAACACTTTTCTTCTGTTCTTTATGAAAGAAATAAAGCACCAGAGGAATTAGAAATGGGAACTGCATGAAGGCTTCTTTTTGCCTCTTTGGCTCTTGATCTGTGCTCTTGTCACAGCCTCATGGCTGTTTGTGACAGGTGGGTGACGATTTCTGTGATTCCCACCAGGCAGGAAGAACATTCCACAGCTATAAGAAAGGCTCACACTGGGAATCACACCCCCAAGTCCTTCTCATTGTGTTGGTGTCTGTAGTGCAAGAGCTTCTTGTTAGACCGCATGGGCTAGAGGGAGATATGTCCTTCCAAGAGTGAATGTGTTGCTCATACGTGAAGGAGGAGCAGGTGAGTTGTTCCTTTGTGGGAATGCAACTGCTTGCCTTGCAGGGCCCATGTGATAAGGTCTCATTCCCCATGAGAGGATAAGCATTGAGAATTGGGCGTCACTGAGGCCCAGTAGAAGCTTACAGCTTGTCTTCCTGGACCTGGTGGACCAGAGATGTGAGCACGTGAACAGAACAGAGGGCACTGGCTTCTGTAAGGGCCTCATGGATTGTGTAGGCTGACTTCCCTGTAGGCTTTATGAAACACCACAGGTGTCAGTGGCAGGAAAGTGAGCTTCTTGCTGTCTCTTCTCCCTCCTTTCTCCTCAGGTAACATGCAGTTGTAGAGGAAAAGAGTGGTCTGGAAAACTCTAAAAGAACTGTTTGGTAGCTGTATATTCATTCCTGTTCTGCAGGGAGGCTGGATCTAGCCTCATTCCATTTGTGGATTTGAGTCAAATACACTTGGGAATTTTTTCCCACTCACATGATAAAAGTGAAATAGACACTGGGCTACCAAGACACCTTAGTAAAAAGTAGAGATCTGCTTGAACCTCTGTTCCAGAACTTTCTCTAAGCGGGGCATGATGATAACTACATTGCCCACTGGGGAGCCACTCACCGGGGGTCAGTATTGGGCACATGAGCATGGCTAGCGTGACTATGTAACTGAATTCTAAAGAAATTAAATCTTAATTCACATGCATGTGGCCTTGGAAGGACTCGGGTCTGAGGGTTGGTGGGCTCTGCATGCACTTTAACATAGGAGATTAATCCTTCTGAACTTCCCAGTTGGTGGTGCTAGTTGTAGAGTGGAAGCAGCGCATCAAAACTGGCCTAGGCCATGTCAGCATAGAGTTTATGTTCCTTCTCAGGGCTGTTTGGAGGATGGCAAGAAGCACAATTCTGTGTGATTGTTGTAAGGGGTTTATTAGTCACAAGGAACAGAAATTCCTTCAGTCCTTCAGTGGCATGGCTACAAGGGGCTTCTTGATGGGTCTCAGGAGAAGTTCACAGACTACAATTGCAGAGCCCTCTGGCGGATGTGTCACGTGCTTTCTCTCTGTTCCTTTTTGGTTCTCTAGGTCTTTCTTCTGCTCTGTTGCCAGTAATATCCCTAGAGGCTTTCAGTCTGCATCCCTCCATAGGTTAGGCTTGCCTGATGCGTCTCTCTAGTGTTACATGTCTAGGAGCAGGATGGCAAGCCAGCTTGGCAGGCAGACAGATCCCGCTGCTAGATTTAGTGCAGTGTCTGTGGAAGTCACTGTGGTCAGTGAAGACAAGACCCCCCACCACATCCATAGCTGGCTATTCTGACTCAAGGAGTGTTTTTTTGTTTTTGTGGATCTTGTCAAGAATTACTTAGCACATGAGTAATTGTTGTTCGCTAACCTGTTAAATATTAATGCAAACTGGTCTGCGTGGCAGATTAACTGTCTTCTACTACACACTTGCATCCAGTGTCACTCCCTTTAAGAAACAACTTTTTGATTTTACACCTGAGTGCCTGAGACATGTGTGGGGACCAGAACACTTGTGGTGACGAGACCATCTAAATGTTTTGTTCAAATTACTAGGTAAATGAGAATGACTTCAGCCTTATTATTACACATGGGCTGCCTTTGTACAGAGAGGCTTCGTGGTAGCCTCTCTGCTCATACAAGAAAAACTAAAGTCCTGTTGTATTGGATGCCCAATGATAATGTATTTTTATTCTAGTGTTGACCATTCATGTGTTGACACTAAGAAAGTATTTGTGGTGGCAGATACTGTGCAATTTCAATTTCTAAATATTTGAAGCAAGAGGTAGGATTTAATGAAGAAGGGACAGGTTCTGACTACACCTTCATTTTCTTCTAATTTTTTTTGTGTGTGTGGTACTGGAGGTTATGACAAGAGATTTTGCATTGAAATACATCCCCAACTTTTCTTTATGTTTGCTTTGAGGCTGGGCTCAAACTTGCAGTCATTTTGTTTCAATCTTGAGTTACAGGATTGTAAGTTTGCCTACTGCATGTCTAGAGGGCCCATTTTTGAAGAAACTGTGTCGTTTGTCACACAGCACAGCTAAGTATCTTAACCATTGGTAGAAGTTAGGCATATTATTCATTTCATTTCCTCTGTAGCCTGGCTCTATAGATGTCTGGAATGATGTGACATTACAGGGGCCTGGTAAATGAGATTTAGCCATGTTTCAAGGCTTTGTAAGAGTGGCAGAATGTTACTGCCTGTGTTGATTGCATACATGGCGATCCCTGGGATTTTGATGAAGCAGAGCTTAGAACAAGTGGAAGTGACAGTCTCAAGGGTTGTCAAGACTAAATGAGGAATCCCCTGTGGGATGCTTAGCTTTCGTCAAGTGACGATGGCTGTTGCGACAGCAAGGGTTTCTGAGACTCTGCAACATCGCACTGTGTGCACACCTGAAATTCAGATTACCCCACAGGCCCCCCTGGGACCAGAGGTCTGGAATGTAGGGATCTTTAATATGTGTTGGGTTCTGCAGTTTTTTCTTATCTCTCATGATACTCTCTGCTAGCCTCAGAGAAGACATGGCTTATTCAGGGACCCACCAAATCCACTGTAAAGCCAGTGTTTCACCCTGTTCTGTCTACTTCAGGAACACCCAAACATTCCATCCATTTCCCTAAATCTGCTCTTATCCAAACATTTGGTTAGGAGAGTTATTTGATGTTTCTTGAATAGGTTTTAATCCATTAAATTCTTATTGTGTGAAATGCATTCGCCTATTCTAACTTTAGCAAACAAATTTATAGACCTGTAATGCCAGGTGGTATGTGTGTACCCACATTTGGCTAGTCCCTGTCTTTCTTCTTTATCTTCCCAAGCCTCTGTTCGCAGTGGTACAGTGGGGATAGAAACACTTGCTTCTGTGTAATTCTACTGCATCTGAGGCTTCTGTGGCATTGATACGCTGTCTTGGAATTTGAAGACCATCATTTGCCTTTTTGTCTGGAAACTTTGCTTTTACTTTCTAGGCCTCCCTTTTCTAAGAAGTTCTACAGCGATGAATGCAATTTTAGATTTTCTTTTTGTGTTTGTGATACCTGGTATGGCATAGCCTTGTCTCTGGTGCTGGGAAGGTACTGGTGTGGCAGGGTTCACAGAGGCTGTTAGGAGCTGTGTGGAGCTAGGACATTAACTATAGCAGTTGGTGACCTGTATATGCTTTTAGTGCAGCCCATGATCTTTGTTAGCTAACAGAAAGTAGAATTTAAGGGGGAGGGGGTGCCCTCCTGTCACTCACAGGCTGCATGCTCTTCATGTGTGTCAGCTTTGAAGGCATGCTTTCTTGCTGTATGACCCTGCAGAATGGTGAGATTCCACAGTGGTTTAGGCCACATGACTAATGAGCCGTGGAACTCGAATGTGAACTCCATACCCCATGTCTTAATCCTCTGCTATACCTCCTGTGTCGGGATGCAGTGATGATACAAAGTTTTGGCAACAGCATAGCAGGGCCTTGGTGGTGGGCTGCAGTTCAGCTGTATAGCCTGAGCTTTTCTACTTGGTTGACATCTGAGCAAGCTGCGGAACTTTTAGAGTACTGCACTGAGGTGAGGTCAATGCTTGGTGCTTATGGGCATGTTGAAAGCTCGAGTGCATCTGTACTTGCCTGTATCTAGTTCCTGTTCCATCATGTTTATGCAGCGTGACCCTTGGGTCCAGAGAGTGGCTGATACCCTCATTTTAGCTTCACAGAAACCTTCTCAATGTTCCTAACTGACCCCGAGTAAGGGCATAGGCCAGTCCTCACAGGAAATAGTGTGAAGTTTAATTCCAGTTTGTTCTGTAATATAACAGTGAACAGAATTTTGAGGTAACACCCGCATCCCTCTATCCTCATCCCCAGGAAACATCTTTTGTAAGCCATCTTTGCAGAAATAATCAAGTATTGAATGTCAAAGAAATTAGAGCCAATAGTTCCAGGATAGTCTGTCTCAGACAGGCCTGGTGGGTGTGTATGATCACCAATCCAGTACTGTCCAAATGAATCTGCTACCAAGAACCCCCAGAATGGGGTGAAATTCTTTGTTACCATCTCAACTGCGTGGGTACTCAGAGTCTCAGGGAGTCCAACCAGCACCCTTCCTTGTCTTTGTCTCTGGGCATATTTGGGCTGTTCTGCTCTGGTTTGTTACTTTGTAACTTATGTTCAAGAGAAGAGAACAGAAATGATCAGATAAATGTAAATTCCTTAAAAAGACAAAGGATAACTTCTTTAAATGCCAACCAGCCTTGTGACCCTAATCTGCAGAGAGGCCTTGAAAGGTAGTTGAGGCTGCAGGAAGTGTTGTGGAGTGACCTTTGAATCAAAGCATTGGTACTCAGCTGTCTGTCTGAATCTTTTAAAAAAAAAAAAAGTGAGATTATAACTCGTGAAACAAGGAAAAACCAGAGAAGCAGCCAGAGAGAGGGTACTTCAGGACAGGACTATGACCATAGTGCCTATTGTCACTGGGGAGAGACTACACTGAGTCAATGTCAAGGTCTTGTTTGTGGCCAGGTGATGGTGTCTGTGCCCAGAGCACACATATGTACTAGAGTGCCCAGTGTATTTGCACGTGGATACTGTGTGTACACATAACTTGTGTGCACAGGCTTTGAGACTGACTGCTTTCTGATTTTACAGGCAGGGCACTCGAGGTCACTGCTTCTGGTGTCAGTACACAAAACCTCTGGTTTAGGTTTTTTTCACTGAATGGCTCTTGATTTTTGTGGTTGCCCTGCTAGTTAAGTGACTGCTGGCTCTGACTTTAGGGAGTACAGCTGTACTTCCTTATCCCGAGCTTCTATAGGTGAATGAACTATCAAGAGAATGAAGGAAGGGGTCTTGGGGAGATAGGCCAAAGACAAAGAGCTGGTTGCAGTTTGGGAAGACAGTGGTTAGGTACTATGAATCAATGATGGCTTCCTGAGTCTGTTTACATGGGGAGTACAGTGGCCATTGATTCTGCTGTCATTGGTTTTGGTGGGGACATTTTGTTTCAGAAATAAAGGGAAAGTCAAGAAAAGCAGCAGACTACACACAGCCAGAATGAAAAGCCTTCGGAGACTAGAGCATGGGGGTGTGGTAAGACAGGAGTAGGTGTCTTAGTCTTTGAGTGGCAGTTGTGTCCTTCGGTAATCATAGTGCAATGCTTTCTTATCTCAGGATACTCCAAAGAATAAAAACCTGTGAAGATGAGACAGTTCCCCCTGAATCCTCCATTAGTCCAGACAGCAAAGATCTCTGCTGAATATCCTAGTGTGCTTTCTTTGACCCCTGGTCCTGGGCTGGCCTGGTTATTGGCTTTCATGTTACTGGCTTTCTCATGAGTAGGAACTGTCTGCTTTGCTTTTGCACTTGTCGGCTTATCACATTACCTAGCCCTCTTTTCAAGTGCATGGATGATGGGTTTTCTTGGTGGGCGTAGGCATTTGGGCTGAGGTTTCTTATCTTGCTGAGAGCTGACTTGCATGTTTCATCTGACATTGACAGTTTCTCTTGGGTGACAACACACTAACTCATGGTATTGTGTACTGTTCCGTAGCTCTTCATCACTAACCCGTATGGTCACTCATGACTCTGAGGGAGTGCTGTGCTGCAGTTTACAAGTGAGGTAGGGGCAGCTGACACTGGACGGCCTCAGAGGTGCAGGGCGTTGCTCCAACCCGGCTGCCAGCTCCTCATGCCTTCTGCCCTCATTCTTGCCTGACCTACCCACTCAGGCTCTGGAGTCCGCAGCTATTCCTCACTACTGGTATCCTCCCATAAAGGGGGCCAGGAAATCTGGTGTAGATGGGACACTGTGTTCTTCTCCAGCCTCAATTGCTCCAATTTTTTCTATACAGTCGCTCTCTCTCTCTACCTTTCCTTGTCCCCACTGTCACCACTAGTTCTACCTCCAAAGCTGAGTGGGCCTTTTCTGCTCCCCCATAAGCCTGTTCCACAAGTTCCAGACGTTCCTTCCCACAGACAGATCTGATCCGCCTGTCCCCTACTAGAGACCTGCCGTGAGCTGCTGTTGCCTTGTCCCCATGATGTTGGGGTATACCCTATGCTGTCCTTCCCAGTTGCCCCTCTGGCTTTGGGGTATTGCTCCCTTTCTGGATAAGGTGGCCCATTCATGGTGAAGGTAGTTCTCTTCTGAGTTCCTGAGTGATTAGAGTATGTAATAGACACTTCTGCTTTAGTGCAAGAATGACCCAGACCTCTGCGGCAGTGTGCATGCCAAGGTATACTGTTTGATTCCTGAGAAATCAGCAACTTTTCTAGGTTGTAGAGGGTGGCCAGGATCAGGGTGTTGATGTACATTATGTCTCTAGTAGATTTGCTTGCTTTTTCTCATTAGCAAGTACAAAGAGATGATTTGAAGTCTTCCTGTTATGTTTAGCATTCTAGGGCCTAGCAAATGTTTAGCAAATACAGGTGTTTTCTCACTGAAAAAGGTTTTCTGAAGGAGAAAGCCCTGGGTGGCTGCCTTTAGGGTTTTCAGGCCATCTGTTTAGATACGTTTCTGGAGCACCTAACGTGTGTTCAGGTACCACAGGTCACCTTTTCAATATGGGATGCGAGTAGACCCTAAGAGAAGGAAAACGGACTGGCTAGGGTACAGTAGATGTGGGAGGTAAGGAAACAGCTCTGATCTGTATAGCATGGCCATGTGCTGGACTTAAGAGTTTTTTCCTCTCTTCTTGCCTGGTTCCTAAACCCTTAGTTTTTCAGGGTAGCAAGTGTCTGACTCTTATGGAGTAAACTTGGGGTATTTCCCTGCTATATCCTGCTCTTACAGGGGTAGGCTTATCCCACTTGGATATCATTACACAGTAGGGCAATACTGAAATGAAGTCTTTTGAAACCCTAGTTTGTTTGTAGTAAGATGTTTAAAATTCTTTATCAGAAGCGATAAGGAGCAGGTCTTGACCAAGCCTGCCTGGAGGAAGATTATAGAAATCCAGGAGACAGTTACCATATAGAGTATGTTTAAAAGGGCCCTTCCCAACTTCCTATTCTAAGGAGTTCGTATTTTGTGAAACTCCTAGTACCCTTATAGAACTCTTTGGGAAAAGCAGTTCTGAGGATGGCCTGAGCTGGATCAGGTTCCTAAAAAGAGAATTGCTTCCTGGTGTGGTCTCCACTTGTATAGGAGGTGGGGGCAGGAGGTTTTGGGCCACTTGTGAGCTGTCAGCTGGCCAGTCTTGAACCTACAGGTCAGAACCTGTAGGCAAGAGAACATTTCCTGGTACCTTTCTGGAGGGATGTTCAATTTTTTTATAGTAAAATTATACTATTGGAGTTTACTGTTTGGTGCTTGGATATTCCCTCTGAAGAGCATGAGCAGTGCTTTACTAGGGATGGATGCTGTTGGGTGCCTTTTTCCACCTGGCATTTGAATCCAAAGTCCATGTGAAAGATAGCTTCCTTGGCTCCCCAGTAGCTTATTTTCATCCTGTCCTTTCTTCCAAAAATAAGGAAACTAAATCTGTTCTACCACTAGTCTAGTAACTTGTGATTGTAGACATTTCTGGTGTTCCTGAATCATATACATTGATGTTACCTATTACTTGAGTTCCTGGATATGCTTTTATTTGCTTTTCTGGAATAAAGGGATGCATTTTAAATAAGAGTTGATGAGCCTATTTTTCAGACCTTGAACAATTACTATTGGTGGTGCTAGGTTCTTGCTTGGTGGCTTGGTCGCTGCCTGCCTGCTGTTAGCTTTACTTGGCTCCAGGCTTGGGGACAGAGGTGTTTACTGGTTCGCTATTCTCATTGCAGAAGCTCTCAAAGCCCTTTGCGTCACACATTCAACAAACAACAAATGCTGGACAGGGCTTTGTGTTCTCACCCAGAGTAGCAAATGAGAGCACTTTGTTTACTGCTAGGCCAGGCTGGGGTGAATTCAGGGCCTCCCTGTGACTCTGTGGACCGAGCCAGTGCTCTGCAGGTTCTCGGGGGAAGGTTCTGCCAGGTGTGCCTAGGAACATGAGGCCCTGCAGCACCTGCAAGCAAAAAGCTGTCTGTTCTCTGCACCCCAGCAGAACACCTGGATATCTAGTGCCCCACCCACCCTTAGGGTCAGGCCCGGACTCTGTACACTGGCTGGCACTCTCACTTGTCCTTCTTTCTTGGGAACATGCCACTTGCCTGAGCTGGGCTCTTCCCTGACATCAGCATTCTGCCCAGGGATCCACTGCCAGGCTGCAGACAAAGAGCTGAGCAGCAGCAGGAGTAAACTCTTCAGAACAAAGACTGTGCTTCATCGCTCCTGTGTCAAGGGGGGCTGGCTCTGTGGACTCTTTGAGGCTTGGCCCTTTCTTGAGAAGATACTGGTGGACATTTGAAATATTCCTTAAGATCTTTGAGCTATATAGACTTAGAAGAGCAAAATAAAAAGCACACACATAGATAGCTCCTGTGTTCTTCCCTGCCAAGTAGGGCTGCAAAGTAGAAATTAACCTAAATTAAGAAGATAATTGTTCCTGTGTTAATTGCAGGTTGTCTTCTCAAGCTGTTTTCATTCTTCAGGCCCTAGCAGCAGGCTGGCTGTGGGCCCTCCTGTGAGTTACTGCACAGTGGTACTCTTAAAACCAAATTCCAAGGAAGGAGGGTCTTTTTCAGTGGTTTCCCATCTCAGCTCCCACACTGCAGTCTTGGTGACAAGATGCCCTTCACCTTAAAGTCCGACCCCTGACTGTGCATGTCTCTTCAAGCCCCTCCCCCGTCCTGCTCTTCAACATAGGTGGTATAAACAAACACTCATCTATTTTCAGTGCACAGCTTGGTGTCACAGCTGTTGTGGCTTGTGTGCATTGGCCAGCAAGGCCATCCCTGGCCCTGCACATGCCTTGGACGTTTGCACTTGGCCATGACCAGCCTGGGCTGGCCCTGGCAGGCAAGGATGACTTGCAGTCCTTTTGTTGTCACGGCTCTTGGTTTTCTTGTGCTGTCCCTGGTACTTGAGGTAGGTTTCATAGTGAAGACTTATTGAGCAGGACCACAGGGAGGATTCTTTTGTGTTTGTTAGGGACTTGGATTTCTGTTTGAAAGCCTCCAGGGGAAGTGTGATCATGCTGAAGCACATAACACCAACTGGAGGCAGGTACTGCCTTCCAAGTGGCTTGTTCTCCCCGCCCTCCTCCCCCCAATATTCTTGATGCCTAGATCCCTTATTCCATCAGTCATAATTCTATAAAACTTTTCAACTAAAACTCTCTACCCTAGTCATGCCTCTGCTATGAAAGAACAAAGCGAACCCTACTCATCCCGTGATATTTCCGATAATAGGGTATCTTGAAGTGTGTGTTGTTTGTATGCAGGTCTGCCCTATTCCTGGAATCTGCTCTGCCTATTTGTTTTGAGAAGTAAGCTCCAAATCCCATGTCCTTTCAAAACTTTTGTCAGTAACACTGGAGGATCCTTGGTCTTCAATTTACCACTTAATCCTCTTCTCCTCAATGCACACACAAAAGGGTATCCTCCAGCAATGAAAAGAAGCATGCATTTGTGCTAGGTGTCCGCACTATTGCTACTGGATCGCCCCACATCATTGCTGCTGGTTAGCCACATCATTACTGCAGAGTATCCAAATTATTGGTGCTCAGAGTCCCCCACAGCATTGCTATGGGTGTCCCCACTTTATTTTATGGGTGTCCCATACTCATTGGTGTGGGCATCCACCTCATTACTGCTAGGTGCCCACGTCATGACTCCAGGGTATCCTCATATCGTTGCTACTGTGTGGCCCCAGTTCATTGGGGCTGATTGTCCACGCCACTAGTGCTGAGTGTCCCTATAGTCGGTCACTGGTGCTGGGTATCCCCACGTCATTTTGCCAGATGTCCTTATAGTCATTGGTGTTGGATGTCTTCGTAGCTCAGCCTTAGTGGTGGGGGACTCCTTTTTCTTTATAGGCAAGGAATTAAAAAAGGACAAGAAACGATGTACAAGTAAAGTCTGATAATGCAGAAAATGTTAGCTCACTTTTGGAAAAGAAATAATGAATTAAATTTAATAAAACTTGTTGCTACACTTCAGATTTAAATTAATGAATAGATTTTCCTAGTCAATATCAAGTATCTTTTGATGAAGCCTTACTAAGTGAATTATAAATTTATATTACCCCAATCATGACTTTATTTGGAGGGATCTGGTCAGAAAATTACATGTTTTCTCTGTAGTTATTAAGGCCCATTTGTTCTATTTTCTCCTTTGCTTTACCTAAATTTAAAAAGGTGAGTCAAGAGTTGGGTGCTTTTTAAATATTAAGCAGTAGTAGACCATCCAGAAGACGGCAATTGGATTGATTTGAAAGGTGAGTACAGAGCAAGATTAATGCAGGCTTGTGCCCCAGATTCAGAGCCAGAAGTGAAGGGTGGGACCGGGTGTCTTCAGAGTCTGAACAGTATGGCTTGTGGGGCAGAGTCCGCTTTTCTGGATTGAGTATGGGCTGGCATTTGGCTGGGAAGCCCTGGGGGGTCCTTTTAGTTCTCTGAGGTCTTACTCTGTGCTGGCTGGGATCAGGGGCCTGCGGTGTAGGACCAGTTATGCAGCAGAGCAGGTGTAGGGCATGCCGCAGTACAAGAGGAACCCCTGCTTCTTGTATTGGATGTCCTCACTCTGAATTCCAGGTCCTCAGGAGAGATCCCTGTCCTTCTCTTTGTATTTGTTGCTGACACACGTTGGGCTTATGGTTAGAATTCATAAGGCTTTGGTGAGCGAAGACAGAAAACTGTTGTTTTAAAATGTTTTACTCAGCTGACTTGGTGTAGAAACACATACACATGAGCACACACAGTACATTACAAGAAAAGTTAAATGCAAAAATAGTTCTAAATTATACTTTGACTAAACCAGAAAACAGCACTTTGGTTTGTGAAAATGAGTGTGAGCTAAATGTGGTTAATGCTTTTTGTATTTTATTGAAAAACAAAATAACCGTCAAAAAACCCTTGCTTGTTTCGAAGTCCTAAAGATAACTGAGCGTATTTTCTCTTAAAACTTTTGAAGCTTTGTCTTTCATATTTGAGTCTTTAGTTTTTGTCTTATCTACCTGGATAGGAAATCAGTCCCTTTTCTTTCCCCATTTGTCACTGCAGTGTGTCAAGTGTCACCTTTCCCCGGGCATCTGTACTGCAGCCTGGTGGTATGTCTCACTGTAGTTGTATTTGTGTCTAATCCCTGGCAGTGTTCAGTGCGGAGGACGAGCCTGTCCTGGGGCCCTGCAGACACTGTCCTCCTCACAGGACCTTTGGCATGCCCTCCAGCCTTGTAGGGCCCCCTCAGTCACTATAGCCTCTGAGGGTTTCAGCTGCCTACAGGGGACTTGTACTTTTACAAAGCCAAGATGGAAAATTTGTAAGAAATGCACTAAATATTAATACATGAATGAATTTGGGGAAGAACTGACATTTTTGTTTTGAGATAGTGTCTTTAGGGGGAGGGGCGGTTATCTCACAGTTTCGGAAGGTCTCAGCCCTAGGGACAAGGTCTTGCTCTGTAGTCCAGGTTGGTCCTAAACTCACTCTGTTATCCAGACTAACCTCAAACACCATGTAATCCTCCTGCCTCAACTTTCCTGGTGCTGGGATTAGAGGTGTATACTACCACACTCAGTTTAGGTAGTGCTGGGGAATCAAACTCAGGGCTTTGTGCACCCTGACCGCTGAGGTACACCTCTAGTCCAGAGTTGGCATTTTTACAGTGCAGTTTCCATTGATGATATCAGGTCTCCCGGAGTGTCTTTCTGTCGATTTTTATAATACTCTACATAAAGGTCATACACATATTACATTAAACTTATTCTTTGATAGATTGAAATTTGTTTTTGTGTTACAGACTGTCTTTCAAACTAAGCTTTGTATTGTTAGCAGGAATGCAGTTGATTTTTATACATAATCATCTAACTGTTCTGAAATGTTGCAATTTCTCAATGCTTTCCTGTGGCCTCTTAAGGGTTTCTAAAAGAAAAGCTATCAACTATTATAGTGACAGTTTTGCCTCTCCCTGTCTAAATACTGATTTGTTTTCCCAGTCTGACAGTGGTGGTTGGTAGTTGGCTATGCATGGGGATAGACACAGGGCTTTCTTCTGAAATGCTGGACTTCCCCAGGGTATAAGTGAGTTGGACACAGGCTACTATAGACTCCATTTTTCCAGATTAAGTTCACGGTGACCGTGTTTCCTTTACTAAATCCTTTTATTGCATCTATTGTAATGATCATGTGGCTTTCCTTCTGATTGTTTGTGTGGTGAATCATACCTGTAGGCTTTTCACTGTCCGACCTCCCTTGGTTTCTTGCCACAAACTTACCTTGTTTGTAATAAACACTGTTGTTGTATACTTGGCTAGGTTAAGTTTGTAGTGGTTTAGGATTTTTCATCCTGTTCTTGAAAGATAGTGACTTATAGTTTTCTTGTTTTGATGTCAACTTTTAAAAGTACTTTCCAGAGGAGTTTAAGATTAGAATTATTAATTAATTGAGTAGAAAAATCAATCTGTAAATCCACTGTAGGTTGGGTTTTCTTGGTGGTTGGATTTTCTGGTTTTAATGGTTACTGATGGTCTAATTTTCTAATTCTTACAGGATCAGTTTAAAAGAGTCTTCTAGGATCTTTTATTATTTTATGATAGTGGAGGATTTCATGAAATTTCCCTGTTACATATTCATTTATTTGTGTGTGTATGCATACTAGAGATTGAATCCAGGCCTTCACACTCAGCTACACAACCCAGCCCTCCCCCCACCCCCTTTTTTTGCTTTGTTTTTTATTTTGAGACAGGGTTTTGCTAAGTCACTAAATTGCCCAGAGTGGGCTTGAATTTATAATCCCCCCCCCCCCCCCCCTTTCTGGGATTGCAGGCACATGCCACTGGACCTGGCTATTTCCTTATCTTTTAAAATCATGGCTGGATCTGTAGTTTTATGTTCTGTTTAAGTTCTCCTGAACTTAGTCTCCTCTGTGGTCAGTCTTTATTAATTTTTTAAAAAGAATCAACTTTTGGCTCCACTTATCCTCATAGTTGTACATTAGATTTTAAAAAATCTTTCTTTTACATTTTTGATTAAATTCTGGTGTTCTGTTTCTGGGGTGGATAGGCCTTTCTCTTGTTACAAGCTACACTCTTGCCGCAATTCAGTATGAGATGTGTAAGGCAGGTGTTGGTGTTTGGCATTTTCTTTTTACACTCAGGGTATTGCAGGGCATATTGGTGGCATACACCTCTGATGTGATGGAAGGAGAATGGCACTGTAGCTCTGTGGTCTTTCTCCAAAACATATAACCTCAGTCTCATCCCAGAAATGTCAGCTGCATCCTATATACATGGTGTCATACAACGTACCCATGCAGAATGAGCTCAGAACTGCTAACATCATCAAAAATAAGGAAAGTGTTGAGTAATTGATAAGATCTTTGTTTATTTTATCTGAAAAATTCCTGTTTTGCCCTCATTCTTGAATGATTACTTTGCAAGATTTTAAGGTGATTTCTTTTTCTCCCTCCATCACACTCAGTGGACTTTTCCTGTCCTTGGGCCTCCTTTTTAGCGTGCGAACAGTATGGTGTTGGCACAGTATTCCTCCTTTTCTACACGTCTTCTAACTTGGTATGAAACATCTGTGTTGTTCAGTGCTAATGATTTTATGGCAGTTTTTAGGTGTGGTTTGCTTTTTGTTCCTTTGGCATAAGTTTCTTTCTTTGCCTGTGATTTTGTGTCTTTTAGTAATTCTGGGAATTGTCAGCCAGTATTCAAACATTGCTCCAATGTCTTTACTCTTGCTTTCTGTGAACCTTAGTTGATAATAGTATATCCTCATTTTACTCTTCAAGGCTTTTTACTTCTCCATATATTCCATTCTCAATTTTGTTCCCCCTTTTTTCAACTATTTTCTCAAGGACTTAATTTTTTTCTTGACTTTGTGTGGTGTCTTGTTGCTTAAAATAGCCACTGAAGTGAAATTTTTTTTTTTTTTTTTTTTTTGAGACAGGGTCTCACTCTGCAGCCCAGGCAGACTTGTTCTGAATTCAGTATGACACCCAAACTGTCCTTGGACTCACGGCAATCCGCCTGCCTCAGCCTCCCAAATGCTGGGATCACAGGTGTGCACCACCCAGCCCGGCTTATGTGGTGCTGGGGAATCGAACTTGGGTACTTAGCACTTAGCACTTGCTAGGCAAGCACTTTAACTGCTGAGCCATTCCTAAGCCCCTGTTGAAGTTTTCCTTTAAAGAGATTCATCAACTTGTACCTTTCAGTTTTGAAAATTTGTTTGATTCTTTTCCTAAAATGATTAAACACTTTTGTAGTTTCTGTTCCATTGCATAAAAGTAAACCTTTTATTTAATCAAAACATATAAGCAGCCATAAGGTAAAACATTAATGTTTTTTTTTCTTCAAAAGGTTCAGGAGTTACTGTGCTATGATTCTGAAGCTTTTGACTCTATCTTTGATACATTTGCTGCTGCTCAGTCCTTTTTTTGTATATTCCCTTCTGTTTGAAGCTCATAGTTCTTAATATGTGGCCAGTGTGGGATTTGAACCAAGGATGTTTTTCTCTAGGCAGAAATGCCATGTGCTGAGAATGTGAAGCCTGCCTGCTGGGATCCTGCCTATACCCTGGGGCCCATTCCTGAGCCCTAGCCCCTTGCAGTGCTCACTGTGGCCTTGTCCTTGGTCTGTTTGATGAGAGACATGTGTTCTCACTGTCGACTGAAGTATTTCACTCATTCACTTCTGATTCCTGGTAGAGGTTCTGTGGTAGAAACGATGTCCAATGTCTAATCTGTTATAGGTTTCCACAGCACAGATGCCTAAGAGATTCTTCTGCCTCTTTCCCAGAAGGGATCATTCCAACCCTGCCCTGGCAGTGTCTGGAAGCCTCCTCTGCAGTCCTCTCAGGTTTCCATCTCCTCTGTAGAGATCCCAGGTCTGACAGGATCAATGCCTACTTCAGGTGATTGCTGTCTGTTGCTCCTTCCTTCCTCATGAGCCCATGGTGTTACAGAACAGCACTAGCTCTGCTTCCTGCCACACAGTAGAATCAGACCCAGATCCCAACTGGGCATCTTCCATGTCCAGCATGGCTCTGTCTCAATCTTGATGAGCCCTCATCTTGTCCAGCTCTTAAAAGCAGGAAGTGTTTTGGCGCTTTGGAATGGGTGCTTGCCTGCTGCCTGATGCCTCAGCTCCCTTCCACGTTACTCGTGCAATCACTAGTTCTGGGTAACTAGGACCAGGTAATGCAGGTGCAAGCTTGGCTCTCACCGGCTACATCTCTCGCCGCAGGATGCCCAGGAGCTTTCTGTCACCTAGCACATGCAGAAGCTGTCCCCTGCAGTCACCTTGGCCACTGGAGATGGGAGCTAGTAGAGGAAGGGATACCTGAGATGCTTGTCTGAGGCTTATCCAACGGAGCAGCAGTTGTTCACCTTTGGCTGAACCACCGTGGCTGCTGCATCGTGCATCCTTGTACTGGCCCACCCTAGTCCTGGCCATCCCTGTTCCTTGGCAGATTCTCTCTGTCCTTCACACCAGCTACTCCTTCCTCCCATATTTTAGTGTCAGACTATCCTCCCTGGACACCCAGGCTTTACAGAGCCACGTTCATCAGTAACACTGCCCACAGTGCTGCCTGAATCTTCATTTCCTGGCCCGAATTAGCTTACTGAGGTCCACATCAGGGCCCTGTCTTGTCGGTAGAGACCCACTGCAGGGACTATCTCCAGGTCTTCTCAGTCTTAGTGTTTTATGAAACTCAGTGATCTTTTGAGGAGAGAGTGTGGTAAAGCTGGAGACATGTTGGACACTGTTGGACATTGAGGTCATGGTACATGCTTCATATTTCATAAAAGTGCCCATGTGCTCCCAACTGAAGCTACAACTGGTAGTGGACCTCTGTTCCATACCCTTGTGCCCTCCTATGCCTCAGTCTGACCTCTGTACCTCAGGGATGAGGGTAGTCCTACCTCACAGCTCCAGGACAGCAGCTGCAACAGCTCTGGCGGCTTCATGTCACTACACACGGCTCCTTCTCCCCGTGTGTCCTCACTGCCCAGTCACCTGTCAAACTGAATAGTATGGAAAGTGTAAACTCTTATTCTTTCTGAACTCCTAGCATGCAGTTCCTCATCCCTTGTTTCTGGGGTAAATCTCCACCCCAGATCTGCTGGGGCCACCTTCCTCTCTCCTGTTCTTCTGTGCTTCTTGATGATTGATACTACTGCACCTGGTTAAAGGAAGCTAGTTGCCAAACACTGTCATCATGAACTGAAATGGTATAAACTTATAACTAAGCAAATCACAGAAAATTAGTACTTAAAATGTCCCTTGCCTGATTGTTTAGCCCCATGGCTCTTTTGTCTGCTCTTAGAACTGTCTTTGGTACGGACATCCCTGGTGATCAGACCCCTCAGGGTGGCTGACTTGATTCGCCACCAGACTGTCCTGCGGCTCCTTCTTTCAGGGGCTTTCAGCAGCACCCCGCTTCCTGCTGCTTAAGAACTCCACAGCTGTGTGCTCTAGGGCTTTTGTTTGCCTGTGCCCTTGCTGCCTCCGTTTTACTTAGCCGCTTGTTGCTGTAAAAAAAAAAAAAAAAAAAAAAAAAATCTGACAAAAAGCAACTTCAAGGAGGAAAGATTTATTTTGGTGCATGGTCTGAGCGGTTTCAGTTCATATTTGGTTGGCTCCATTGCTTTAATCCTGTGATGAGGCCAAAGATCATGGTGGCAGGGCTTGACAGAAGATAGTTACTAGAGAAGAAAAGACTAGAGACAGGTTTTTATTTTTCAAAATCTTGTCCCTTACTTGTTTTGTCCAGCTAAACCTCACCTAAAAATCCACTCGATACAATTAGAGTATTAATAATCCATTCCCTTCCCCAGAGCCCATCAGTTGGCAGTCAGACCTTCAGCATGTTGAGCCTTTGGGGGAACATTTTAGATGACATCCATTAAAGGCCCCTCTGTCTGGAATCCTTTTCTCGTAGTTCCAGGGACCAGCTGCTTCACGTTCAGCCAGAATCCTTCTAGAATCTTCTATGGGTCCACTGGCCACTCTGCTCTTGGGTGCCACTCACTAGTGCAGGGTCGGACCAGTAGGGTCGGGGCTACTCACATTAAAATCTGCTTGCTGTATGACCGTGGATGGACGAATCTTCCAAAATTGCATGTTTTCCTTAAAACTTGGGCATGCTCATGCATGGGAACAGAAACTAGGTGAATCGTGCCTGTTCATGATGGACAGTTCTGGGACATTGGCTTTCTTTATTATTACATACTTTTTGATCAAATCTGTTGTTTTCCTCACATGAGGCAAAATTGCTTCCTACATCTTTCAGGGGAGGAACCAGTGCCCTTCTCCACACTGCAGCTTCAGTTTTTGGGTGTAGCTGCCCATTGCCACTGTGCCATGCTGTGCCCCTTGAGGGGTTTAGTGGGCACTGATTCGTCACACTTACCAAGATCTCTTGATGTAGTATGGAGCTGACTTCCCAGAAATAGCTTTATAGTCACTATATTCTTGTGGATTTTAACGTTAAGGAGGCTTGGGACAAGCAGTGCTTTGATGGATATGACTCCAGATGAGAGAATGTAAAACGGAAGTTTTCTTTTGACCAGTGTTAACTTCCAGGATCGACGGGACAAGAGCTATTGTACATCACAGGTGATAGAGGGAACTTTTGCCAACATGTGACAGGGTCTGTAGTTGACCAGCACAGCATCTTAAAGTTTTGAAACTGTACCTCAGAGTGAGAACTAGGATCCTCTCCTGTATGTGGTGGTAAGGGACACTCCTGAGGATGGGCTGTGCATCTTTTGCTGACCTCCGTCATTGATTCTGGAATGGGGAGAGGTCACTTCAGAAGTGTCTTCCTCAGGTTTTATTTGAAATGTTTGTGAGAGTCCTCCAAAATGCACAAGGATGATGAGAAGGCTGGGTGTTTGCTCTTTTTCCAGAGTGGACAGCTCCATTTAATGATTCAGCATGACATTCCTGGTAGGGCACAAAAGCACTTTTCTCTCAGTAGTAGCCTCTTCTCGCTCATCTAGCCAGCAGAAGCTGTTTTGAATCCCAGGTGTCCCTGTTGTCCAAGGCCTTTCTTGCATTAAATGTGGCGGGGCAGCCTGGTTCTGGCTTCTCTTGCTGCTGTTTCTTTTTTTTTTTTTCTTCTTTTTTTCCCCCCAAGCTCTTTCTCCCTGGGTTGCTCATACCTTGCCTTTCTACTTGGTTTTCTTCCTCTTTTCTGCTCCCTTAAGGAGCAGTGACAAAATCAGATGTTGGAGTCTGAGTAATGGGAGCGTTACCTTAGTTTTTCTGAGCCTTAATGTTCTCACCTGTGTGATAGGTGAACTAGGACTTGCCCCAGGTGTTTATGTAAGCTTGGAGGTTTGAATGTGAACTTGTAGCATTGTGTCAGATGAAGTGTTTCTTCCCTGGTTTATGTAATGACGCTTTTGTTCAGCTTCTGTTTTCAGCGCATATAAGTGCATGGACTCAGGTTAGGCATTTACCTTAGGCCACAACGTGTAGGAGTCCAGAGTCTCCCAGGGCGGACAGCAAGTATTTCCCCCCCATTTTACTATTAGTAAAATGATGCTGTTGTATAGGTGCAATACATAATATTTACATTGATCTTGAGTATTTTGTGCATATACATATCATGGCAAAGTTACAAATCTTTCCCCTCTGCCTTACCTACAATTCCCATTATTCTCTTCAACTAGTTCTATGAAATAATTGTGATCTTGGTTTCTCATATTAGAGAAACCATTTGATACTAAATCCTCTCCTTCTGACTCACTTTACTAAACATGATGGTCTCAAGTTGCCTCCATTTACCTACAAAAGCTTCCAACCTATGTGTCTTTATACATGAGTAGTATTCCATTGTGTAAAAATACCACAATTTATATAGCCATTGGCCTGTTGGTGGGTAGTTTGGTATCTTCCACATTTTAGCTATTGTTAGTTGTGCTGTTATGAACATGGGTATAATGTATCTCTGTTACAAATTGTTTCTAACTCTTGGGGAAATTCCTAGAAGAGATATCTCTGGGTCAAAGGGGATATTTATTTCTGGTCTTTTGAGAGACTTCCATACTGCTTTCCATAGTGATTGTTCCAGTTCACATTCCCACCAGCAGTGCAGGAGGGTTCCTTTCTTCCCCAGCCTTGCCAGCACTGATTGCTGTCTGTATTCTTGACACACGCCATTCTGTCTGGAGTCAGGTGGTATCTTAGTGATGTTTTGATTTGCATTTCTCTAATGGCTAAGGATGTTGAACATCTTTTCATGCATTTATTGTCCATTTGAACTAATTCATCTGAGAACTGCCTATTCATTTCCTTTGCCCGTTTTTCAATAGGGTCTTTGATTTTGAGGGGCTTACTTTTCTTCAGTTCCCTATATGTTCTGGTTATTAGCCTCCTATCTGAGGTATTCGTGGTGAATATTTTTTCCCATTCCAGACAGCAAATCTTGACTGTCCCATTTCTAACCCAGGCATAAGGTGTTCTTGTTTGAACTTAAATGACTTGGAATTTGGAGGGGGCCCTTTAGTCCCTGGGGGTCACTCCAGATCCTTTCTCTGCCGGGGGGAGGGGAAGTTGCACCTGCTTTGCTTCTCCTGTCTTCCAGCCCCTGTGTCACCAAGAGGCACAGTCTTTCCTGGGCACAGAGGAAGGTAGCTGTAGGATGCAGATGGGCAGGGAAGTGAGAAGTGAATTAAAGCAAACCAAAGTGTTCCACAAGTTATCTTGACAGAGGTATGGTCTGAAATGTCTTTCTGATGTATATTTTTTTCTTACAAGTTAATAGTCATTTCCTTTAAGTCCGTTAAATCCTTTTGGTAACCTTGCAGAAAATGTTAGGCACCTTTTCTTAGACTGTAAGCAGGGATTCACCATGAGTTCATTTACTCCAATCCTTTGTCATCCACTTGGCTTGCTACTCTTTCCCATCTGCCTTTTTGGTCCTCTGTTGTGGAGGGTTTGAAGATTCAAATCACCTCAAGCTTGTGGAGAGTTATTTTTTCTGTGTCTTTCTCAGAACATTGTGGCTTCCACATGGCTTTGCCAGGAGCTCTCTGTAGATGTGGGGGCTGCATTGAGGGAACTTACCTTGTTTTGTTTTGTTATTTTTCCTACAGATCCAGGACTCCATTTTTAGGAGCTACTTTAGGCCAGTGGGCTGGGAGGCATTGCTGTGGAAAAGCAGCACTGTTTACTGGTGTGCATTGCACCGTACTGTTAGTAGCCGTTACAGTGGCTTTCACGGGCAGACCTTCTTAAGCTTGGATTCACGGGAGTGGGCTGAGCTGTGTGGCAGCATTTCAGCCTGCCTCAGTGGTGCAGTAATGTTTAACATCTGAGCAAGGACGAATCTTGGGGGCTCACAGAAATGTCCCCAGAGAGCGAAGTACCTATGTAGAATGTTCCAGGTTTTGGAATTGTCTTTCTCATGCCAACACTTATGGAGACCTTAAATATTTCCTTTCTTTCAATGTGCCCATGCTTCCTTGGGCCGAGGCCGAGGGCTGCTGTGCTTGGGCCTTCCCCCTCCTTGGTCCACCTGCCATCCTGCATTGGCCATTAGCGTCAGTGCTCCTTCCTTCCCTACCCAGCTGGACAGGAAACCAGAAAGAGACTGCA
Organism: Ctenodactylus gundi; assembly: GCA_004027205.1. Classification (NCBI taxonomy): domain Eukaryota; kingdom Metazoa; phylum Chordata; class Mammalia; order Rodentia; family Ctenodactylidae; genus Ctenodactylus; species Ctenodactylus gundi. Next base: position 295,467 of record PVKB01000199.1, read on the forward strand.
CTTCTTCAGTGAAGCTGTCACACCAAAATGATTGAGTCAAGTCTCAGCTGCATGTAGTTTGATTGGTCTCCAAATATGCAGAAGGATTTCCTCTTTGACTAGTGCTTCGACAAACAAGCCTCCTTCTGTGCCAGGCATGGAGGACAGTGCTGAGATACCCAGGTGAGCGAGGCTTTACTCTGCTTTCAAGGGTCTGCCTGGAGGCTAGAAAAGAGAGCTACATAAGCTGAAAACAGTGCAACTTTCCCAGCATTGTCAGCATATGGTGAGGCCCAGGAAACATAGCCATGACCAGCTGGGCTTTATCCCTGATTCTGAATGGAATTCAAGGGGGTGTATGTTGGGGTTAAAGCTGAGAGTTTGTGGGTTGGAAAAAGAAATAGCAAGGAGAGTAAAGATGGCCGCATGCCTGATCACTTAGCTGTGGTTTTCCCGTAGAGCCTGTGTCCAGCTTCCAGCCTGCCCTCTCCTTCCTTGGCTCAGTTGCTCTGCTCCCCATGGCTGCAAGATTTGTTGAAGAATGGACAATATCCTAGAAGGGGCCTTGCCTGGACAGTCTGATCTCAGTTATAGCTAGAGGGATTTCTGTTCCCATAACTGGTTAGTCTGTTGTAGACATGGTGCCAAGGTACCGTGGGGCTCTGTCTTGCCCACTTTTGTTGTGGAGAGCTATGGCATCCATCAGGCCTGAAAAGGCAATGGCTGTTGCATGCAGAACTTTTTGCCTTTTCCACTTTCACCAGTAGCCCAGAGGCCTGAGGTGCAAAGTGGAGTAGGTAGACAAGCTCTCCTTGGCAGGAGGACTGATTTGATGTTCTCTAATTGTTCTTTTTCAAGGTGTGCTCTGTTTGGGTCCCTATCAGTAGATCAGGTTTCACCTCTCCTTATCAGACCACACAACTTTCCTAATTAATCTGTTGTCCGCCAATTTCTCTGTGGCTTCCTGAGTGATCTCTCCAGCATGGGAGTTGGTGGCTTCCTTGAAAACCAGGTGCTTGTGTAGTTCTTTCACTTGCAGAGGAGAACTCTTGGGCCCTTAAAGAGAACATGGAGAGTGTGCCCCAAACTCTACTGTTCCCTATTTGCCTAGGGCCCACTTATCTCTGCATTGCTCACAGTCTGTCATCCACCTCTTGGGTCCTCACAGAATGTCCTAACATTATTGGTGAGTTCCTGCTGACCTTTAAGGCATTCCCTCTGGCTTTTCCAATCAAGGTAGATGACAGAAGGCAGAGTCTTCCTTGTTCCATACATGGCCCCTGCCATGGGTTGGCATTTGTATCATGGTGGGGTTTTCAGGCCTCCCCTGGTGTCTTCACCTCCTTAATAGGTTCTGGGAGGCAGGGACCATGAGTTCCATTTTATTTTCTCACTGCTTAGATTTGCCTGGTACCTTGAGGGCAGGCAGTGAAGCCAGGGATGTAGAGACCCACATGTCTGGGTCTGAGGTTGAGGTAGGAGTAGAAGCTCATCTGCGCCATGACCCATGACAGCACACACCCATGCTTATACTTGGCTGTGCAGGCATAGCATTGGTGTTCGTTGTTCCTTCCATGTGCTTTTCTGTCAGATTGGCCCTGCCTGTGTCTTATGCAGAGTTGGAATGCAGGTTTGCATTTCTTGGTGCCATGACTTTGTTGCTGTACAAGCTGTCCACATAAATATGTGAAAGTTCAAGTCAGCATTGCCTCCCCAGACTTGGTAGTGTCTTGGTGAATCAGCAAGTCTGAGCTGGTGCCACTTCTGTGTGAGCCCTGTGCTTGGACAGTTATGAATCATCTGCTTGCCTGTTGATTTGCGTCAATCAAACCACATGTGAAGAAAGCAGCCATGAGCAAGGCTTTGCCAGCAATTTGGCATCCCATGGGGACATCCGCCAGGGACAGCCTCAGAAGGCTGGCCTGCATGCTTGTCCTGGTGGTCTGGGCTGTGGGCCTAGGCAGCCATGGACCCTCCAGGCTTCCGGCCTGGCCTTGATCTCTCTTCCCCTCCTGAAACCACTGCTAGCCGTGCAGGAGATGGAGAGATGGTGATTATAGCTTGCTCTGCTGTTTACTCCTTTCCTATGTGGAATCCTGCGGCGAGCAAGATGCATTTACAGCTCTGGGAATGTTTACAGCTTCAAGCAAAATCCACTGATCTTTCTTTCCCTGTTGCACAAAATAATTTTAGGACTTGGCTCTTTGAAAAGATTCCTTGTAAGAAAACTTAATTAAAAAGGGATGTCACTGCCTCCCTTACCCCCACCCCTAAGCCGGAGAAGCAGTGGAAAGGGCCCATTTACACTGGGTGCAGGGCCTATAGGAGGATAGTCTGTTCCAGTCTGGCCTGAGGAAATGACATCCACCTGGGACTTCTGAGCCTCTTCTTAGGGCAGCTTTCAGAATGTGATCTGTTCTCCGCAGTATCACAGTGAAAACTCTGCTCTGGTGCCTGACCCAGGGAACCCCAGTGCACAGAGCCAACCAGAACTCTGGCTCCCAGGGGACTCCAGCTCAGTGGTTTGCTTTGTTTTCTTTTATTTGAGGTAGGCAGATTATGTTCTCATTTTTACCGTAAAGATTATTTTCATAATTGTTGAATCAGCTGTTAGAGAGCAGCTGAGTCCTCGTTGCCAGGTTAGTCATATCCTTAGCTAGAATCTTGGAAGAGCAGAGCTACTCAGCCCCACCTCTCAGCACCGTGGCTCTCAGCGGTCATGTACTCTTCATGTGAGCTGGGAACTCCAAGTCATGGGCATTTATTCCACTTTTTCCTACCTTCAGGTTATGAATAGAAATGTGTTCAGATGTGACTACTCTGGGAATTAGAGAGACCTAAGTGGTCACAGGGTGCTCCATCTTCTGAAATTTCTCTCATCTGTTCAGGGAGCATCGCCCTCCGTAGCTCTGAGCCCAGAGCTGTGTTTGCAGGCACCTGCAACATCTGTTGAACTGCAGAGCAGAACAGGGCAGAGGGTTGCCCAGATCCAAACCCAACTCCTTGTTTAGCTGTCTTCGGGGTTTTATTACAGAAAAATCTCAAATATTTACAAAAGTAAAATATCACAGGTTAGTGAATAACAAGACTGCCCTTCTACATTAATGATGACCAGTGACCAGGCCCTTCCATACCATCTCCCTCTATGCATTGTTTTGCAGTGGTTTTAGCTATCATACTCATATGATAACAGATAAGGCCCCTTCTTAACGTTTAACCATAATGCCATCACCACTGAACTACATCCACAGCCCCCTCCTTCCCTCCCTCTGTGTGTGTGTGTGTGTCTTTCTGCTTCTCTGTCTTGTTTCCCTTTCTCCTTCCTAGATGTGATTTTTCTAAATTGCCCCCACTGGCCTTAAACTTGCCATTCGCCTATCTCACCTCCCAGGTAGCTAGGATAACAAGCATACACCATCAAACCTGGCTATAGTTTTGTGTGTGTGTGTGTGTGTGTGTGTGTGTGTGTGTGTGTTCAAATGAGCATTAACTAAGACTTCTACATTATGGTGGGCCACTTTGTTACTTACACTTTTCTTATCTACAGTATTTGCCCTCCCATTCCCTTTTGTTCTTTTACTCTTGCCCGTGTGTACATATTATAGTTATTTGTTGAAGAACCTGACAGCGTTGGCCTGTCAAGGTCCCGTGTTGGTACTTCACTGCTCAGGCCCTGTGGGTCTATTGAGTGAAGTTGTCATCTGGTTCTGGTGATTTGATGGTCCAAGCTGGAGGCCATATCATACTTGGGCTGGGGTTGGCTGGCAAGAGTGTTGCACAGGAGTTAATAGTCTCTGTCCTAAGACTGGAAGCAGCCATTTACTGATGATCATGTCAAGATGCTTGGCCATGTTGGCAGAGTCCCGTTTGCCGTCTAAATTGTTGTTTATAGATTGTGGGAATGGGAATACGGGTATCTTTGGGACCATTGTTCAGCATTCCATATGCCCACCTTTCATACATACAGTTTTTAACCTTACCTTTATTGGCTTTGCAGGTGACTCTGTCCAGACATTAGAGGGGGAAGAAGCCATTTTAGGAACCAAGGTGCAGCTCAAGCCAAGAGAGCCAAACAGCAGGAACCAGTATGAGCCATCTCAGAGTCACCCCCTCTCTAGTCCCCTGAAGCTGCCACTTTGCTTTGTGACGATTGGATGATATGGGGCTGCAGTACCCATAGCAGTCGACCAGGGTACTTGTGGTGACAGTGGTGGCTGGCAGGTGTTCTGACATTGATGGTGGTTTTGTCTTTTTGATTATGATCATCCTAGTGGGAATGAAGTGATACTTGTTTGTGATTTTGATTTACATTCCCTGATGACTGTACATATTGAGATTATCTCATGACCTTACTGGCCATTTATTTCTGTGGAGAAGTGTCTAAATAATTTGCCCATTTTAACTTATGTTGTCTTTTTGTCGAGTTGTAGGTGTTTCTTAATATGTTCTAGAGACAGCGCCTTTATGCACATATGTGATTTTCAAATACTCCTTTCCATCTGTGGTTTCTCTTAACTTTCTGTATGGTGTCCTTTGAAACACAGAAGTTTTTAATTTTGGTGTCCTGTTTATTTTTTTCTTTTGTTGCTTGTACTTTGGTGTCTTTTCCGAAGCATTTGTTGAGCTCATTTTGGATGGGAATGATGGTATGGACCTCCTCTTGGTGTCCAGGCTCTGGCTTGTGTCAAATTTGAATGCTAAAAGGCTTCTCAGGCTGTTAGGAGAATGCCTATTTCAGTGGCCTTGCTGGCTTCTGCCATTTCTAGTGGCTGAATTTGCTTTCCCACAGTTGTTTTTAATTGAATGTCCATGGGAAAACAGCCAAGTAAATTGAAGTTTTCTCAGAGAAAGCGAATTTCTTTGTTGATTTTTTTTGACTGTGCTTTTTCATAGTTATTGTGCACAGTTTGTTGGAATCTGCGTCATGTTGTGAATGTTCATTGGGATTGGTATTGCAGCATTAGAGTTTGCCACATAAAAGTTCCAGAACATTCTGAAGGCTTAGAGAAATTTACAGATTGAGATTTCTCCTGTTGGTAGGGTAATTATGGAAGACAGAGCCATCAAGAATTCTCTGTAGACATGCACATCCTGAGATAAAAGGCAAGGATTCAGCCACAGACTTAGGGGTTCAGACCTAGCTCCCTCCTCACTGTCTCCTGACTTGGCCCCTTAGGATTTATGCCTGTCCAGTAGGCGTGACAGCATCATCCACCAGACACTCCAGGAGGGTGTGCTGGCAAAGGAGGAAAGGCTTCAGAGAGGATGCCTGACAGACACAGTTTACTTGAATGTGGAGGTTTTTTTCAGAACTGTCGTTCATTTGTATTTAGTATGGTATTCCAGACTATCCCAAACATGACATTTGAAATGTAAGATGTAACTTACAAAGCTTAGTTACAATCTTCTGCTATCTTTGACCATTCAAACACAAAATACACTAAGCTCCAAACTTTCTTTTTAGTGGTTTTGATTGCTAAACCTTGTATTTCTTTTGGCTAGAGGTTGACGAGAAGACTGAAGGGTTGTCTTCATCAGATAAATCCAGGCCTTTGACTTGCAGGTATGTTGAGAAGTTTGTAACTAATTGGACTGTATTTAGCATTAACTTAGATATTTACCAGCTCACTAGGTGAGGAAGGATGGTTTTGCATTTTCCTCTTGAAAAGCTAGCCTACCAGAGTACGTTTTACTCTGTGTTGTGTATTGCATTGGTCTAAACTGAGAGCCATTTCAGTTCACATATGTTCCCATGGGTAGTGCCCATATCTCATACCAGTTGCCTGACATCTTCTTTTTATTAAGTAGTTGGCTTAATGATTTAAAAAAAAATTCAGCTAGTATCTTATTTGTGTACACAGACTATTATAAAAATGCTGAGTGAAAGTAGAGCTTCGTTGTTTAGGACAGGGGAAGGAAGGGTTCAATTCCCACGAGAATTGAAAGTATTAACAAAATTTCCAATGAGGGTATAAATGTCTTGTTGTTTTAACATCTAAAAGATTCAAAGCATACTCTAGGTTCTCATCTTGTCCTTTTCTTGGTTGGCCAGCATTGCGCTCTGATCATGCTTCCCGATTTTCTGCTCTTACTAGCTATATGCTCTCAGCAAGTACGGGGTGAGGTCTAATGAGTGTCCCATGGAAGCAACAGTTTAGTCCCTTCAGTGCCAGGAATGTTTTCTCCCATCATGTCACCACCATCAGTGTCAGTGCTTTTCCTGCTTTTACTGACCATCAGTTTTTAACCCTATGAACTAGAGTGGAATTCTGAGCTGAGCCCAAGGGCCATCTCCTGAGTGCCAGGGAACAGGACCTGGTTCTTCCTGGGCCCACAGATGCTTCTTTGTATTTGCTGTGAAGAATAACAATGGAGGGTGGCGTCAGGGCAGCCCTGTGACAGAACCATGAGTTCCCAGCTATGGAGAGGAGAGATACCCTGAACTCACCCAGAGGATGGGCTTACCTGTACAGAAGTGACTCTCCTTCCTAGAGTTATCTATTTGTATTTTATATAAGGACATCACTAAAGGGGAAATAGTGTAGGTACAGTCACTGTACTGTACCTGCTGGAGGAGCCAGTTCCCGGTATCTGTGAATCCTTGGCACATGTCCTTGAGCTATGAATATAGTGGAAAGGATAAAACCTTGAACCAGACTTGGGCTGTGAAATCTAGACCTGTGGTTGATGGCCTTGCCGTCATTCTGCTATGTGCAGGCAGTTTGAACTTTCCACCTTGATGGTGTACTTGGAAGGCTTGCAATGGGTATATTAAAATGGCTTGTATCATTTTGCAAGTAAGTGTCTGTGCAGGAGCTCAGTCTCCCTGAAGAGGCCCACTTGTGAGGCCTGGTCTGCTGGGGGCTGAAGGCCATTATCTTCTTTAGTTGGGGGAAATGGTGGCTTTGAAGTTTGTAATCCACAGGGCCCCCTATGAGCTGGAGTAGAATTCAGAGCTGAGCTGAGCAGAAAATGTTAAAGGAACAACTCGTGGGTGCCAAGAAATGGGACCTGGTCCTTGCTGGGCCCACAGATGCTTCTTTGTATTTATTGTGCATGTACACAGAGGCATGCAGGTGCGTGGATGCATGTGTTCCTGGATGGCCTTGTCTCTCAATGTGCTACAGGTTCATGTGCATATGGTGTGTTTTCTGGATGTATTTTCCTAGCTGTGGCTACTTGGAATAAAGTCATCTTAAGCTCAGTTGTACAAGTAATTGGCCCTTTATTTCTAGCCAGTGTTTTTAGTTTCCTTTTAAAAGCTAGCACAATTCAGTTCTGTTTCTACATTTCTTTACATCTGGGGCCCTGGGAGATGGGTTACCTCTAAGACTCTTTGAGTCTGGGATTTCCTGCCTAGTGGGGCTACACTTTGCCTTTATCCCCACTAGTTTAGACCAGTGTTCTGAGGTCTTACGACTTTTTACACAAAAGGTCCTGTACTTCTTCTCAGAACCTTTTATTTATTTATTTGTTTATGTATTTATTTATTTTTCACTTTGATCTTCTCTTATTTGAGGGTGGCTAAAAAAGATAAAAGAAACTTAACTTCTCACACTTTGGTATGTGTAGTGTTTTGAGAAATCTTGTTCCCCATTTCTGTCAGAAGAAGGGGCAGCTGGTACCCTGGTGCCACTCATGTCTCTGCTCTCCTTTCCTAAGTGCAGTTACTTTTTGGCTTGGGGGCGGGGCCACTTATCCCCAGGTGGTTGTGATCGTAGAGCTGACCATAGGTGTGGAAATGGCCAGTAAAAGTGAGCCAGTGATGTGTTTGATTCCTTTTCGGGATAAATCAGAACGGAGAGAGAGACGTTTATTTCTTTTTTTGATGAACATCTTCATCCTTGTTATATGACTGTTTACTGAGCATTTTTAAAATCACACTTTACCCTGAGATACGCTAAACTTGATAGTCTTAGGATCAGTGGACTGAGTGGTTCTTTTGGAAGTGCAGAGTGGATCCTGCTATTTCTCTGAAGACTCCTGTGTCCATAGTGCTGCCAGCCCAGGACGGACTTCATGTCCTGTGCTCAGTCTCTCTTGTTAGTAGGAGCAAAGCAGAGGAAATTCATGGAAAAGTTGGCCACTTAAAAAATTAGAATAAGTATACATCCTCTTCAAACTATTTTGAGTATTTAAGTAAGCCTTTGACTTAGTTTAAGGTAAGAATTAAATTTTTGATTTATGCATATAATTCAAGTATGCATGTAATTTGGTGTGCAGTTTTTTTTTTTAAAGAAAAAGGCTTGGTGATATTTATCTTTTCAGGAAAATGCCATTTTAGATGAAATAACTTGAAAGAGCAAGGAATATGAGAAATAGGTATATGAAAACTTGGAGCCAGGAGGAATGGCTCAGTGGTTAAAGCGCTTGACTAGCAAGTGCTGTGTCAAGTGCTAAGTACCTGAGTTCGATTCCCCAGCACCACATGAGCTTGGCATGGTGGCACACGTCTGTAATCCCAGCACTTAGGAGGCTGAGGCAGGAGGATTGCTGTGAGTGCAAGGCCAGCCTGGGCTCCATAGTGAGTTCAGGACCAACTTGGGCTACGGAGCTAGACTGTCTAAAAAAAAGAAAACTTGGAACCAGGAACAGTGGTAAAAGTAGACCTTGTGGTCTCTGTCCTTGGTAGAGTTGATCTAGGAGGCCTCCCCAGGAGGCCATGAAGTGACCATAGAAAAGCTGGGACTGCTAGATCAGTCCTGCAGCCATCCAGGGCACCCTTTGAAAAGTAGGTATGCAAGGCTACCCTGCCTGCCTGCTCAGGGACCACTCAATGTCATGTGCCAAGGCTTCACAGACACCAGGCACTGGCTTTTCCAGCAGGTACAGTACAGTGACTGTACCTGCTAGGCCTTTTTGGTGGGAGTCCTCCCTGCCAGCCCTGGCTTCTAAAACCTTACCTTGTTTGTACCCAGCTGGTTCCTCATGCGGAAGTGTTACGAGCTGTGGTTTGACATTTCCATTTTGTGGGTAGTTTCTTGTGTATATAACTCTCTATAGCTGATCAGAGTGCTTCCAGGAATCATTACAGGTTTTTACTACCTTCGCAGTGTTCTGCAGGGTTCAAGAATTCTTCGCTGGCTGTGTTGTGTCCTGGAACCCTGGACAACTATCAAGTTGTTATGTGGGCAGTGGTGTCCTGATAGGGGCCATTGGCCATTGGTGTGTTTCATACTCAGCCAGCTTTCTTCCTTGGAAGGTGCTGGTTAAAAGGCAGTTCCTTTAGGTATGGTGTAGATCTTCACTATACAGGGCGGGTGAGGTCTTCATTGTCACAGACTAACCTCTGTGGAGTATAATACTAGGTATAGGGGTTGGGTACTTGCTGTGGGCTGGCACTTCATGAGCCAGGTAAGTAGGCTCCAAGTTGCAGTTGGGAACCCCAGGAGGTTATGTTACATGTCCAATATCAAGTGGATAACAAGTGGCTCAGGGGTTTCCCCAGACATCTGTGGCTGAGTGTATGGGTCACCAGTTCCCTACACATTTGAATGCTTACTATGCACTTGCCATGCTTAGAATAACTAGGGGAGTGTCTGGTGCCTCTGCCTTAGCTACCACTGCTTGTGTTTTGTTCTAGAGAATTGGAAGAGCTGGTGGTCAGCAGGACCTGGAGCTTGGGGAGAAGGAGCCCTGTAAGACCCCATGCTCCTGTAATGCGGCATCATAAGAGGGGTGCCAAGCAGTGTTTTTTCAGCCCAGGTATCAGCACTCACCCTCGCTGCCACCTTCAACTGAGGCATCCCTTATTCACTTCCCCTCACTATGTAGGACTAGCTGAGTGCTAAAAGAGCTCATGTGTAACCTTAAAAATAGCATCAAAAACTCCACCATGCACCTTGGTGTACTAGTACATTCTTGCGTATGGTCATTCGGAGCTCAGAGGCTGGTCAGCCTGGTAACAGTCTCCGATAGGGCATGCACAAGAGGCTGCAGCCTGTAGCTCATGGACGTTTGTCTGTGCCTTTTCCCTTTTGCTTTCTCTGCGCCCTAAGACTCTGGCTGAGCAGAAGGGCCTAGGCAGAGAGAGGGCTGGAACTTCACAGTCTCCAGGAATCCAGGAGGGCCATAGAGAGGCTCTAGGAAAGCAAGACTATTCAGGACAAGGTTCTGGGGGCTGTGGTGCTTTAGGCTGAGGTGATCCCAATGTTCCCCCCACTTGGGCAGGAATGTAGGGTGCTTCAGCTTATGACAGGGGCTTCCTGCTTCCTGGTCACCCATCTGTACCATCTCTGTACCAAGGTCTCAGAAGTTTCAGCCTAGCTAGTTCAGTCTAGGTTGCTCATCCGATGTGTGTAGGTTCCGGTGACACAGAAACGTCTCTGCAGGGCCCGTTACTGAGGATGATACTAAAAGATGTAAAGGCCCTTTTCCAGGAACCGAGCCCGTGGGTGGAAGGACCTTCCCTTTATGAAACTCTTCTTGTGTCTTCTGGAATAGGTATAGGAGGGGCAGTTTCCCGTGATCCTGAGTGCCATCCCAGGCCTTCTTATCCTTGTCCATTGTCCCTGCATTCTGGGGTTGGCCTGTGGGAGAGGGCACAATTTGGACTCACCTCCCAGCCAGCCCAGGCAGCCTCATTTCCTCTGGGAGGACCCTGAAGTCTGTCAAAATGCTGTATGTTTTCCAGAGCTCCTGTGGCCTGAGAGTCACTGTCTCCTCTTAGAATAATGGCAACACATTTGTTCAGAAGCTGTCCCTGAGCAGGCAGGCAGGGTAGGTTGTGTGCCTGGCTCTCAGAGGGTACCCTGGATGGCTGCTCTTTTCATGCCTGGTTTGTGCCAGAAGGCCACCTCTTGAGTCTCAGCTCCAGCATTGTGGTATGGGGTCTCCTCCTTAGGCACAGCTTCCTCAGTGCTCCACAGGGCTGTGAGTGACTCCTGCCCTTGGGCCCTCCTCAACCTGTGCACTCCCACAGGGGCTGAAGTTCCCTCTCTTCAGGTCAGTCAGAGCAGGATAGTGGGTCCCAGTTGGATCAAAGAGCAAGGAGCAAGTGGCTGCTCAGAGGGCTTTTCACTCCCTTGCTCTTAGCTCAGTGGCTTAATATGGGATGCCTGTTGGGAGGAAGCAGACAATGGGGACTGTCTTCTACCTTGAAGCCCCGTTTTCATGGCTTCCCAGGACTAACAATTCTTTTAAAACCACACCTGTTACTGTCAAAGATTCACTTCCTGGTAGGTAAGTCTGTTGCTGTATTTGCTAAGAAATCACAAGTTGGAAAAGAGTTGTGTTGCTTCATTTCTGAAACCTCTGGAGAATTGTTAGAATCTTTTTTTTTTTTTTCCTTCCAAAGTGCTTGTTATGCAGATCTGTGTGGGGAGACTTGGATCTCATCTGGGGGTTGAGATGACCCAAGGTAGCAGGTCCTTCCCTGGTGAGATGCCACTCTGGCACTTCCACTGGGCCTGAGCATCCGCTCTGCATCCCTTCTGTGACCAGGTCCCGGTGCTCTGCATCAGGTCTCAGCTTGTTGTGTAATGAGAGAAGTGTTCACTGCAGGCTTCTCAGAACCTGGAAGGCTCTTGAGAGAGATCTTTCAGCTTGTCGGGAAAAGAAGCAAATGACTATGCTGGGTATAGTGTAGGGGGTGCCGGATCATTGTATCATCACATCAGGAGTTGAAGGAGGTAGAGAATGTGGCAAACCAGGTTCCATGGCCTTCATACCAGGGACTTTGCTGCAAGTGGGGATCACTGCAGAGGAAGAGGTTCTCAGGAGAGCAGCTCCTGAAGATCAGGCCTTTGGAGACCTGTGTCCACTGGGAGAGCACTGTTCTCTGCACACTCCAGCAGCCCTCGTTCCTCTCAGGTTATGTGAAGAGTTCTGTCTGAAGGTCCTTTGTGACCATGGCATTGAAAGGGCTTAGTTTCTTTTTGTTTCCTATGATTGCTTGTGGCTGGCGTTCCGTCAAAGCCTCAGGCAGCCACATTTCTTTTTCCAAGATAAACCATTGCATCTGCCCAGTGACCTTCATAAGGAGTCGTACATTAGCACATTCTTAACAGACGTTTAAAAACCAACCAAACAAAACCAATTTCCTGCCCCCACGCTCTTTCGGCACACTCATAAATGGTGAGCTGCATTTGGAAATGCCTGTGCTTAAATTTGCAAACTGAAACCAAATTTAACCTTCAGCAAGGCACATTTGTGATCTGGACTGAGAATGGGATAAGTTGACAGGCACTGCATGCAAAGAGAGTTCACTCAGCGTGAGGGTGATCCTCCTATTGGAGTGGCCTTTGGGGTGTGACCTTAGACCAATGCCTAGGTCTATCTCCTCGATGTTCTCCTTATTTGGATAGGGTCCTGAGTCCCTCTGCTTTTTCAAGACTGTGCCTACCGCTTTTTTCTTCACACCACTGGGCCTTTTCCTTGGGCCAGCCTCTGCCTCCAAAGGTCGTTGGGCGACCTGGGTGAGCCACTGACTCTTGGTAAACACATGGAGAGCATGCACCTCTTTCTCCTGCCTCTCCTTTGGGGTCTAGGAGAGTGATGGACAGATGGGAGCTTGTTTTCAGTGAGTTTACCTTCTGCAGAGAGAGGGCACAGAATGTGCCCAGTGGGCAGCAGGGGGGAGACACTGGATGACCCAATCCAGTCAGGCAGTGTGTTATCCTCTCTCAGGAACACCCGCATGGCCACCATCACTGTCTCTTAGGACTGTCCCTTAAGATGTGGCCAACATTCTGCAACTCCAGGTTTTCCTGTCTGCCCCATTTTACCTCCTGTGATCCAGGATGTTCCGGTTAGGTGTGACTCCTACTGCTGCTGCAGATCAGGCCTCATTTCCTCAATATTCCTCCTTCCCTCCAGCAGTGCCTATGTGACAAGGCCACTGGTTTCAGTGTGAAGGCTGCCCTACTTGGGAATACTTGGTGTGCAGAGGGGGACAGTCCTACACCTGCCTTTTGGAGGCCTAAGTTCTGCCAATCATTCTCTGTTCTGGGACAGCTGTCAGCAAGGAGGTGTTAACCTGTTTGAGGAGTAGGAAGCTTGCTGGTGTGAAGGGAAGGGATGCTCAGCAGACAGGAGCAGCCATTAGGGAGGCTGTGCCTTAGTCTCTCTGTGTCATTGCAACACTATAATTTCTAGGGCAGAGAGGCTAGGGTATCAAGTGAAAAAATGTAGTATTTGTGTTTTTTCTAGCAGTAGTTGTGGCAATATGTATCTGCTAATGTCATCTCTGGTGGCAGGTCCCTCCTTTTTCTTCATCCTGAGGCAATTTCTTCATCTCGTAGCATCAAGAGTCTGTCTGTGAAAGGAGCCCTGCCTGTGTCCTGGCTTCCGTAGGTTACTGGGTAGGTCCTTCATGGAGCACAGGTGCTTCCAAGTGGGCTCTGAAGGCTGCAGCCATTCAGTGCATGACCTGCTGCCCAGAACCTCCTGCTTCCTCTCCCACTGGAGAACTGGTTCATCTCAGAGGGCATGGTGCATCTAGAGTCTGAGGGCAGACTTCAGAACCCAAACTGTCAGGTGGTAGTATAGTTGGTGAAGTATGTGACTTGGCTTCTCATGTGTTCTACAGGCTGGCCTGTGTGGCAGGGTGAGGCTGAGGATGCTGATGTTTGACTACAGTACAGGGACAGTTGCAGCCCTAGAGCTTGCGACTTCTTACAGTCCTAGGCGTTGCCTCGTTTCTGACTTGGTCAAGCGAGGGGGAAAAGCGTGATTTCAGAGGATCCTAATCTGTTTCTAATTAGATTTTCATCTTTGCCTTCACTAAAGCTTCTTTCTCTTCTTTTTCGCCCCAATTATTTTTAAAATCTGAATGAAAACAAATCTCTTCCATTTATAGTTCCTTGGAGAAACCAGTTGCTACTCTATTTTTTCCTCTTTCTGTCTCTGTCTGTCTGTTCTGGGTATTGGAGCTACTCTTATTTCTTAAGCATCTAAATGCAGCCACTGATATTAGGCTAAGATTTTTGTAATCCCTCTGAAACTTTATTTCACATCATGGACATAAAGAATACCCCAGGAGACTGACAGCAGAAAATACCGGATTCTACGTAGCCGCAGGGAGCCTGCTTGTGGCTGGAAGTGGACGGCAGGCCCTCCCTGTGGGTAGAGATGAACAGCATTCCCTGCTTGTGGGTGGGAGTGGATAGTGTTTTCTCTTTGTATTGTGGAGTCATGAGATTATACTGGGATGGCCTCTGTACTTCAAGTTCCTAGACAGTCACTTTGAGGATCTGTGTCTGAGGACTTCAGGTTAAGTGGCATGCCCTCGGAGTGCTTTTGTGCTGCCCAAAGAACCCCAGCCCTTCGGGAAACAAGTTTTATCAGGCTCCTCAACTGCCCTGGCCCATGCTGGCAGCAGACCTTGCTGGTAAGGCAGGGTGGCAGAAACCACCTGCCATGGGCACTTGTTGCTGAGAACGGGGGTGGTGGTGTGTGCTATGCCTAAGTAGGACATGTCACCCTTTGTGGATGACCACCAGCTTAGCTCTTGCTTCTTCCTGTTCCTAGGTCAGCGCTTTTATCCCAAGCCTCTCAGTTACCAGTTCCTGGTTTTTCTAAGGAACAAAGTGTGCTCGCCCAGCTACCTTTACCTCCCTGGGTTGTAGGAATAACCAGCAGCTCTTGTGTTCATTCTGAGGCTGCCCATGTTGGCCCCTGTGGATATCTGGGGTGGCATTTAGCACACTGGCAAGGTGACTACTTTTGGTTAATAGTTGAGAAGTGTTTCATCGTGCTGCACAGGATTTCCATAGAGGTACGTAAACACATATGCTCAGGGATACCTGTTCTAGCTTGTAGCCAGTCTCCTGTTGAGGTTTACTGCCATGTCAGACCCCAGTCAGCCTGTGCTTTATCTCTCTCTAGTCCAGTAGTGATTTTGATCCAGGCACCTTCTTAGGATTTAGTCTGAAGATATCCCCCACTGGGTTTCTATCTGGCATGTTAGTGGGGTTTGCTGAGGACTCAGGAGTGAATTTAGTTTCTGCAGAGAGTTTGAGTTTGCCAGTAACTCTTACCCATATTTTTCTGTTTGCCTCTGTAATGTGGGCTGACTGGTGTGAAACTTTACCCTCAAGCTCCCATCCCTCAGAACACACACATGCACACACAAAGCCAAGTGCAAAATGTTCCCTGCAACCTTAGGGTGGAGCTGAGTTGCACTTGTGAGAAGTGGAGATGGTAGTCCCTGCCCTGCCTGGGCCTCCCTGGTCAGACAAGCCCTCTTTGTAGGATGCTGGCCTGATAGAATAGGGCTTCCCTACATACTTCTTAGGTTCAAGGTGAGGGGAACCATTCCAGCAAAAACAGCCATTCTCATAGTCTGCTAGGAGCTGCCCTCTTTCCCTCCCTGGGAAGGGGAGATAGGGCTTGGGCCAAGTTGTAGGCTGGCACAGATCTTTCGTAGACATGGGACTGGGTCTCCCCACTGGCCAGGCCGTGCCATAGGGAGGTGGCCCCAACCTTCTCTGAGAGGTACGTTAGAAATGTTTCCAGTTGCAGGTTGACAAGAGGCCTATTGGGTGTTTGTACACCACGGCGAGAATGGGAGACCCTGAGCTGCTTCCTGTTCAGTTAGAATACCCTATTCCCGAGTATTGTCCCCACGGAATTGTTTCCTCCTCATAACAATGTCATTTGAGTGTTGTCCTCCCTATTTTACAATGACACTGTTGAGTGTCCCACAGTTGGAGAGAGGAGGAGTCTAGTTTCCATCCCGCATTTGGCCCAAAGTCCACGCTCTTACTATGGGGCGACGCCATGTGTATGTGGGTATGTTGTGTTTCAGGGCAGGCTATTATGTCACATGCAGATAGACTGGACATGCTGTCTGCGTGGGACTCCTATGGGACAGGACACACAGATGAACTCTTTTATCTGAACTTCAGTAGTGTGTATTTCTTGGCCTTCAGTGGCAGTTCCCTGGCATAGAGTTAGGAAATGCTGCAAGAAATCCTTAGAGCAGGGTAGGTATGAGTGCTGTCATTCAGTTCCTTGGTTCTTAGCTACCCTCCCTGGGTACTAGCTTAACCTTCAACTTTAGAGTCTTACTTCCCTATCTGGTTGGAAGATCCTTTTCACATTAGCATTGTCTGCCCACAACTCTGTATCCGAGACTGACAACTTCAAACAGAGAAGAAGTTGTTTAGCTCTGAGGTTTAGGAATTTCAAGAGGTTTAGGAATTTCAAGTCCAAACATCACAATGTGAGTGTGTTGAGGGGTGCTCCTTGACCATGTCTCCTTATGGTGTACAGCAGATAGTAATGCAGAAGTGTGTGTGAGAGCAGGTGATTACATCCGGAACCAAAAACAGAGAGAGACTGTGGTCCCATAATCCGCGTTGAAAGCGCATCCACCAGGCCTCAACTCCTAACATTTCTACCACTTCTCAGAAGCACTATCCTGGTGACCAAGTCTAGAACAGGCAAACCTTTGGAGAGCACTCATCCAAATAGAGTATGTGTAGTAGAGGTACCTTTTCATTAGATACACACCTCCGCTTTCAGGCCACATTGCTTATTTCAAGACTATTTGAATGACGGTACAAATCACCTACAGGCTCTGGCTTACAAAGCCTGCTGAACACTCTGTTCTAGTAAAAGCAGGCTTTTATGAAGCCCCTGAATGGCCCCCTGGACCCCAGAATTTCTGAGCTCTGTCACCTCCTTAGGATCTTGAGAAGCATACAGTCTATAAAGAGTATGCTGGATACCCAAAGCCTCTTGGCTGCTGCACCACCATTGGAGATTCGGAGAGGCGTAATATATAAACTTGAATTCTGATCCACTTGGGGGTCCAGGAGCAGCAGCTACTTGGCTTCCCTCCCTATAGCGTGAGGTGCCTTGTGTGGTTTTCCAGACAGTTGCACATCTATGCAGGTGACCCAGCTGCACAGGTCTAGATTCCAGTGGGAACCGTCTCCTTCTTATAGAGTGCACCTGATATGATGGTCACTGGGATGTGGTACCTGAAGTAAGACATGGTACATGGGGTGATATAGTGTGGTGAGATTAATACCATCACAAAGTTCAAAAATCTCAGTTTTATAAAAGAGACCAAATGCAGAGAATACTCAGAGAATGTCAAGGTCATCCCCAAGGATATCCCAGGATCTGTATACAGGTGGCAGCTCTGGCTCTACCCTCTAGGGGCTCTGGACTGTGAAGGTTCACGGAGTGGAATGTGGTGCTGGAAGGCAAGAAATAGGGAGCCCAGGTCTGGCAGTGAGTGATGTTGACTTGCAGAATCTGTTTGTGTCTGATGATGTCATGAGTGGGCCATGAAGATCTTGAAGTGGAAGAGTTGAATGGAAGTTGAGTGTGTTTTGTAAATGTCCGACTCGCTGATGTCTGTGTAGCTACGTACTTTGTCTTCAACGAGGAATTGTGGTGCTATGAATTATGTTCAAAAGGATTTTCAGCTAGTATTTCGAAAGATTACGCCTTTTTCTAGGAAAAGAGAGGGATGGTGTGAGAGGACAAAGGGGTGAGAGGATCACAATGGCAAATCTCTGAGCAGCAGGTAAGATGGTCTAGGACCAGGGCAGTAGCCTCCGTTGCTTAGGTTATATTTATCTTGATGGCTAGATTTTTTTAAACATAGAGATCATCTGTGTCATTTGTTTGATTGCTTTATTCTGTACGTATTTGATCAAATAATTATAGTATCTTTGTATAATTTTGTTTGTTGCTGTATGTAGAAATAGTAGTTTTTAATTTTAATTTTAATTTTTTTTTTTCATTTAGACAAGGCCTTGCTCTATAGCTCAGGCTGGTCCTGAACTCACTGTGGAGCCCAGGCTGGCCTTGGACTCGTGGCAATCCTTTTACCTCAGCCTCCCCAGTACCACCGCACCCAGCTTATGTGGTGCTGGGGCATTGAACTCAGGTACTTAGCAATTGCTAGGCAAATGCTTTAACTGCTGAGCCATTCTTCCATCCCCAGAAATAGTAGATTTTTTTAAATACTGGCTTTGTATTGACCTTGCTGAATTCACTCACTTATTCTCATACTATCTGTAGATTCTTTTTGAATCTACATAGGGAGTACAATTAGTGATAATTTTGTTTTTCTCTTCCAGTCTCTTTAACTTTTATTTATTTTTCTGGTTTAGTATGTTTGCTGCAGTTTACCTAGTACTCATTGTTATCTGAGTCTGGGTATCAAAGGGGAAGCATCCGTGTGTCATTGTTAACAGAAAGTTTATGGCAGGTCATTCATTCAGCTCAAGCTTGTAGTTTTTCTCTTCCTAACCTTTTTTTTTTAAAAAAAAAAAAAAAAACAGATATATAGAGAGTTTTATTAAATCAATCTTTTGTTGTTATTGAGGTGATGTAAATTTTCTTCATTATATTGTTAAAATACTAAGTTATATTGATTTAAGCCAAGCTTTTATTTCAGAACTGAGCCCACAGTTGACGATGGTGCAGTAACTTTATTAGTTTGAAAATAAATTGGTTTTTGCTTTTGTATTAATGATGAAATGTAGCTTGTATTTTTTCTTAGAATATTGTTGCCAATTTTTGATATCCAGAAAATGCTGTCACATAAAAAGTATTGGGGACTGTTTTGTTATGTTTTTATTTTTCTCACAATACTGGGGATTAAATCCATAACATCACCACTGAGCTACATCTCTAGCTGTATTTCTTTTTCTTTTCTTTTTTCTTTTCTTTTCTTTCTTTTTTTTTTTTTTGAGACTGTGTCTTGCTGAGTTGCCTGGCAGAGCTTGAACTCAGAGTCCTGTTGCCTCAGTTTCTTTGAGTGCTAGGATTACAGACCTGTACCCCAAAGCCTGGCTGGCTTATTTTTTTTTTTAATGTTCTCTGGATGATGTTGTGTAAGGTTGAAATTATTCTCTAATTGGAAGCTTGATAGAACTTCCTCATGAAGCCATCTATGTCTGGAGTTTTTCTTGTGGGCCATATTTAAGTTGCAGTTTTATTTCTTTAAACATTATTGGACTACTCAAATGTTATATTACTTCTTCAGTTATGGTAGGTTGTATATTTCTGGTAATTTTTCAACTTGATCAAAATTTGCAAGAGATTTCTGTAAGAACCTCTTGTGTGTTGTTTTTCTCTTCAAGGAGGCACAGTAGATTTCACCTTTAGTGTTCGTGGCAAAGTATAGTTTGTGGTTAGGGGCTGTCCTATAGCAATTCATTTTTGCATGTAAGTGTATTTTTAAGCATATAAATATATCCTAGTTGTTTTTGTTACTGCTTTTGAGCTTACTTACGTTGCAGTTAAATACTTTAGAGTGATAGACTCATCAAAGTTGAGAATCATTGGAGTTGAGAATTGTTATTTTTGACATTAATATAGTGATAGCAGCTTTCTTTTGCTTATTTATTTGCAAAGTATTTGAGAGCATACTTTCTGTAACTTCGTATTTTACTTGTAAACAGCATATGTTTGGGTTAATTTTTGTATTGCATATTTTTCTCTGCAGCCAGGCAGTCTGCTTTACTAGAGTCTTTAATTTGTTTATATTCAGTGCTCTAAGTTGTGGCATTTGTGTTTCTGTATGTCAACTTACCAGGGCTTACTCCTTTCTCCCCTGTGTTTAGTGCCATTGTGTATAGTGTTATAACTTGTATTTTTTTCTAAGATAATATTCATTTGGTTTATCTACACATAATGGACCCACTTGTTGCACTTTGTATTCGACCCTATTTTTAATCTTCTGACAATGACTGTGAGAATGTCTTTTGAGGACAGATGATCTGTTTTATTGAAAAATGCCTTAACTCTCAAGTTTGAAGAATGTTCATACAACCTGTATGATTCAAATCTGACAAGATCTTGCAGCACTTTCCAATAATCTTTTACACTTTTAATGATAACTACCTCATTGTTTTCTGGCTTATGTGTTTGTGTTGGTAAATTACCAATCGTACTAATCACTGACCTTTTAGGATAATCGGCTTCTCTTACTTCCATGGCTTTTTGTTTTGTTTTTAGTAATTTTGGTTGGTGTCTTTCACTTTGGAAGCTCGGCAAGGCTTTTGAGCTTTCAAATACGCTTTTGCCTCATTTATCTTCTCCTGTCTCTGTCTCTGTCTCTGTCTCTGTCTCTGTCTCTGTCTCTGTCTCTGTCTCTCTCTGTCTCTGTGTTTTTTCATCTGTGTGTCATGTTTTTCTACCCTTCCTTCCCTGGCCTTGTAGTCATTTTGAACATTTTCTCCTGGCTAGTCTTCCTAATCACTTTTTCACTTTAGCTGTGTCTTGTTGGTTAAATGATAGAGCCTTTAATTTAGCTTATTGATTTTTTAGTCCTACAATTCTCTTTTCAAGCTTCTGATTTTTTTTTTTTTTGCTAAAATTCCTGGTTGTATCTTCTTAAACATTAAAAATTTTGTTCCTTTAATGTTTTCTGTCTTAATCCACAGTCTTAAGTTACATTCAGCTCCTTTTTTATTGCTGGAATATCATTTAATCTTCTATTCTCTATTGCTGACTCTAGTCATGGGGTAGAACAAGCAAATAATAACATTTCTTCCTGTTAGTTCTGTTGTTTGGAGCATCTGAGTGTTGTTTTCTATAGTGTTCATTGTTTCTCTTTGTTTTCATTCCCACTGGATTCCCTTTTCCTGTGCCTTATGAATATGTACATGTGTTGGATATGTTACCTGCAAAGTCTGTTGAGATAATTTGAGACCAGGAATAATGATATTTCTTACCAGAGTAGATTGAAGATTATTTGTTTTTGGTACCTGCAGTACATGTCACCACCTCCTTCAAGGAGTGTAGTCACTACAGGCACAGCTGTCGTTCCCAAGGGTTCATTTACTTTGGAGTTCCTTTTATTCTAGGGATTCCTTCAAATTGAAATATTCCCTGTATTTTCCTCTCAGTCTCCTTCCCTTTAGTCCTTGGATTTCTGCTTCTACTGTTGATTCAGGAGCGAAGTCTGGAAGCTCTCCATATGCCCTCAGAAGCAATCCACCCCACATGCCAGGTTCACCCTCTGGCCTGATTTTTTGTGGTTCTTCAGTATTTTGTTAACTCACAAATGAGATGTTTTGATGTTTGTCCAGCTTTCTGATTGTTTTCCGTGATAGGTCACCTTCATCTTGTACTTGTGTATTTGAAGAAGTTATATTTACCTATCAAATAATGATATTTTTAGAATATTATATAAAAAACCTCTGCCTCTGTATAAGAGGAAGAAAATGGTGTGAGGTGATCAGCAGCATGTATGGGAAATTAGTTTGTGAAAATAAAATTAATAAAGTAATTGTTAATAGGATTATTAGATGAGAATGCCTTACCTGTTTTTTATACAAAGAATTGCTTGTCCAAATGAATGTTTAAGGGGATAGTGAATACTTACAGTATCTAATGTCATGTCCCCACAACTCATCCAGATATACTCAGAAAGGTACCCAGCCAGTCCCGCAGGCAGATCCCAAAGTCAGTCAAATTGATCTTCCCCAGTTGCCACCTCCAGCTTAGGTGAGAGTGGGTATTTATTTTTGTGGTATATCTGAAAGTGTTCAGGTTCTTCATTTTCTTCATAGTGTATCCCATGGGGACACGTTCAGTCATCTGATTGGTGGTATGCTTGCATTCCTTAGGAATGGAGTGGTGACAATATTATTAGTATCTTGAGCTCAAACTCTTTCCAGGTTCTCTTGATTGAGTATATATGTGGGACATACATAAATGTACTTGAAATCAGAACATAAAGTCATTTAAAAACAAATTTTCTCTATATAGCTTGATTTATCTATGCACTCACCCAGTCTTCTCTGGAAATACTCTTTCCCCCCCTCCCCCAATGTCATGTGTATAAAAACTAGAAAGATTTTGTTTCAATTAAGAACTCTCCTTCTACAGGCGAAGGCTTAAAATTACTATTGGGGTGATCTTAGGCGGTCTTGACAGGGTGGCTTCTATATTGTTACTTTATTCCCCAAAGGAGGAGAGTGGCCTGGGCCAGGGTCTGGACTTCCTGGTGACAGTGAACAAGCCTTGATGCAGGGCTGCCATCTAGTTTTGCTTTCCAGCCTGTGTCCTTGTGAACAGATTTCCACTGCAAAGGAATTTATAGAAAGCAATTCTAATTTTCTCCTAAAGTGAACTATTAAAAAAGAAAAATCCACAATGTAAAGCCAAATTTCTGCGGAAGTAAGTTCTGAAATTCATTCTTGAATTTGTTTCTCTCTTTCCTAGAGAGAGAAGCAGCATCCCAGAAGCATACAGAACCTACTTGCTCTCTCTTCTCTTTGGAGAACTTCTTTGTGTATTCTGCCTCTCTGGAAATCTGCTCCAAACGCTAAAAAGCAGCTGGAAGGCAGTTGAGCCTCTTAGCGCAAACTACAAAGTGATGGCAGGGACTGTGAAAAACAGATGCTGTTTGCGTGAAAATAAAAGACAAACATAATATTTGCATTAATAGAGAGCCTTTGCGAAAGTATTTGCATAGAGTGGTTTATCCTTTTCCAAGAGCTGGTTACTTTTAACGAATTTCCAAGTGTGGCAATGGATAAGCAATCTTTTGCTGATCATCTCTTACAAAGAATTGCTTTTGCACAAGTGTGGCTAGTTTTATAGAAGGGCTCTCACTGACATGGAAATGTGGGGTCAAGTGGTACACATTGAGGATAATCCATGTGCACATAGTGACAGCTGTCAGTCATGCTTGGTAGCTTTTTTTTCCCCCAAAGTAGGGATTGATGAGCTATTGCCCTGGTTTTAGGGACACCAAACTGCTTCTGCAGTTTTGTAGTTACTCAAACCAGGCCATGTCCCAGTAGCCTCCTCTTCTTTATAATGAGAAGCAGCCACGATGGGTGGTTGGTTTCTACTCAGGGCAGTTTCAGGGGCAGCTGCACTTACTTCATTAACAAGGGTTATGTTAGAACAATGGAAGCATGATGATCTCTTAGAAATAGAGCTAGAAATTCATACCAGAAGTCCTGCATCATTATTTTAAAACTGGTTGAACTACTGATTTGACCTTGAGTTCTGTAGCTGTCAAAGTAAAGAAAGAAATCTTCCGTTTCGAGAAATTTACTATTCTTAAAAATAAACTAACAATATATTTTAGACACACACATGCACACACTAAGCACAGTCTTGAGGAAACTATTATACATAATGAAACTGGACTGAGTAACTATATAAAACCTTGTATTTAGCTTTCACACAGCAGTATTCTGTTACGTTTTATTCACTTTGCGATTTTCTTATTTCTGAAGTAAGTTTTAATTGTTATTTCAGGAACAGATTCTGAATGGTAAAGACTTTGATTTCAGTTTGTCTGAAAACATCCTTTTTCTTTATCTCTTTGTATGTCAGTTTAGCTGGGTATAGAAAGGAGGTAGGTGTGCCTTATCTTGACAATTGGAAGCCCTTTCATCTTTATTGTTTGGCTGTTTTTGTTGCTGTTTGAAATGAGTGCTCAGTCTTACTTCTCCTTTCTTCTTAGGTAACCTTACTTTCGCATCTTGGCACCTTCCAGATCTTTTACCATGTTGTCATCTCCCTTATGTATTGGTGTGTGTCTAGATGAGGGTTTGTATTTATTTTCCTACTTCAGACCTAGCAAGCTTTTTTATGTAATGACTCTTATGCACCAGAACTCTGGAATTATTCCCATTATCTATCTGAATATTCCTTTAGTTATAGGTATGTACTACCACACCCAGCTCTATCATGGGCAGTTTTTAATTTCCTTTGTGAAGTCATCTTTAGCAGGAGGCAGCCAACTGCCCCCATTTTTCTCATGTGCCCAGATTGTATACATATCTCAAAAGAGCTGTTGTTCTTTGTTCACCTGGGACTGTAGGGCTTCTCAGGTTCTGAAGTAGCTTTTGTCTTAACTTTTAGTGGGATTCCAGAGTACTCCAAAGAATGAATCTAGAAGCCACACCTACGTGGATACAGCTGTGGAAAGGGTGTCCTATTTTCCCAACTGAAACTCTTCCCATTGTTTCCTTGACCAGATGATTATAATTCTCCAAGCTCCTGACCTAGAATATATAGTCCTTGAGAATTTTGTACTTACCCACGCTCTCTGTTACAGCTCACACCTTGTGTTTGCTCAGGGCAGTTATATACTCATACTGCTTGCTAATCTAGATAAGAAGATACTCCAGGACCCTGTTTCAGTGCTGATGACTTGGGCCCAAGGACAGGCAGCTAGGTGTTAGTCTGCTTGCTCAGGGTGCTGCTTCTTCCTGCTCAACAGCCCTCCCCCCTCACCCCCCACCACCCCTTCCTGGAAACTGGGGTCTTGTCTTTATCTTGCGCTAAATTGTATATATGATATTGGGACTGGATTTTGTCATGTATTTATTCTTCAGGTGAGAAATAGGGGATCCTTATCAATTTTATCTTACAAGATTTGTGAACCTAAAGGTTGGTTAATTTGAATGTTGTTCAGCTCTGTTTTAGTGTTTGTAAGATCTGTGTGTCCCAGAACGTGAACCTGGATTTTGTTACTAGCTCTTCTGTTAATTTAGATTTGACATAAAGGGCATACATTTCAGCACGGTTAATTTCTAGTTTCTTTTTTCATAGTTGAGTGAGAAGGCTTGCCCTATTTGCCTGGGTATGTTAAGTGCTAGATTGATAATAATTGAGTGTTTATGCAAGATGCTTTTCTCCTCTTCTTCCCTCCTCTTTTTTCTCCCCCACTCCACTTCCTCTGTTCTTACTCCTCACTCCCCTGTTTCCTCCCCCACCCCTCTTTACTTCTATTGGATTGGTTCCTGGGCTTTCACACAGAACTGCATCTTTAGTTCCCTTTTAAAGTTTATAAATCTTGAGATTGAGTCTTGCTAAATTGCCCAGATTGGGCTGAAACTTGTGATTCTTCCACCTTAACTCCCAAACTGCTAGGATCATATATGTTTACTAGTACACCCAGCTCAGAATGCTTATTTTAATTACACGTTGCCTTCATGTCTAAGTAGTTGAATATAATTAGTCTATACAGGATAAAAATAAAGGAATTCCTTTTATATTAAGAGAAACTTCCTTCTTGTTCTGATTGGGTATAGTTGTTGTAGATTTCCTCTGCCCTCTTATTCTGCTGATTGTTAAGAGAACTAGCATCGTGACACATAATTATCATTTGAATTGCATGTTAAATGATCTGTTCTAAGAATTGTATTGTTTTATACAGAGAAGATGAAGGTGTGTCATGAGTTCAGTGGCATCCATAAAGTCAAATGGAAGGAAACACACATCATTCCTCCATTTTGCTGGGAATCTTTCATGTACACAAAAGCTTCTGGGAAGGGTGAGATGTGGGTGGTCTTTCTACACCTTGGCCAGTGGGCGCTTCATCATGAAACCAGGGCAGGTGCGGCCTTTGTTGTGAATTTGCTGGGAGAGAATAGTCTGGATAGTAAGGGTATATGGGGCTGGGAGGCGTGGCAACAAGAAAATTATGTTTATTTGTATTTTTAAGTTAAAAGTGACTTTATAATGAAGCAGAGAAAATAAGGAATTATTGTTTAAAAATTTAGCTACTTCTGTTTTGAGAACTGTGAAGCTTTCCAAATTTAGAAAAATTGTCTTACTAGGTTTTTTTTTTTTTTTTTTGTCACCAAATAAAGTGGACTGGATAGTAAGAAGTATAGTAGCTCATAGTTCTGAAGGCTGGAAAGTTTGCCGCCACAGTGTTGATGTCTGATAAAGGTCACCTTGCTGTATAATAGCATGGTAGGGGAATCCCATGGTGAGAGAGAAGAAGTGTGACAGCATGAGTCTCCTTACAGATCTGCCCATGCCATCATGGGGCCTCACTTTCATTGCTTATTTAATCATAGTTAACTCTCAGAGGCTGTATCTCCAAATAAAATTAGTACATGAATTTGGGAATTAACAAGTTCATCAACAGATGAACTTCGGTGGAGGAACACATCCTAACATTTTGAAGGCTAAGGTTATAGCGGAATGATAGAAGTCATGCCCCACATATGCAGGCTTCTGAGTTTGATCCCCAGCACCATCAAGACGATTTTTTTTTTTTTACGTACTACTGTTGTAAGAAGCCTGCTGCTTTCCAATTTGCCATGGTAACAGTGCCCATCTTTTGCAGGAGAACTAAGGGGGAAAATGATGTGGTTAGGATCTGAAGTGTCCCCCAAAAGTCTCATGTATTTTAATGTTATGGATTGTCTATGGAGCCATGTAATGTTGGTGGCTTGGGGTCTGACCTGGAGGGGTGGATTGCAGTTGTTAGGATTAGGGGCCTGTGAGTTAAGACTAAAGGCGTGTGAGTTAAGACTAAGGGTGTGTAGTGGCCACACCTCCTATACCAGGAGGCAGGAGAGACTAAGACTGGGACCTGGACTATTCTCCAGGAGTCTCGCTTGCCTGTTGTGATGTCCTGAGAAGCTGCCTCCACCTCTGTCTCTGCCATGTACTTCAGTTGCTGCCGGCCGCCCCTGAGTGGACTGTGACCATCTGAAACTGTGACCTAAAATAAACCTTTCCTTTTCTAAAATTGTGGGTGTCAAGTATTGAGTCACAGCAACGAAAAAGTAACTGATACAAATGACATGTAGAAACAAAAGTTTTTTTCTTGTCCTGTACTTACCTTGGTGTTTGTTGATTTTTCCCTTACCTCCCAATACTAGGAGATGCTCGTGGTGCATCTGCTGATATAAGGAAGGGTAGCAGTTAACTCTTTCTGTTCATGATGCTGTCCACACTCAGTAGCAGCAAAGTGGCATTGGCAGACAGTCCAGTCCAATCTTGTCAGTCCTCTGAGGTGGAGAGGGCCATTCATTTATGTGATAGATGTGGGTGAGGTGGTTGTGATATCAAGATTGTGTGATGCTGACTTTGACTCCGGGCAGTTAGGGTCTCATGTCCTACAACCAAGACTTCAGAACTACCCCTTGAATTATGTGGAAATTACTGATATCCACATCTTGTAAGTGACATTAGTGTAGTTCGCACACAACAGTAGATTCCTTCTCCTGGTAGTAACTCTTTCAGTAACTAAAATAAAATACAATAAGGTAAAATCAGTATTTTTTTTAGAAACTAAAGTTTGTGCTGATTAAGAGAAATAATGATATGCTTTAATTCTGGTTGGGGGAAGTTATGGTATAGAGTATATTGATACTGTACATAAGACAAAATGTGGTATTGGTGTCTACAGATTGTGTACCAACATTTCAGAGTACTCAAGAATGCTAGTTCTGTTGGAAGGTGAGCAGAGCTCTGGGATTACTCATTGAAGTATTAATGATATGATTCTGTTGAATGTATATTTATACTTTGAGTGATTAACAGTCTTAAGCGGTGGAGAGCATATACTAGACTACAGTGAGGCAGTCAGAAGAGTATTGAACAGAGACAGGATTGCAGGTATTGTGTGGACCCAGCTAGGTATAGTGCCTGGGGGACACATCTACATAAATCCCTAACAGTGCTGACAACTGTGGCTCTTGGATGATATGCCTTAATGTGTGTCTCCTTCAGTACAAATATGTTTTTAAAAATTTAGGAAATAGTTGGAATTAAGTTAGAACAATGTGCTATATATTAATAGTAAAACTTATGGAAAATAAAACTACATAAAATCTGTAAAGTTGAGCTGGGGCATAGGTTAGCAGTTAAAGCATTTGCCTAGCAAGTGCAAGGCCCTGAATTTGATTCCCCAGTATCACATAAGCTGAGTGTGGTAATGCTGCACACTTGTTATTCTTCTAGCACTTGGGAGGCTAAGGCAAGAAGATTGCTATGAGTTCGAGGCCTGCCTGTGCTACATAGTGAGTTTAGGACCAGCTGGACTGTAGAGAGAGATCCTGTTTCATAAATGAATGAATGAATGAATGAATGAAAACAAAACAAAACAAAAAGAGATTTTAAAGTTGATGTCACAAACCTGGCAACAACTTCATTTTTTCTTCTTCTCCAAGTTTGCTTCTGGCCAGAAAGAAGGGTCTTCGTTTGAATGTGAGGCCTGAGAGGGACTTAGAGCATCACAGGGCCAGGTGCCTGCTAAGGAATCTCTCCTTGTTTGGTGACAGCCTCTCTAAGTTGTTGAGGTTTGGGATGAAACCTTGGGTGTATGATGTAGGGATGCACTCAGACATGGACACAGGAGGTCTTTGTCTGCACAGAGCAGAAGAAACCTGCAACTGAGTGCCCTGTATCAGCAGATCTGGATAAGCCCCGAGCCGCCTCCTGTCTGCTCCCTTGGCCGCAGCCCCTGGCGCAGGTCCTGATGGAACTCGACAGCCCAGAGTCAGGCAACTGAAGGCATCTTCCCAGCCAGGTTGCCGGCAAGTAGAGAGAGCCTGGTTGTCTCTAGGGCGGAGGCTCCCATCTGGCCCCTGCTACATGGAAGAAAGAGCCAAATGTCTGCACACTGCCTGCAGTGCACACTGCATTGATTGGTGCTACTGGGTGCTTGCTGACCACAGCCTGTCAGAGGAATCAGGACTGTGATTTCTGCTTACCATTTTTTGCTTCGTGTGGGCTGCTGGGATGTCAAGGACCCAGGTCACCCCATAGAATGTCATGTTGTGTTTGTGCAGACTGCAGTTCATTGTTGTTCCCCACTGGTTCTGGCAGGGCTGCCTGAGGTCTTTGGTAGCATTTTCAGGTGAAGGCCTGGATGATAGGGGCAGAATGATGATATAGCTGGGATGGCCCTTCTGAGGTCTGGGCTATGTGGCAGGCCCTGTCTTGGTCAGCTGGTTCTTAGCATTGAAGACACACTTAAGAGTGATCAAGCTGGAGTGTGTTAGTGCATGCCTGTAATCCTAGCACTCTGGGAGGCTGAGACAGGAGAGCTGTAAATTTGAGCCCATTCTTGGCAACTTAGTGAGGCCCTATCTTAAATACACAATAAAAAAGGGCTGGTGATACAATTCAGAGTGAGGGTTATAGGTCAAATCCCAAGGAAGGAAGGAGGGAGGGAGGGGGGGAGGGAGGGAAGAAAAGGAAGGAAGGAAGGAAGGAAGGAAGGAAGGAGAAAAGTTAGAGGTATGAAATTAAGAGTATTTTTTTCTAGCTGGAGGACATGTAACGGGAACATTAAAAAAGCTCCGTTTCTTCCACTTTTCATTGTGATAGACACTGACATGCCCATTATGGAGATGTTTTTGTAAGCAGTAGTGCAAGTCATGTTTTTGTCTTCCACCTGAGAGTCACATCCTCTGATATAGGCCTTCCAAGTGGCACTGTGTCTCAGAGAACACAAAGCTGCAGTGGATGGAGAGGTGCAAAACCCAGAAAGAAGCACCAGCTGGTCCATCAGTTTGTTACCACTTATATATGCTTTATGCATGTTTATTGCTAGGACAAGGCTGGGTGAAGTGTATGTCATTTACCTTGAAGATTTTGCTCACCTAAAGAAGTATTTCAGGGGACCAGCCAGGGCCGGTGGCACATAATTGTAATCCCAGCACTTCCGAGGCCTAGCCAGAAAGATTGCATGTTTGAGTTCAGCGTCCGTGCGTAGCAAGAACTTGTGAGGGGTGGGGAGGAAGGAGACCAGAGCCGTGCTGAGGGAGTAGAGGCGTCAGCAGTAGATTTAGGGCAGTTGTAAAGAGTGCTGTTGAGAAATGCTGAACAGTGGTGTGGAACTGATAAACTGGCAAAGTTAAACTGAAACAGCTATCATGTAGAATGCAGAGAGTGTGAATTTTGAACCACTGATACAAATCTGAGCACCATGATATTGTTTTTCCTGGGAAAATCAAAATGATCAAAGGAGTTTCTGTTTGCTCTTCAACATGGCTAGCGCAATCTGTTCCTCAGTTCCTGAGTTCTTCTCTCCAGCACAGGCAATTTGATTCCAGGCTTCCTTGACCTCTGCACCTGAGTGAGTGGCTTCTTCTAGCCTACCACATCTGATCTGTCAGAAAGTCCTGCTGGACTACATTTCAGAATTGGTCCCAAACATGCCTCTTCCCAGCTCTCTGGTTGCTGCCCGGTTCCAGTGTAGAGCTCTGATAGAGCCTTCAGCCCTTTGTCCTAAGCCTACCCTCTCTTGAGTACCCCCGACCTGCTCCATAGCCTACAGTGCAACCAAAATAAGCCTTTGAAGCACATGTCAGGGAGAAGGTCTTAGTGGCCTCCAGCTCCTCCGGCCTTGGCTCCTGTCCCAGAGAACTCTGCCGTACTCCTTCAGCCTGTGCCCAACCCCTGACACTTGCCCCTTGCGTTACACTATGCTCTTGCTGCCTCTGCTCCGCCCCCTTTGTGCTTGGTTTCTGCTGCATGGGGCCCTGATATGCTCCTGCTGTCTAATTCTATCCTCTGCTCTGCCCCTGGATGTCTGGCTTTTGCCTCACAGGACCCAGCCATGCTCTTGACCCCTTGTTTCTGCCTCTTGCCGTACAGCTCCCTCTGCTTCCAAGCTCTTCCTTGGGAACTGTACACAGCTCCTTTCTCCTGTCCTTCAGGTGGCTGCTCAGAGGTTACCATCTCACAAGGGCCTCTTTAATCCCTTTTTCTAGAGCAATAACTTACAGTAATGTCATGCCACATGACAGTGATGTTCACGTCCAGCATGTGACAACACACTTTTCACCTGCTTCTCCTTTGTGCTAGTGGAAATGGGATACAAAGACCTGGCATTTCCAAAGCTGAAGCCCTTGAATCATGACAGCTACTTTATAACTAGCTAAGTAAGTCTTGTTTTGTGAATGAATGCATGATAAGAATACTGACTTGTCTGCTTGAGTGAGGACAGTGGAATGGGGTGAGTTTGCCTTCCTAAGCTGGTACAGACCTCGACTAAGGTAGCCCTCATTGTCTCCCTGGCTTAGTTTCTGCCTCTTCAAATGGGATCAATGAGAGGATCTATGCCTTTTATTTCCTTGGTGAAGACTAAATGAGCTAATGGGAATGAAAGACTTAGACAAATTCCTGACCCAGGAAGATTTAGCTTTTTGATTGCTCATTTATTGGGTGTTGGAAAGTCATGATGTATTTTTCCATTTTCAAAGGTCTTTTATGTATACAAAGAACAAAGGTCAATCAGTGATACATTGCCTGTTTTGTTCCATAACATTTTGCCGTGTTTCAGAGCTTCCTAATTTACTCATGAACTGAACAAGGTGCTGGTTTACAACCTCATCTGAATTGAATGTTATATTTCTCAAGAAGTTTTGAAGGGAGTGAAACAAGTAGAAGTCAATGAAGTATTACAACACATTCCACCCAGGCTCTAGTGAATTTTGACAGGTGATCAAGCTTGTGTCAGACTTGTGTGTGGTTTTGTATTGTCATGCTGAAACACAACTCCTTGATGATTAACGAGCTCTGGGTGTACCTGGATGATGGATTTGTTCAGTTTCTGACAGTACATATTTGAATTGATTTCTTGATTACTTGATAGGAGCTTGAAAAACATGACACGTTAAAAATTCCACCACACTAAGAGCATAACCCTACTTTGATGAATGTCTGCTTCTGGTGTCATTTGAGGTGAATCATCACGTTGGGACCAAGACTGTGTACCACGTTATTGTTAATAGTCTACTTCTCATCACCAGTTAGCATTTGCTTCAAGAAAGGTTCGTTTTCCTCAAGAAAGGTTCGTTTTCCTCATGTTTAATGAGCATATCACAAATGTTTATATGCACTGTCAAATGAACTTCTTTGAGTTCATGAGGAACCCTGTAAGCTTGCTTATCGATGTTAGCTTCTACAGGTAGCTATGAATGCTTGAATGGTGGATAGTCAATCTTTTTGCAATCTCACGCATCATGTAACATGGGTTTGACTTGATCAGTGCTATTATTTTGTTGTCATTGACGTTGATGGGCCTCCTTGACTGAGAAACATCATTGAGAACAAAATGACCGGCAAAGAATTTTGCGAATCTTTGTTGGCACTGATGTTCTTATTTAGCATTGCCACTGTAAACTGTACTCAACTTTTCACAAGCTTGACTTACGTCTTCCTTTATGGAAGCAAAACAGGAAAATGTGATGAAAATACTGTTTGGCCTTCTGTCTTCAACTTTTTTTAAGATTGCACCAACTCACAAAATCACTTAATTTAAAAAATGAAGCAAGAACTGTCAGCTATCAATTGCTATAGTAGTAACATTGATGTAAATAGTTCTGATACTTCCAAAATTGAACTTGCACTGTCTGCTGCAAAATGCGTTATGACGCCTCTGGCAAACCAATAGAATGTAACCAGAAGCTGGATATGTGTTCCTATAAAGTCTTTCGTCAAGGGCAAATGCCAACAGACTTTCTGCTAGAGCATAGCAGGCATGGTTTTTAGACCAGGTGTCAATACTGTTCTTCTTATATGAAATTTCATGAGCCTGATTTTTCAATCCATACTTCTGTCATCATTCTGATCTCCTGAGCTCTGACCAGAATCTTCCATCAAGCTTGGCTCAGAGCACCCCAAGACTTGTCCAACCATCATCATCAAACCTTTCCAAACCCCTCCTGCAAACTAGTTCCAAGGCTTTCACACCACCTTGTCAGGTAAAGTCACAGCAGTGGTTCCACTTCTGGTACCAATTTCTGTCACAGCATTGCTGAACAGAATACCTGACATTCAGCTTCAGGGAGAAAAGATTCATTGTAGTCGCAGTTTCAGAAAGTCACAGTCCACTCATGGGTGGGATCACATGGTGGGGCTGGGGCTGGAGCTGGAGAGAGAGCTCCTCACCACATAGCAGAACAGAGCCAAGTCAGAGGAAGGGCGGAACCAGAATAAACCCTTCAGGGTCAAGCTTTAAGCAACCACCTCTTATAGTCAGGCCCCACCTCCCAATAGTACAGAGTATCTGTAGGCATGTGAGGCTTTTAGGGGACAATCCACAGCACAATGTAAGCAGATCTTTTTTTTTTTTAACTTGTTAACTAGCACAATCTGGCATGAGCAATGATTTATTTAGATCATTGAAACATGGTTTTAGTGAATTGAAGCAAATACTGTACTACTAAGTTCCAGCAGAGTTTTATCCCAGGGGCCCTGTTGGCCATGGTGAAAACATACTTAAAGCAAATATTTGGCAGTGAGACCCCAGGATTGTCCTGTCCCTTGAGTAACTGCTGTTTGCCCTACTGTAGACAGAAAATGCCAGTGTGCTGGGCTATTAACCCAACCTTTCATTTACTTTTCTTCCCATTGACATTTGACCATATGTCAGTCCCTTTTAATTGTTACATTAAATTAGGCAAGTATTTCTTTTCTTACAGGAAACGGCAGTGCTATAAAGTCTGATCTGGCTGGGAAGGCTCCATGCAAGTGATTTTCTGTCCTGTCTCGGCGCTGTCCAGCCACATTGTGAACATCCTTGCTCTGACTCCCTCCAAAGGGCTGTTTGTTTTATTGTTATGAATAGATGACTCATTTCTCATTAGCTGTTAATTAATATGTGTACCTATTTTCTGTCTTCCTGTCACCTAACCACAGACACCTTTTAGCTAATTTGTAATGTTCAGCAGTGTGCAGAGTCTTTGGGAGAAAAGTCTGTACATACCATGATTTGGGTTGCTAACTCACATTGCCAGGAGAATTTGATGTCCTGATCAGAGATGCCTTGTGGTGGTAGAGTGAATACCTGTCTTGTGTGAACCCCTAAGTGAAGGTACGTGGCCACAGGGGGCTAGCCAAGTCTCTTGCAGACCATACCTTTTGGGCCTTGTTCTTTGTGTTAACCTACACACTCCAGGATCTGCTTGCATCTCCACTGAACAGATGAGGAAGTCAAGCTAAAGTTTAAGCTTCAGGATTATTAATTCTGGCAAGGCTGTCCAACCCAGGGCACTGCCTATTTCTCCCATGCAGGGACCTTCCATTTGCATTCAGGTAGAAATTGTTTTTGTTAGGCTTCTCGGCAGCTCAGAGGTATTATTTCAGGAAATAAGAAACAGCAGGAAAATGAGAAGCAGCTAGTGTCTCCATTGCGAACGTGACTATCGACAAGGTAGGTCATTCACAAATGGACATCAGAGCGGGTGTCCTGTCGTCACTTGTGATGCCTGCGTCACCCTTCTGCGTTTCTGGCTGTAGTGAAGGGAGCCTATCAGGAAAACTAATTAAATTAGTCATGAAGTGTCTACTTTGTGTTCCTTTGCCACACTTTGTAACTTCTGATGTAACATCATTTTTTACTCAGGCTTTGGGAAGTCAACACATGTTGTACCAAAGAATTTTCTTCCTCTTGTGTTCCTAGTACTTCACAGAACAGCTCTGAAGTTACCTACCAGGTAATATCCTCTGTACAGGGCAGTGGGACATGCGTCTAGGAGCAGAGACGATGCTACTCGCCGAGGTGGGCTAGGACATTTTCTCCTGTTTTGCTAAGTTCTTCTTTAGTAGCTCACCAGGACATACTGCCTAATGGGGGCAGCTGAGAACCCTCCAGCTCTGTGCCATCTCCTTCTTAGAAATGGTTGTCCCTCACTGGCGTCAGGCTGCTTTGGGTCCTCCAGAGGGGTGCCGGTGGGGCCGTCTCCTCCCACTGTGCCATTTTGTTCTGTCATCTGCTCTTTGCTCACTGGGTGCCTGTCCAGCTCCATGGCACACCTGGCTGTGTGCTTGGCACCAGGCTCATAGAGTCAGGCTGGCGCTGCTCTGCCTTTTGGCAGTGCCTGTCTGCAGTCTTGCCGCTTTGTGCCGGTGTCCTTGCTAGAGGCTGTGGCCAGCCTTACTGTGGGCCTTTTCACCCACAGTGCTTCTTGGCTGTTGTGGATCCTGTTGTTTTTCTATTTGTCAGTTTCCCTAAAAGAGGTTGCAGAGTGATAGGCTGCTTGTGGTTCTTCGTGGCTCAGGCATGACCATGTTCTCTCTCTGGTCTTTATACTTATCGTCCAAGCATCTATGTTAAGGCCATTTGCACATCTTGTCCCCAGTGACCTGACAAGTCACAAGTGCTAGAAAGTGCACCCGGCAAGGGATCTGAGAAGAGTTAGTTGTGCTGTCTGGGCCCTCTGTGGCCTGTGTCTGGGCGGGTCCTGGCCGCAAGCAGATCCAGGCATAGTCAAGATGAGAACCCAGCAGCCTGGCTGGGACTGGACTTCTGCGTTGTGCTTTCACACCCCAGAGGCTCAGTCCCTGCTTGGGGAGGTGACCTCAGTCCTGTAGTGATGCACTTATTTGAATCCATTTGGCTGGTGGGAAACTGCAGGCTTGGAGAGCATTAGTTAAAGAACAAGTTAGAGGATTACTTGGCAGGCAAAGACAGATAACAATGGATCAAAAGTAAGGTTCTTGTTTTTATTTTATTTTATTTTACTCCTCCCCCCTTTTTTTGACAGTCTCGCTGTGTAATTCAGGCTGGTTCTGAGCTCACTATGTAACCCAAGTTGTCCTCTGACTGACAGCAACTCCTGCCTCAGCCTCTAGAATTCTGGGATTATAAGATTGTTCCTATGTGATGCTGGAGAATTGAATCCAGGGCCTTGTGCTTGCTAGGCAAAGCACTCTTAAGTACTGAGCTACACTCCCAGCCCTCTTGTCTTTATTTTTGGAAACTTCTGAAAATACTTTGTATTTTGAAAATTTTAAAGTAGATAGAAATAAGGGAAATACTTTCATAGGATGACCCCCATTTCTCCCCTACCCCAAGATTGAGATTGTCCTCCACGTCCACTAATGCTCCTCTTCCTAGCTCTGTTTGCTGAAAAATCAGCGGAAACTCCAGCTGCCATAGCATTTTCATAAGTACATGAGTACAGACAGGTTCTGACTACCATGGTAGGACTTGTAGGACTTGTTTTCTCCCGTGATAGCAGGGGAACATCTAATACTCAGTGAAATGCTGTGAGGCTGAGCCAGGATGTTCTGTAGGTTAAGAGGGATTCAGTCTGTTTTTCACTTCTGATATTGTCACCTTGCCACAGGTTTATAAGGATGTGACCCTATTGAAAGTAGAGGAACACCTGTGTTCCTAATGTGTATTCATAGTAGATGAAATCCCAGTATCATACTGAACAAAACAAATAATAATCCCTAAATATCGTATGTCCAAACTATGTTCCATTTTTATTGGTTATCCTAAAAACGTCTCTATCCAGACATGTGTTCAAATTGAGACCCAAACATTGGGACTGACGGGCTTTTTTACCGTTCCTTACCATCCTAGGCGTGGAAGGAGCCGAGTCCCCTGTCCTTAGGATTTTCTCATTCAGAACCTTTTACCCATCAGATCATGTTCATCCTTGAAACACGCTCTGTCAAAACTGTATTTCTTATAAACTGATAGCTGAACTACTTTGGATATCTAACTCTTAGGGGAAGGGCATCAAGAATATTTCATCGATTATCCTTGACATTTTAAAAGTTTTCCCGACAATCCTGAAGGAAATATGTCATGTGTCTTAGAGAAAGAGGCTCTTTCTTCCATTTTTATTTTCTCTAATAAACTCATATGAACTGTGTTGGGCATGCCTGAGAAACTCTCACCACTCTTACTCATTAAAGTTTAATTAGTATTAATGAGAAGATACAAGCTTTATTATAGAACTCTGGTATTTTTCAGTAACCTGCGTGGCTAGAAAAAGCAGAACGTAATGGATTAGGGCACTCAAAGCTATTAGTGAAACTCACTCAGAGAGGAGTTGGCTTGGTGGACCTGGATTTGTTGAGGGCTTTAGGGTGTGCCTGGTGTCAGCAAGTCCCTGGGATGCTGCCTGCATGGGGGCTGCAAGATAGAGGAGACTTGGATGGCTAGGGACCACCCAGCAGAGTAGGGTGGGCAGTGTATGGGTCTTGTTTTAGGGAGTCTGAGTACTGGGCTGACCTACATCATTTTGTGTGAGTCATGCACGGTAGCCTGCCAAGCTCTTTTTGCAAGTTAACTGAACAGGAGCATCACAGACCCAGAAAAAATGTACTACTGGTCATACAAGTGAGAAGCAGGGGATATTGGCTTCAGTGTATCCCAAGGAAATGGATGGTGACCAGTGAGATCAGGAAGGCCATACAGACCTGCATACCATGATGGGATGTTTTATACGTAATGTGTGGCTCCTCACTATGCTGCTGTAGCTGCAGTAGTAGGTGAGAAACCCTTTGTATGGCTGTGTGTGTGTGTGTGTGTGTGTGTGTGTGTGTGTGTGTGTGCGTGTGCGTGTGTGGCCAGCACTCCAGCAGAAGGGGAGTCCTTTTGTTTTTCATCTTTATTTAGGCAAAGCAAAATCATTTATGTTTCTTCTGTATTTGTTCAGGTAAAACAAGTTATTTTTCACTAGAGAGGAACAATTTTTTTTTTGTCCTGCTGTGAAAGCTATAATACAACTTTTTAAAAAGTTCCCACCTCTTCATCTTATACAGAGAGAGAGAGAGAGAGAGAGAGAGACAGAGACAGAGACAGAGAGACAGACAGACAGAGAGACAGAGAGACAGAGACAGGGAGAGGCAGCAAAAGGAGCACAAATAGACGGATATAAACATCACTTAGGAATTCTGTCCTTTTTCATTTCTAGGTTTTGGTTCTACATCAGTCATTGGACACTGATGCCCTGTTTCCCACTCTCCTTCCCAGTACCACTCTCACACACTCCAGACTGCTGCATTCTGCCCCCTAAAACACTATATCTCACCTTCAGGTGCCACATCTTTGCTTCTCAGAGCACCCCAGATTTAGATTGAAAGAGAAACAACATGAAACCTAGCATCTCTCAGGCAGGAGGTCATCCTGGTTTAGGATACTTGTCCCTTCACTTCCCGACCTCTTTCCTCCTCATAGATACAGGAGGAAGCAGTGATGAATCTGCACGAGTGGCCTGTTGGTATCTTTGTAAGGGGGAACAAAAAATTTAGCACGGGAAGGGAATAAATAGAATACATCAGGACAGCCTGCCCCACCATATGGTCGAGGTCAGTATCCACAGTGGCAGAAGGAAATTTTCTTGATAGTATGTAGTTTAGATAGATAGGAGTTTTTTGTTGCTGGAACGGGATACCTGAGATTAGATAATTTATATGAAAAGAGATTTGTGTAGCTCGCTGTTTTAGAGGTGGGAAGCCCAAGAGCGTAGTGCCAACATCTGCTTGTCTTCTGGTGAGGGTCTCATGCTGCTTCATAACATGGTGGGCGGGCTGTGTGGAAGGAATAGCAAGAAGGTCAGGTTAGCTTTGTTAACAGCCCGAGCATGCAGTAACTCACTCATTCCTTTAAGAATGAACCTGGTCTTTCTAGAGAAGCCTCAATCCCTCTCGATGACCTGATCACCCCTTAATGGGCCCATGAGTTCTCAACACTGTTTCGTGGGAAAATATTTCAACATGATCTTTGGAGGGGACAGACTATGCTCATGTGATAGCAGTGTCCTTGCTACACTGTGATAAAAGTAGTCCATTACTCCCATAGTCTTCCTCTAAAGACACAGCCCCAGTCAGTCTGCTTGAGAAAAACACCAGAGAAATCCTGCTTGGAAATTTTGTAGAGCCTATACAGTCCTACACTAGGCTCTGAG
The DNA here is from genome assembly GCA_004027205.1 of Ctenodactylus gundi. Taxonomy (NCBI): domain Eukaryota; kingdom Metazoa; phylum Chordata; class Mammalia; order Rodentia; family Ctenodactylidae; genus Ctenodactylus; species Ctenodactylus gundi. Next base: position 333,791 of record PVKB01000199.1, read on the forward strand.
TGCTAGAGTCATCAGAATCATGGAAAGACTGAGAGATTCTCACAGCCAAGCGGAAGACATGATGGGTGAATGTTGTGTGGGGTCTTCCTGGGTGAGGCTACAGATCAGAAAAGGACATTAGAAAACCCTGAGGAGAAAAGGACATTAGAAGACCCTGAGGTCTGGACATACTATCCTAAAATGAGATATAATTGGTGAAGTGGGTACAAAGTAGGCCAGAGCTCTGTCCTATATTTAGTTTTTCTGTGTACCCACAAATGTTCTAAAATAAAGTTTGTTAAAAAGGATAAAAATGAGTAACAATATTGGCTACCATGAAGACTTTGAATTACTGCTGCTGCCAAATACCCATGAGGTTCCATTAACTGCATGTCTACAAACAACTCCCTGAGCATGATAAGGCACTATTAGTACATTCACTCCCACTTCAGTTTTTTGTCTGTGTACAAAAATCTCCCACAAAGCACATTTTGCAATACCAAGTTATCCGATTCTCTTTTTTATGTTTGTGACAAAAGGTTAAAGTAGGGCACTGAGGCTGAAATATGGGGCTGGTGTCTCTAACTCTCTTCACCCCAAAAGAGAAAGAATTTTAGGCCTAGTTCTAATCTTTTAATATTTGTTAAGCATTATTCTTTTCCTGTTTCTTAAAATGCACTGGACTTGACCAAATCAGTTTATCTTAGGGATGCAGAGTTGGCCAGATACTATTAAATAAATTTTGCTATATCTCCTGATGGAAGGGTAAGTGTTTCAGTGATCTGAATTGAGACCAAAGAGTTTAATAAAATTAAACAAACATACGTGATTTGAAAATATATCTTGTCATACCGAGAACAGAAGGGAACTTCTGTAATTAGATAGGTATTGCTCAGAAACCTACAAGATGTTGTATGTTCTTGCAAAACATTGAAAACACTGCCAGTAAGGCCGGAAAAAAAAAAAACCAGGACATCTTCTGTCATAATTTCTATTCACTGATGTGCCATCATCCTAGTCCAAGCAACGAGGCAAAGAAAACACTACTGTCATTCTTCATAGGGGACATGATTCTATGTAGAAAATTTCAAAATAATTAAATACAAGTGAGTAGAAGAACATGAGTTTAGCAATACAATAACATATAAAAACTCAGTTGTTTTTCCATTTACCAGCAAATGAAAATTGACGTTTATTGTTTCTAACATTTTAATTAGAATAGCAAGTGTCTTAGTTACTTTTTTATTGCTGTAACTCAATACCCTACATCCACAAATTTAGGGGAGGAAAGGTTTGTTTTAGCTCACAGTTTGAGAAGGTCACAGTCCATTCAGGGGCAGCCGGCAGCAATGGAAGTACATGGCAGAGAGAGAGGTGGGGGCGGCTTCTCACGACATCACAGTCAGGAAGCCAAGTCAAGGGAAGCTGAGACTCATCCTCCAAGGAAGGCAGGAAGCAGCTTATATATCCTTCCAGGTCTCCCCCCAGTGATCAGCCCCTCCGGGATCCAGATGTGGAAGGTGTAAATCCCCACTACACGCCTGCAGTCAAACTTACGTGCCTGCATGCCTGCGATCCACTCCCCCAGAATAGGCCCCAGTTTCCCAACAGCACATGGCTCCATAGACAATCTATAAAGTTCCATAGACAATCTATAACATTCAAATACATGAGGCTTTTGGGGGACACTGCAGATCTAAACCACAATAGCAGGTAAGTAGTAAGAAACCTAACTGTGTTTAAGACTTGACACTGAATATTAAATGTTTGTAATAGAGAATGAAATGAGGTAATGTTCTAGGTTCATGGCCATGGCACCTAGGAATGGCTTTCAGCAAAGGGATGCTACTGATGGTGACAAGATCAGACTTCTCTGTTCTCATGAATAAAGGACAAAGCACTTTACTGCATACCCTACGCCAGATAAATGTATTGAAGGCCTTAGGCTCAGTGAGCAGCCAGGTATCCAGTCTAGGACTGGCACTGTTGGGACAGAAGTAGATTCTGATGCTGCTTATTACAGCAGATATTGGGGAAGGTGCTCAGCCCCATAGAACTGGGTCCCAAGTGTAAAGTGAAGAGATAAGCCCAGTTGAGATGAAAGTTCAGGTGCTTTGGCTTGAGAAGTGTTAAAATTCTGCTTAAGAACATCTACATTTCTGTTATACAACCCTCAGTTTTCCTGTAATGATGAGGGGTGGGATATCTGCTCGTGGTATGCTGCTGAATGAATGACTTAGAGAAGAGCAGAAGAGAGGGAAGCATTTGTGGTCATATTACTGCCTGCTGGTCTCCAGCCGATGCTGTTTAGGACCCTTCTCTGCTACAGCCTTCAAGTAACTTGAAAGATATGAGGCCCTGTGGGATCCCTGTGTGTTTGGAAATGTTCCTGCTTTTCAGAAGTTTGTCATAGTGATTCCTTTCCCTGGGAGACAGATAGTTTGTATTACACTAATGCTGAGTCAGAATAGTTTTGACTCCAAATATCTCTAGGTCGGTTCACAAAGATGTGGAAATAGCAAGGATGGGGATTTGAATTTCTTTGTTATTATGATGTTGGCTGGCTTGTCTTCTTAGTGAGAACAATCTGTTTTCCCACGTTAAGAGAAGGAATGTGCCTGGCCTTTGTCTTGGCTCCTAGTACAGAGACTCTTAACATATCTTGAGTATTAGTTTGTCTTTTGTTATTACCAAGAAGTGTCACTTCAGATCCAGTTTATGCTAAGAAAGGTTTCTTTGGTGGGTCCCCTAAGTGGACTTAGATTGAGGCTTTTTAACATAAAGACCCAGAGATCAGAAGATTGTAGCTGCAAACTATCCACTGATCCCTGGGGGAAAGGACAGAGAGGGGCTAGAGACTGAACTCATGCACATACCCGGAGAGTATATGGTCAGTTCACCTGTATAAAGGTGAGAGCTTCTCTACTTAGGACCTTTGGGGACATTGTTGTGATTTAGATCTAAAAGCGGCCCACTGTCTTAATTATTTTTCAGTTGGTGGGACACAATACTCAGCATCCAAAGCATAAGGGAGGAAAGACTTATCTTAGTTCATAATTTCAGAAGGTCTCAGTTCATTGATGGGCAGCTGGCAATGGTAGTAACACATGGAGGAGGTGAGCTAGAAGGATGCTGTTGTTGGCTTGGCAGATAGGAAGCCAAAGGAGGGGGACATGAGGGAGCTACCGTATCTCCTTTTAGGTCCTGTCCCAGTGTTCCATTCCTCTTAGGTCAAGCCTCAGTGATCCGCCCCTTCGGGATCAAACTCCAGTGATGCTCCCCTTCTGAGTTAAACCTCAGTGTTCTACCCGTTGTAACCATACCCTACCTCTTACCAGCACATGGTTCCATAGGTACTCCACAATATTCAAATACATGATGCTTGGGCGGGGTGGGGGTGGGGAGCATTCCAGATCCCAACCATAATAACCACTAAGTTGTCATATGTATTCAGAATGGGGCTTTGGAAGGTGATTGGATTTCTAGAGCTCTGATTTCATCTGTGATTTCATCCACTGATGAGAATAGTTTGATGACATTTATAGGGAGGTAATGGAAACTTAGGAGGTGGGACTCAGTTAAAGAGAGAGGATGATGGGCACATGACAGTGGGAGCTGTAGCTGGTTTCTGCTCTTTCCCTCTTACTCTGTGCCCTGACAGCCGTGAGGTGAGCTTTCTTCTGCCATGACGCTCTTCCATGATGTCTCTGACTTAAAGCTATCTAACTATGGACTGAAAGCGCTAAACCGTGAACCTCCTCTTCTTGTACTTGTATGAGTCACATATTTTGTTCCAGCAACAGAAAGGTAACTATTACCTTATATACCTCTTTATCTAATTTTTCACTTGTGTCTTCAATAATAAACCTATAAATATAAGTCTGTTATCTCTCCTTATCTGTGGAAGATATGACCCAGAACTCGCAGGGAATGCCTGAAAGTATGAATACTGCTGACCCTATAGATGCTGTATTTTTTCCATATATAAAGTTTAGTGTAGACGTTAGACACCGAGATTAATAGTGACTTACTATAAGGTACAATAGTTATAGCAATATACACATAAAATTTGTCTGAATAGGATTTCTTCTTTCTCAAAATACCTTATTGTGTTGTACTTAGCTGCTATGATGCTGATGAGGTGACATATGACACAGTTTTGACGTCTTATCATCTCTGAATTGCAGCATCACTACTCTTGCATTTGGGGGTATTATGAAGGAAAAAAAATCATTTGAATACAAACATTGTGGTACTGTGATGGTTTACCTCATAACCAAGACAGCTGCTAAGTGTAAGTGGCTAACGGATGAGCGGTATGCTGTGGGTGTGCTGGACAAAGGGGTGATTCCCATCTCTGTGAAAACAAAAAGGCAGTGCAAGACTTCACTACCCTACTCAGGAGGGCACATGATTTAAGACTGATAAACTGTCATTTTCCTAGAATTTCTATATAATCGTTTAAATAGGTGAAGTTTATTGTCTGTACACTATAAGGTCAACGCATACTCAGGTTAAGCTGTGAAAGCAGCTGGTGTCAGAGTTGGTTGGTTTCAGAATCCACCTACCCTTTGCTGGCGCCGCATACCAACTTTCAGGCTTGACTTATGTACAGAATCCTCCATGTTCTTATCAGATACCATTACTGTTTGGTGTACCAGCTATTTCATATGCATGATTAACATCTTTTTAATGGCTAAATTATATACTCTGGTCCAGTGCTCAAAAATCTTGTGGACAAAGGCTCAGCTAAGCCATACATTTGACTAAAACACATTGACATTGTTTTTGAGTACACAGAGACCACGTGCCTGTGACTTTGATTCTGATGCATTGAGATTTGATGTCTGTTCCTGCTTTAGTATAGCAGAAGTGTTCCTATGCATCGTTTATGCATGTGGCTTTGGAGTGATTAGACCTTTGGAACTTGAGGCAGACATCTCTCAATCCCAGACTCCAGAAACAGTCTTTTTGTAAACTGATACGCTGGTTTCTACACCTTCCCAAATCTGACCTGCTGCTAGCTGCTCCATGATGGAGTGCTGTGGGTTTGGCCCATTCTAGAGTATCTGCACAGTTAGAAGTGTAAAGGGCAGTTGTCTGGTGGAGGCCTTTCTGATGATAGGGACAGAAAGAATACTTGGGGTCCATAGAACAAGCTGCAGAGCCCTGAGCAGAATGGGCAGCCTCACACCTGCTTATGACTTCTTCCATTGGTAAAGTACAGTCAAGTTAGGGTTTTCAAACGTACTTGTTGGATTTCTGGAAGTCTTTATAGTGAGATTAGCAGTTTAAAAAATATGTGTATACTTTTGGAAATTTTTTATTTTTTTCTGTAATGAGCGTTTATTTTCCCAAGGTAAAGAAGTCTTAGAAAGTACTTTCTACCATTGTTTTGAGGTCTCTTTCTGAGTGGTAGTGAAGACTCTGGTGAGCTGTGGCATTGTTTACAATGCTGTGATCAGGCCTTCTCCCTGATGGTCCTATTCTGGAGAAAGTCTTGAATATGTACATGGGTGGCATGGTTGTTTGGGTCTGGTGGTTGCGTGAGGTTGTTCCTTTGGCTGTCCAGTCTTCTTCTGGGATCAAAGAGCTTGGACTGTCTTATCCCAAGATGTACCTAATATCTTAGGTCTATTTTGAAACCCTGAAGTTGCTGGAGCCAGGAAGCATTCTGGTTGGTGGGAGAGTTGTTGACCGATGCCGATGTTCGATTCTCTGAGTGTGAGTGGCATAGGAACAGCTCTGTGCTCTGTCACCAGTGGCCCATAATGACCTCTGGTGTGTCTCGTTTCTTCTTGAGATTACTTTGTTGGTTTCAGTCCTTGGAGTTTGAACTTCTACAGGGACTCATAGAAGCTGGCTGTACAGAATATTACCCATTTTCTTAGAGAGTCATTAGGCCTGATGTTGTCTGTTTTTGTCATGCTTTTAAATTCTGTCTCTGAGAGCTCTTTGGTTGCCCTTATGCTTTAGTCAGTAAATGAGTGGTCATTTGGTGCAGGCCTTTTACACCACTTGTCAGAAGATGATTTTTAAAAGAAAAATGTAGTTCCTATAGATGTTGCTCACCTGCCTGCCTGCCTCCTTTCTTTCCTTCTTCCCTCCCTCCCTCCCGCCCTCCCTCCCTCCCTCCTTCCTTCCTTCCTTTAGAAGAGTACAGATCTTAGGCATTCCAACTCCAGCCTCTGTCCTTGCTTAGGTAGCGGACAAGTTCTAGTCTCATACTCTCAAGGAGTCAGAATAAATAGAACAGCTCTGAATAAAATCTAAAAGTGAGTTTGAAAGAAACAATCTCATAATTCCTATGAAGTACTTGTTAAGGCATTTTTCTCAAAGTTTGACATGGGTCTGAGCATCTCCAAAACTCTGGTTTTCTTTTTTTTTTCTTGTCACCACATACACACACAATGGCTTTGGACCATGCTGCCTGTACTGTGTTTATGTTTCTGTTAGTCTCCAGCCCCAGATCTTCTGTTTTTGTTATCTTAATGCTTATGGTTTCTGCTGGAGAACCCACTTCTGATAAACACAAGTAGATATAAGGTGATTGCTAAACAGATGTAAATCAAAATAGCTAAGCCAGATGCCTTAGACCAGGATTTGGAGTTGCCATATCTCAACTGGGGAACTGTTTTGATTATTCTGCAAAGGACCGCTTATTTTTTCTGGCAACTAGAAATAATCTGTGATGGAATTAAAACTGTCTAAAAGAAACAGGAAGATATATGCATTTCTGTTGTTTGCAAGAGCTGCTGCTTGCTGATACTCAGTATAAAGGATGTTTGCTGAAATCCCTGCAATTTCTGAAGCTAGTGCCTTCTCTGTTTTCCAGATGGTCTTTCCGGCCGAGACCAACCAGTGGAGCTGCTGAACCCTGCCCGCGTGAACCACATGCCCAGTACGGGTAAGTCCACACATACTGCCTGTACTTTGAGACGGCTTTATGGGGAAGTGTGATGGGAAGGGGTAGAGTATGGATTATCAGGTTCCTCGTGTTTTGAGTGCTCTCTTCCTATGGTCAGAAAAGACTTTGTTTTTGAAGATGGAATGGATATTGACAGAGAAATATTAACCTAACTGATGTGTTCTTCCCGAAGGAACCAACTGCTTGTTTTGGGTTTATCAAAGCACTGGTCCAGTGCAGGTATATGGAAAGAGTTCTGAGCTGAGGTGGATTCTACCATGGGACCAGGAGACCCATAGTATGGTATTGACCAGGCTGCCGGCTACCCTCACGATTGTGGGGAATTCACGCGTTGTTCATGAGTCTTTGGATGTGTGAGTCAGAGATAGCCTGTCTGCAAAACAAGTTTCCATTCTTTACCAACAACAGCAAAAATGAAAATCAACAAAACCCATGACTTATCATTCTACATTAATTCTAAGTATTATGCCTGAAGCAGTGTTTTCTAAGTCCGTATACAGTGGAAACTGCCACCCACCTTTTTTTTTTTTTTTTCCTTCTATAAAAAGCATCCTTCTCTGTAGAATCCTGCAGGTCTTAGACTTCAAGCATGGGTCCCCACCTTCTGTGGCCCTTGGTCTTACTGAGGATAAAACATGGACCTCTTGCAGGCTTGAGGCTAAGTGAACTCTAATCCCAGTCCCACACTTGAGCTGTTACCCTGTTCAACATCTGGTCTGGTTTTTTTGCCCTGTTGTCATAACCTTCCTTGCCATTTTCTCCAGGGCCATCAGATCTACCCACTGTCACCCCAACCCTCCTCCCTAGAAAAGACATGGAAGAGGGTTTAACCCTGGCTGAACACATTAAAGGAGAGATCTCTTTATTTGTTCAGTGATTGTCAAGCCAGCCAAGGGTCTTTCTGGTATTTCCCCAAAAACAAAAAGTTTCAGTGGAGTCTTCGCTGCGCTGCTAGAAGCTGCCTGAGTTTCCTCCCTGGTGCCTGGACTCTGTCTATCTCTTCTTGCCAAAAAACTGACTTCCCTCCCCCCAAACAATTAACCTGTTTATTATTATTATTATTATTATTATTATTATTATTATCATTATTATTATTATCAATTTGTATTATTATATTCCTTAGGTGGGGATGATAATGCCTTTCAGCATAGTTCTTGCTAAGGTCATATATGTATGTGTCAGGAGCTCCTGGATAAATGTCTCTAAAGTCACTTTGACTGTGCTTAAGATGGTGCAGAATACAGCCCTCATGTGCCAGCCCACGCACCAAATGTGTCCTGTGACCATTTACCCTCGTTATCTTCCTTTAGGGAACCCCTGAACTTGAGAAGTGGCATGTCAGGAAGGGTGCCCATATAGGTTGTTGTTTCTCATTCGTCGCCACGTCCTTGTTGGTCACAGCCAAAGAAGAGTCTGTGTTTCTTAGTGTTCGTTGCGTGTTTCTGGAACATTGGAGGTTGAAGTGTGAGTTTAAACCAATGTAGAAGCTGTGCCTTGAACAGTAGGCTGAGGGGTATGTGTGTTGAGGGGTATGTGTGTGGTGCAGCTGTTACAAAGCCTGCATGATGCTGTCGCTTTAAAGCCACCAGTGCCAAGGTTGCTCTCAGAAACTCTGTTTTGCCATTTAAATCACATACAAAATGTCTCAAGGAAATATTAACTTCAAATTATGAAATACTTTGAAAGTTAAAAATGAAAATGTCTTTAAAGCCACATTTTTATGATGTGGAAGTAAAAACATTTTTAGGTGAATGTCAATCCAAATTGCTTTTGTACATTTTTTGACAGTTGAATTTAATTTTACCTATTCTTTTGACACATGAAGATTTGATACACATGCGTGCGCATGTGTGTGTGCTCACGACAAAGCTGTGTGGAATTACTCGGGCATGGCACTTTGACGTTCACCATGAGGAGGTGTTCTGTGTAAACAGACATGCTTTCCTATGGGTAGGAAAAGTGCTGTACAACTCCGTTGCTCCTCTTTCTTTTTTTCCTTCCTTCCTTCCACCTGCCGGCCTTTCCGTCTTTCTCTTTCTCTTTCTCTTTCTGTCTGTCTGTCTGTCTATTTCTTCTTTCTGTTTATTTCACCTTTTGACCTTGGGACAGTGTTCTCTAAGTCACAAAAGTATCTTAGGCTTTGGCTCAAACTTGTAATCCTTCTTTCTCAGCCTCCCAGTGTGCTGGGATTATAGGCCTCTGCCACAGGCCTGCCTTTATCTGATTTTTGGCCATTTTGTGTCATGAATGTAGGCGTGCTTAAAGTAATTTCTAAATACTCTTGCTCTTAGCAAATTATTCATGTGCCATCTTGAACTCAGACTTCAAGTTACATCACGCAGTATATCTTCCTTCACTTAAAAACTCTGTGTTGCAGGAAAATGCGGTGTGTTTGCATTAAATCTGATTTTTTCAACTTTCCTTTTACATATAAATAAGACATTTTCCATTTTGTAGTCCTTTTTTCCTTGTTCTAAAAATCTCAAGACTGGAGAACAGATCAGTGGTGGAACACTTGCCTAGCATTTGCAGGGGCTAGAGTTCAATCCACAACACCCACAAAAAATTAATTATAACTTAGTTCTAACATAAACTACTACTAAGATATAACAAATCTATTGTAAAATTATACCACATTAATATCATTTTTTAAAATAAAGAAGTGAAATGTTGCCATTAGGAGCAAAGCTATATCTTTTCCCTTCCTGGAGGTAGTTCAGATCCTTCTCAGTGAGTACAAGAGCCGCCCCTGGGTGGGGCTCGATTGGTAGAGAGGCAGAGTCTGGTATGGATGCAGTGCTAGCGGTGGTGAACCTTATGGGCTGGTGATCCCTCCCATGCCTGGTTTTTCCGACCAAGGTGGAGGGTAGTGTCCTCAGTCCACCGTTAGATGGAAGAGGAAATGTTGGAGCTTGGGGACAGAGGGCAAGGTTTGAAGTAGTTACCTAGGAGGGTGGATTTTGGTAAAGGCCAGCAAAATATCAAAACGAAACCATTGCCCACCTATATTGGGCTCAGATTACAGAGAACTTGTAAAATTATTGCCATTCGTTTCAGAATTGTAATTTTTTTCCTTAAATTAAGCTTTTCCCCCTGGTTATCAAAGAATGCATATTCATTAGAGAAAAATGAGAAAGCCTATGTTAAGTGTTGGTTTCCAGACCTAGAAGGTGAGCCAGCCCAAGGCTGGATGGTATGGGCGCACCATCCTAGACTTTGCTCAGGGAGAGTACCCAGCGGCACGAGAGCCAAGCAGAAGAACATAAAATCCAATTAACCAGGAGGCATGTCCACAGTATGCACCTAGATGGCACACTGAAGCCTTTATGTACATGCCTTTTACTGCATTTGATGTCATCCTCACTGAGTCACAAGGAAATTGGGATAGTCACATCCAAAATCACGTACTCAGAGTAATTCAATGTAGAATTCATAGGACAAGGACCTAGTTCTCTTAGGATATTGTTACTGGGGATAAAGAAAGCCTTGGGAAATACTGTGCCTGTCTTCTATAAGGAGGGTGGAGGCTCATCCTGAGATCCTGAGAAGGAGACTGTGGCAGGAAGTGGCTTCCACATCCCGTAGAACACAGACAAGGCTGCATATCTATGTATGTGCCCAGGAATGTGTATTTCTTTTCTCCGGAGTTTTGCTTTCAAGATTACATATCAACAGTATAATATTTTAAAATAAAATTCTAGAATCTTAAAGGGGAGAAAGTATAGAAATGAAAGAATGTCTCCAAAGTAGTAAAAAAAATGATATTTTGTTAGATCTTTGAGTTTCTAAAACACAGGGGGATATGACTTCCACATGTACCAAGTGGTTATTGGGCTTTTGGACACTTTGAATTTTGGACAGGAGCTATTTGAGATTATTAGATACCTGAAGTTGCCTTCCTGCAGAGTTGCCTCCCTATAGTGTCCTGTTGTTTGGCATGGTGAGAAGAAACATAAATCACATACGGGAGTGAGAATACGTTTCCCTGGGAAAGCTTCTGAAAGTTTCCGTTGGCACAAGAATCTATTGATTACCTTAATACACAAAGCTCTACTTAACAAAGCCTTGGTTTTAAGGGTCCCACTTTTCCTCCCACTTGAAACTGCTCCATGTGTTTTTATTGTAAAGCTAGAGTTTTGGGGTTTGGGACAGGGTATAGTTAGGGACTAAAGGTGACTGTTGGTAGTTCATAAGCATGGCTCTGCCAGAGCACTAGGCAAAGTGGTGGGCAGAGTGCTTTTTTGGCCTCCTCTCTGGGGTGCCTGCCTTGATTGTCCAGAGTAGCCCTCTTGTGGTAGGTGGGGATCACTCCTCTTGGATTCTCACATTGTCAGGGAGAGTGTGTGAGCATGTGGCAAGGTGTGTAGACCATGCCCACTGCGCTGTATGGTCCTGTCCACCAGCATAATGTGTTACTTGCTCTCTTCTTTTTTATCTGTCTCTGTCTTTTTCTTAAATGTATTAACTTTTGGAGGGAAAATGAAGTACAGAGAAATTCCCAGAGTTGCTTTCCTTGGATCACACCAACGCTGAGAATTTTGCTGTCCCCTCTACCCTATGCTATCAAGTGTGGGACATGTGGATTTACATGGCTAGAGGCCAGGTACAGGAGTTTGCAGCCCAAGTAATTTTAAAACCTTAGTTTAACTATAGCTCCATGGAGACATCATGCTTGTATTGTTTGCATTCTGGAGCACATGTATGTTCTGGAATGAGGGGGATTAGCCCATAATATTATGTAGTCAGAGTTGTTTGGAACCAGATAATTACCTTATTCTGTTCACCTTGTTAATGGGTATTTAGCAGTGTCCAAATTCTAGTTTCGTCTGGGTGGTTGAAACTTACGACTGACTTCTCACAGTATCCAAAGGTATTGTTTTTCAAGGCCACACCTCCAGGTACCTGGCCTCTACTCTGTCCTGACCTTCCTGATATGCTTTGACTCTTGAGCAGCCTTTTTTCCCCCTCTGGCTGTTGCCTTTCCATCATCTGAGGAATACTCCCTTCTGATTATCTTCTCCTTCCCATTAGATTTTGGAGCTTATCACATCATCTCCGTGACTACTGTTAAGGCCAAGAGAAGCATCTTTGATGGAACGTAAACACAGAATGTATTTTGGCCTGTTTCTTCTTTACTCCCTTGGTGAAATGTCCATTGCTGTCCTCCCGCTTTGGACTCAGTATTAAGGGAAATCTCTGAGGGATCCTGTCCTAGACCTTCTGAGGTATGCCACGGCTTAGGAGCAGAGCAGACCTGATAGCGAGGGGCTGCCTACCTCTGATCAACCACATGGCCTCGAGCAGGCCTGGGTTTCGTCCTCTAGCATTGCACATCTACCTATCCCTGTATAGGGAAGCAGGTAGGAGGGCAGAACCTGAGCCAGGGTCCAGCTCACAGGGAGGCTTTCTGATGCCCTGTAGCAATTCAGTGTTTTTATTGCCCTCCATTTGCCTTAGGCTTTCATCAGCCTGGTCTTTTCCTGTTGGCTCTTCCACTTCCCCCAGTCTGAGTGACCCTCTTCTCAGCCCCAGCCAGGAATCCTTTGTGATGTGACCCTAGGAGTCTCAAATAAAACAAAGAACTGATGCAAGAGCCATAAAAGACATGCTTGAATTCAATTGAGAATGTGTTCTGGAGAGGTCCTTGGCAGGTGGAGCCAACAAGGGCCCAGGTGCCTAGGGCATCCAGAATAGGTACCCGGCCACGTTCCCACATACCCAGTAAAAGGCTCAGGGCGTTCAGGGAAGGGGTCCAGTAGAGAGTCGATGACCTCTGGCGTGGTGGCCACCAGTGGCCTCCGGGTCTCTCTCATGGCCCCTCTGCCTTACTAGAGGAGCAGTAACTCTGGTTCAGTATGGGGTATGAGTCAAATCTGCCCACCAGCTGGACTCAGTGGTGCAGGCCTGAAATCCCAGTTCTGTTGGAGGCTTAGTTAGAATGCTTGCTTTTCAACTCTAAGACCCTTGGTTTGATTCCCTAGCATCACATGAGCTGGGCATGTCTGTTATCGCACCGTTTGGGAGACTAAGGCAGGAGGATTGCCCACAGTTTGAGGTCAGCTTGGGTCATGGTAAGTTCAGGACCAGCCTAGACTATAGAGTATGACCCTAGATAGATAGATAGATAGATAGATAGATAGATAGATAGATAGAGAAAAGGGGATGGTGGGCTGGTAGCTCAGTGTGAAGGTTCTGGGGTTGATCTTAGAAAAAAAAACCCTCACCCTCAGAGTGGCTGTCTTGTGAATTATAACCTTATCTGTCGTCTCCATACTGTTGCTTGCTTACTTACTTTCCTGAGTGGAGGACTATACTCTGGATACATTTTTAGGTCCATGGCTGCCTTCTGTTCCCAGTACCTATCTTTGAGGTGCCTTGCCTTGTCTGGGCACAAGCACTGTCTCTGTCCTTTCAAGTATTGTCCGTCTCTCTGAGTCTGTCTTCTATGATGATAGTCTTGTCATGTCTGGTAACCCTACTGTTTGCTCATCTCTAGGAGGGATTGGTACACAGAGGCTTGATACAACTCTAGGAGGCCTTGACACATGTTCCCAGGGCGCTTAGCCCCTGTAACCTCACCGGGGATGCTCAAGGATGGGTGCCAGCATTTTGGGGCATGAAGATTAGGCGCCTCACACAGCTTAGCTCCTTCTTGTATTCCTGTGTTCTCCCTTTCCAGAAGGGGTTTTCAGCTTTGCCAGCTGCATGGATATGAGGGGACCCAGGAACCTGTGCTTCCTGAGCAGGTGCTCAGTCCCCAGCTTTGTGCCTGGTTCTGCCAACCTGCCCCCTGAGCACTGTGCAGCTGTACCACACTGTTTTTCTCTTCGCCTCTACAGCACTTTGCCAGTGTTTGATGGGATTGTTTCTCAGTATTTATCAGTGTTCTTTCTGACTTCGTGTGCACGGTGTTGTTGCCTACTGTTTTATCTTTCATTTGTGTTTTGTTTGTGTTGGTATCGGTTGTGTCTTTTTATGCAACCAACCTACTGCTTTAGTGAGGTCCTGGAGGGAGTGGGATAAGTAATGGTGTTCCCTCTGCCATTTCTCACTGAAAGTGTCCCTGCAGCTCGTGGATGAACTATTGGCTGGCAGAATCTTGGCTTCTCACCCCAACCGTAGACTAGGCTCTCGCTCTGCTTTTCTGCCAGCCTTGCTTTCCAGCTGTGTTCGATCAACATCCCAAGTGCTGGAGGGAGAAAGATAAAGGCTTTCCCTCCCCGTTCTGGTAGAATTAGACTGTTTGGGTTATTTATGTTTATCACAAGTGTTCCACCCCATTACATTTCATATTGTTGCTGTTGTCACGCACAGTCATGAAGAGCCTGAGGGTGGAGTCTGAGCAGGGAAATGCAAATGCTTCTTGGTCATATTGTCGTAGATGCCCAGGATGGCTGTCCAAAAAGTCCTCTTTGTGCTCAGAGACTCCTAATCTGTCACATAGCCACTCAGGCTCTGGTGTGCTGAAGCTGGCAATTGGCTGTCAATTTTATGGGAATAAGATGTGTAGCAGCCTTAGCAGTGACCCCATGGTCTATATTGATGCAGAAATTAAGTGACTATTACTGAACTTCTCCATGGGTATTTTTAAGTTCTAGGCTATTAGGAGACCGAAGATAAAATTAGTTTTCCAGGGTTTGTGTATCTGAAGAGTCACTGATGTTTCTCTGATTACTAGAACTAGCGTCTGGGGACTTACTTCTGTTTTGTCACACCATTTGCATTTGCATTTGAAGCACTTTTTTAAGAAAATCTTTTTATTGCTGGATTTTTTGATTATTATATGCTTTAAGACTCTGGAATATAATATGTGTAAAGGCATCTGTGAAATGGTGTCCAAAGCACCTACAGCCAGGAAAAGGAAAGGTCTCTTCTTGACTCTGGCCCATCTCGGGTGGCTGTGGTCCAGCTGAAACAGCTCCAGTGGCCACATTTTAACCTCCCTGTTGTTTTGCTCATCTTAGCACCCATCTTCTAGAGTCAGTGCCATTTTTAAAGGAGGTTTTCATTTCTGGTCCTCAGAACAGTGTGAACACATTGGCAGGCGTTGTGTGAAACCTAAATGAGGCCTCCAGATTCTCAGCAGAAGACAAGTGACCAGGTGAGGGCAGACCAGAGGAGTCTCTTGAGTACTGGTTCTTAATTCCATGACCAGAGCATAAAGAAAGAAGCCTGGAGATGCTGCTGGGTTGATCGGGAGCCTGGGGGAGGAGCTGCCTTTCTTCTGTCTCCACCAAGGTCTCTGGAGTTATGTGCGTCTGCCATAGAGAACCACCCATTCTGTGTCCTTCTTCTCTTTGTCTCCCTGGCCTTCCTAGCTCTCCCTGGACAGCTCCATCCCAGCCTCCTTCCACGTGTTTCCACCCTGGGCTGTGCTGTGGTGATGGTCAAGTATAGAACCTAGAGGGAGACGCATAGAAAGTGCAGATTTGGGGAGAGCAGGGTTTTCTGTATCAGATTGACTTCAGCTTTGTCTGTTTTATCTTTTCACAGATCATGGTTCTAACTTGTGAATATTCTTTGTAAGTTTGTGTTCTAGTTCATTAATTCCTGTTTTCATCTCTATTCTGCTTTCTTAGGGCTTATGTGGCTATTTTAATTCTAACTTCTTAGGTTGATTCAGTTCATTAATTTTTGTACTTCCAATGTTACGAATTTAAGATTATCTACTTCCCTCTGGGTAGAATAAAGTTGCTTTTGTTAAATTCTAATATGTAGTATTTACTTTTAAAAATATATTAATACTTTGTAAGTCTTAGTGTTTGAGTTATTTTGAAATTTGCTGTATGTCTTCGAAGAAGATGACACTACTTAGAAGTATATTTTAATTCTGAAAGTATGAGTTTGCCAAGTAATCTTTTTTTAACGGATTTTTAGCTAATTTATATTATGGTTAGAAGCTACCAAGCCTTTGAAATCTGTTGAGACCTGCCTATGGTCAGGAGTGTGCCTCCCCTGGTTGTTGGGCACTGTATTCTCAGTCAGACTCGGGGAATGTAACTTATGCAATGAGGATTAAAATAAGTCTGAGACAGAGTGCTATAGAGCAGGGACAGAAGGAATTCAGAAGGAACTTTTCAGGAAGGCATCATGTCCCTTCTCCTTTATTGCTGTTGGTTGCTTTGACTTGTTCATTTGGTTTGCTTTGCTTGTTTGCTACAGATTGAACCCTGGGCCTACACAGTGTGCTACGTGCCCAACGCTTTTTTCTTTTCTGGTGGGATGGATTTGGAGGTGAGGACTCACTAAGTTGCCCAGATTAGCTTTGAGCCTTGGAATCCTCTTGTGTCAGTTTCCAGAGTGCTGGAGTTCCAGGCATGTACCACTACCCCTGGCTCATATTGCTTGCATCTTCTAGTGGCCCTGTGCTGTCCTAGGCTTTTGGAATACAGGCACTTATTATTAAAACAGATCCTTACATATGTAGAGCTCATGCTGTGCTGTGAAGAGAAGAGAACAGAAAATACCACCATGGACCTCTCGTGAAGCCCGGAGAGCAGGCAGGAGTGGAGAGAGCTGGGATTCTACACCTAGTGGCTAAGGACGACTTCCCTGAGAAAGTAACAGGATTTGAGCAACGTTTGATAGCAGAGCTGGTCAAGAGGGCTTGTGAGGGAAGTACCGCAGGGAAGGAGAGTGGTGGTGGATACTTGGGGGCCAGCTGACCACTCAGAAGATGTAGGAAATAGAAGAGAAGGAAGAAGGGAGGCTTCTGGAGGTCTCCAGAACAGAGTGACCCCACCTAACGTGTGCTATATAAAATGCTGGTGGGCATACAGAAGATGAATGTTAGAGGAACAGAAACCCAGGATAAGTTGGCAGCCAACCATCCAGGCATGGGGTGTGTCATAGTTAATGTTTAATCACTGTGACTCAGTACCCGACACCCACAAATTTAGGAAAGGAAAGGTTTGTTTTAGCTCACAGTTTCAGAAGGTCATAGTCCATTCAAGGGTGGCCAGCAGCATTCAAAGTACATGGCAGAGGTAGAGGGAGCTTCTTAGGACATCACAAACAGGAAGGCAAGTTGAGACTAGTTGAGACCAGTCCAAGTCCCAGTCCTGGTCCTCATCCTCCAAGGAAGGCAGCTTATATGTCCTTCCAGGTCTCCACCTAGTGATTAGCCCCTCCTGGATCCAGGTGTGGAAGATGTGGCCACTACACACCGTTAATCCCAACTTACACACCTTTAATCCTAACTTAACTGTAATCCACCCCTCCAGGCTGTTTGCCAGTCCACCAACAGCACATGGTTCCATAGACAATCCATAACATTAAAATACATGAGACTTTTGGAGGGCACTCCAGATCTAACCATAACAGTATAGTAGCTTGGCCAGAAGAAAAGGATGAAAATGGAAAACATTGTTCAGACTCTAAGAAATATTTGACAGTTGGTAAGATTTACTGAGGTCATGTAGGGGCTGTGAGGGAAACAGATGACCTGAGAATTTTAACTTTGAAGACTGGGATGGTAGGGTCACATTAATTCAGTGGAAGCGTGAATGGAGCCCATCTTGGAGGGCCATGGAAGTTTGTGTTGGGTGCGTGCATTGTCTAAAAGATGCTGTGAGACATGGAGTAGGCAGTTGTGAGCCTGTTGAACTTGGGAGGGCCCTGAGCCAGGTAGGAGTGTGAAAGCTTACAAGTAATCGTGAAAATAGACTCTGCAGGAGTGGGTTCATGGAGTAGCCTTTTTTCCTGAGGTGTTTTACAGAGTCTGTCCACTAAAGGTACTTTTTCTAACCTATCTCTCAGTTTACTAACTCTCAAGGGGGTTTGTGCCAGGGGATTGGGTTGGGCTCGTGAATGAATGAGTGTCCTCCTCCCTCTAGTCTCCTAGAAAGCAGCTGGCGTCATAGCTCTCAATAGGACTTGCTCTGGGCGTAGATCTGCTGGGTAAGTAATGATGATGACAGCGGTGACAACTGGTCCAACCAATTCTTTTGCAAGTTCTGATGGCTGTCCTTGATCTAAGTGTACTATGTGTTCATTGGCATGTTCTTCTCCTGGGAAGTTTCGTAGTACGAACAGGTTACAAAACAGGTGGGTAGGCCAGGTGCCTTCCTCATGGCCACATGTATGTCAGGTGGATGACTTTCAGAAAGCTCCCAGGGATTCCTCTGGACAGTAACGTCTGAACCAGTTTTCCCTCCTACCTCCTAGCTTCCCCATCCTGCATTCCGAACTGGCTCTAGAATGTTTCTATTGCCAGTGGCGATAGAAATCTCTTGAAGGATGCAACATTTCGTTTTGGACATCTAACGTCAGGTCAGGTCACAGTGGTTTCCAGAAGTGCAGGTGGACTGCTCACTGCTGTCAGGAGGGTGGCCTGACCCAGTCAGACGGGGCCAAGTTGGAGCTTTTGATCTCTCTCTTTGCTGCCCTCTCTTCTTTTTCCACCGAGCGCAAGAAACATCTATTTTTAAATATTTCACTGTTAGTGTTAGGTAATAGTGGTTCCTACTGTGGCCCAGCTGTTAGATCAAGTGCATAACCAAACGTTTGGGGTTGCTAGGAAGGAAGCTCTGAAATGTGTTCTTGTGTAAACTTGACCTTATGTAACCGGAATGGCAAGAGCAGTTGCAGATGAGATTTGTAGCCTTCCTAGACCGCTGAAACTATTTTTAATTTTCCGATAATGTATTTTTACCCATTGAGTTTAGGGTAGTCAAGTTGCTTTCAGAGAGTGGTTTGAGGTTTATGCTGGTGAGAGCAGATGAGAGAGATGGACTGGGGTGTCAGGGGGAAGTGTGGATATAGGTGGTGTGGCTGGGCCTGGACCCAGATGTGTGCACCTACAGCTAGAGCACCTGGGCAGGCTGCTGCCAATATTGCAGCCTGTGTCTTTCTACCTGTGACATCTCAGCTGTGAATACTAGAAAAGATAACTGATGCTCAGTAATAAAACAGTTTTATTGTTTCTGTTTTACAGCCTTGTATTACAGTTGTGTAGTCTTAGAATTCTTTCTGTAACACTTTGTTTATAAAAGGATTGTTCTGTTCTTCCATTATTTCTGAAAGCTGTGTTTGTCTTTAGTGGCTGCACTTACATATGAGAACTTAAAGTGCATTTTGGCTATTTTTTTTAGTGGAGTGAGGCCTTCTTCTATTTATGGTTTCCAGGAAGTACATTTGTATGTATCTCAAAAGCCACATTATCAGTGGCAAGCTAGATTTTTATTTACAGCTCTTACTCATGGGTACTTGCTAATTCTGCATTTCTAGAAGATGTTTTTTTCTTCTTAGGGATATAGGATAAATTACAAATGTTTAAAGGATTCTCCAAAGAGCTTTGAGGGCAGTTCTGAGGGTGGGAGTAGTGAAAAATCTAGCCCCTGCCTCATTGTTGAGCCTTGGAGCCAAGCAGCACGGATGGCCGACCACCTCCAGAAAGCCCTTCACTGGTACAGCCAACCCAGAAGACTGCATACCGGCTGCCCTTAAAACAGCATCACGGCTACTGTGGAGTGAGGAGCTGAACTGCATTGTTTCTGAGCTCCCTTTCCTGGTAGCACAGGGCCTCCTTACACAGCATGTTCACAGCCACTCTCTGTTGAATACTGGGCGTTATGAACTGCAGTTTTTGTTGAAATCAAATTTCGGACATACATTGATAAGTAAGGTTTCTCTGTTTTTGACACTGCATGTTCTTCTGTAGAGAAGGTCCAAGTAAGTGATCTATGGGGACAATTTTGTTCCTTTGGTATCTGGTACCTTCAGGAATGTCTGCTTGTCGTTCAATAGGCTTTTTGATACAATACACTCAAACCAAGCTGAATATTCCCCATGAAAACTGCTTGCCATCATCAGTGGCTTCGGCTGGCAAGGTGTTTGAGTTTATCATACATTTCAAGACATCTTTAAGAATGTTGACAGAATGGACGCAATGTTGACAGAGTGGACGCGGCTGTTCTTCAGTGCAAAGAGTTCATGTGTACTGCTCTGTGCTTACATGGAAATGCACCTAGAGGTCAGCTCAGGTCCCTGGTGCTGGAGGCACAGAAAGGACAGGAGCTAATCTTCCCTAGCACCTGATCGCCCAAAGAAGGTGACAGACCGGAAAACTCCCCCCTTCTCCCCCCGGTCCCCCTTTCTCTCTTTCTTTCCCTCACTGAATAAGCAGATTCATTAGCTTTGTTATTTGGAGGTTTTTTTATTATTATTATTATTATTTTTTTGGTGGCAGTGTCTCACTCTGTAGCCCAGACTGGTCTTGAACTCACTATGGAGCCCAGGCTGGCCCTGGACTCATGGCAACCCCACTGCCTCAACCTCCCAAGTGCAGCGATCATCACAGGCATGTGTCACCATGCCCAGTTTATGTGGTACTGGGGCGTCAAACTCTGGTACTTAAGTAGGCAAGTGCTTTAACTGCTGAGCCATTCCTCTGGCCCTTCCAGGAATTTCTTAAGATGAGTACGGCTCCCTGTGGCATCAGCTGATGCCTGGTGGCTTCTTTGCTTTCCTGACAATCTGTATTGGAGAACTGATCAGTGTCCTTACATTCTCCCCCCTCTTTTGTTTTTATTCTTGATTTTTCTAAATTATGCTTGCCACCGTGGAAGCAGGAATCATCTCATTGTGCTAACATGGTTATCAGTGTCTACAAAAGAAATATTGAAGTCAGTGGCATGGTTCTTATTGAATACAAAGGAGATAAAATTTAAGACAGTTACAGATAGAGTGGGTGACAAAATGTAGTAAGTGGGAAGATGTCTGTGCTTCACTGCAGTTGTCAGGCATCATGGCCTGAAGGAGGGACAAGTTCAGGGCTTGCAGACCTCCTGTGGTGACGGATCGCTCTTGTCATCGGTGAAGCAGTGGCTAGACATACACATGCAGGAGATGTAGCAATTCTGATTTGGTGGATGGGGACCTCTCCATAATATTTTTGCAACTTCCTGTGGATCTATAACCATTTTTTAAAAATTCACAGTATTAGTGGGGAAAACCTGCTTTAACAGAATAGAGTACTCGTTTTCTATCTTTTGTCAATTCAAAGTTGAGATACTTCCTTACATGGGATTAGAAAATAAGCACGAAAGAATGGATGTTACTAGCAGAAACAAAATTGCTGCATTGATAATTGTTAAAACTGCATAAATGAAAGTACATTGGATTCCTCTAATTTTGTGTATCATTGGATTTATCGTAATAAAAACTTTTTAAATCTGCAGACAGGTTCCTAAGAGCCTTTCCAAGCTGTAATCTTACCTCTTTTGTCTACTTTTCCCTAACAAACATAGATGAACAAAATCTAATTTTTCTTTCATCTCCTTGCCTCCCCTGACCACTTCTTTCCCACCCTCTCTCTCTCTCTTTCCTTTCTGTGCTGAGTATTGGACTTTGCTTCCTGCATGCTGAGTGCCGGCTCTAGCACTGGGTTACATCTCCATCTCAGTTTTCTAATTTTTTACCTAAGCATTTTAAATAAAGTATGTAAGACTGAATTGTTCTTTGAGCTCTATTTTAGGCAATTTCTAAAAAAATTATGTGTGATGTGTTAATTATTTTATACATTTTCTTTGACTTAGAAATTGAGGTATTGAAGAGAAAATTTTTCAATTTTTCTCTTGCTGGCGGTTTTTTCTACTTGTTTTATTAATTTGTAGTTACTTTGATTGTTTTTGGGCTTTGTATTAGTGTGTCTTATTTTGTTTTCTCGTTCTGGGTAATTTATAAAGGAGAGAAGTTCACTTTGGCTCATGGTTCCAAAGACCAGGAAAGCCATGAGCACAGCTGCAGCGTCAAGCCACGGCCTGCTGCTGCTTCACCTCATGGGGAAAAGGAGGAGGGCATGGAAGCTCACATGAGAGACTAAAAGCAAAGAGGGATCTCGCCTGGTGCCCCCCTTTGTCTTGAGGGGGCTCCTTTAGACTGGAGAGAACCTCTTTCCTCCCTTTGTGAGGGTGGAGCCCCATAACCTAATCATTCCCAAGGTAGTTCACCACTTCTCTGCAGAGCCATATTGGTAACTCATTTTAGCTTGAGCCCAGAGAGAACAGCCCACACCCACATCAAACAGTATGCATGTTTGAGTGCTTTCTGTGTGTTTTATACAGCATTGATTTTTGTCAGCATCCTGTAGAAGCTTTGAAAAGTGGCACAAATAATCTCATGCTACAGAATTTGAAGCATGTCTGTTAACTGATTGTTTGTTAATGTCTGTTAATTGATTTTTATGTATTGCTTTGTCCTAAGTGTATAAAGCCAAATTTAAATCTTCCAAAACTGTGTTTAAATCTTCCCATACTGTGTTTCTGTCTGTTTTTGTTTTTCTGCATTGTGTGCATTCTGATTCTTTACTATAAGTTATACATGTATTCTCTTTGCAAATTGTATACTCCATACTTACGAAAGTAGCATATATCTTGCTGCCACAAGTTTTGGATTACTTTGAGGTGTTGGTCTTCTGACCTTAATTTTTTTTTCTTTATCTCCCCATTGAATCTGCCTATATGAATCTTTTTAACTCTGAATGCTTTTTATTAAAAACAAATACAATATATTGTTCAGGTTTTATTTTTACCCACTATTGTTCAGGGTTTCTTTTTGCCCAACCTAATAATTTTTATGTGACTATATTCTATTTATAATTGATAATGAAACACACATATTTGGTACTAAGATTTTCATCCAATTTTATGTTCTCTTTCTGTTTTTACTGCCTCTCCTATTTCTGATGTCTTGCATGTGGCCTTTCTTGCCATTTCTTTGGATTAGTGTGTTTAATCTGGTGCCCTTCTGACAGTCTAGAGGGCTTTGTCCTCTTCTTAGAACTTTATGGGAGCATTTATCACTTTATGTATTTTACCTAAACTTTGTCTTGTTGTTGTAGCAGTTTCGGGCGGGTTTATCGATACCCTTTTAAGCAATTAGACGTTTAGCACACTACATTTAATCCTGTTTCTTCTCCTTTTCACTTTCTGATCCTGCTAGGTGAGGTATTATTTTTAATCCTGCTAATTCTTTTCAGAACAACTAATATACTTGGACTGCCATTTATTGACTTATTATTAATGTTAGCAAAGTTACTGCTCTTTTTTTCTTACTGGGAACGATGGGCAAACAACTATAGTAGATTCCTTCCCCTAAATTTGCTCTTAAAATGCAAGGAATGTTAGGATAACCTCCAGTTGAAAGAGTCAGGAAGGACTACAGCCTAGTCACTGTGATGGTTGCTGAGGACAAGCATGGAAGGACCTCTTGCTTTTCCACCTTGCAGAGTACTGCTGCTGTTCCCCTGAGACCCTCCAGCCTGCTATGTCTGGCTCTAGACTGGCATCTCTGCTGAGTCGTGTAGAGAGGTAACCCTCCACTTTCTGCCTCAGGCCCAAGACCATAGCCAGGACGCAGTGTGTGTCACGGGGTCTCTGTCTTTTTGGAGCGCTCCAAGTGAGCCACTCCTAGGGTTCCTAGCTACATGCTAGGGAAGAAGAATGTGTCACAGAATGAAGTTCTTATTTAAACCTGTATCTTGCTACTCATTTCAGTTCTGTCACACCAGGAATATATCATTTAGAAATTGTCAGGTACACTGGGCAGCCCAGTAAGACCTTTCTTGTGTGGGGCTGGAAGGTGCAGCACAGTCCCCTCCCACAGTGACTCTGATCAGCCCAGACACACTTATGCTTCTGCCTCCTCCTTCCCAAGGAGCCTGCCCTCCCCTAGGAGGAAGAAGGGTTAAGTTTGGGATATTGCCATAGGAAAGGAGACCTTTGAGACTACATTCCTAGAGAGCATCTGGGTCAAAAAGAAACTGCTTAAATGTTAATACCATAAAAGTTTTGCACAAAGTACCTTTCAAAATTTATCAGAACTAAGGCTTCCCCTTCTTGGAAGATTTGCTTGGCAGTGACCTGGAACCCACAGCTAGAGATCCAGGGTCTTGGTGGGGAGGGTAGAGGGGCTCAGAAAGGACAGCTGTCAACATGTCCAGGTGAGGTCCTTCGTGTCCTCACTACTCTCACAGCACAGTAGGATTAAAATACCTTTTAGAACCAATGCGTTTTGGAGACTTTCTCCTTTTACTTTTTCTCTTATGAAAATACATAAGAACATTGTATTTTGGTTCTTGAATGGAATTTTCTGTGGAAGTCCTACATACATATGTATATGTGTGTGTTTATGTATGTATATAAACATGTGCCGTTTTATATTCAGTGATGTGTGAAATGTTCACAGTGAATCCTACGGGGAGAAGCTTTGCATAATGTAGTCCTAATTAAAATGTATAAGCCATATAAAATGTGAGCTTAAGTATATGTATACACATATGCTTTAGAGTTTATGTATTTAGTTTTTATAACAAATGAGGAATTGATAGGTTAAAGTATTTTTAAATGAAATTGGATACATGATATTGATACAGCCTAATTTTTAGGAGTTGAACCAAATGTGTAAATATATATTTAGGGACTCTGATAAGTCTTTGCTATATTGCTGTCCTACAGAGTTGCACTGCTCTGTAAGTTAAGGTGAGTTTTTATAAACCCCAATTCATGCATCTCTGGCTCCCTGTGCTGTACTGCTGTCTCCTGCTCCCCAAGAGCCCCACAGAGGCATGGACCCAGCTGTCTGCACGTCTTTCCTTATTTCTCCTATTTCTCTCAGTGGCCTGTTTGGTTTGGGATTTTTTGTTGTCATTGCCAGTTTGGTTGAGGGAGTAGAGTGATTTTTTCCATGGGAGATCAAGAATACATTATAGGGCAGCATTGTTGATCCAGAGAAGGAAGGTGAGGTTGATACTGGTCTGTGACAGTCCTTCCTCATTCTCTGGGAAGTGGCCTATGGATATCCCAGGTCCCTGGGACATTTGCTCAGCCTTTTCTGGGTCTTACGCTTAGTGTCTACTTCTGTGTTTACCAGAGACTTGTCATTGCTGAGTTCTATGCCAAGGCTCTGTGCCTCTTGATGGCATCTGGACAGCATGGACACAGGGCTGTCTTCCTCTTCTGTAGCACTTCATCCTAGGGCTGCCTCATCTTTCCTCTGTCCTGGCCACAAGTCCTCAGGTTCCTTGGCACCTTAGTGTTAGTTGCCCCAGGCCTCCTCCCCACATGGCTTTTTTTTTTTTTCTGCTGTCTTACTCAGGTGATCTCATGGGTGCCATCTATCCATCACCTCTCACTCAGAACACCACATGATGCTACCTCTTTTAAGGTGTTGTGTTCCAGCTTGGCTCTCACCTAAAGTCCACATCTGAGAGCCAGCACTTGCTCTGGAGCGCCAGCTGCATGATTAGACAGCTTCTCAGACTTCCTGAATTGACCCCAGGCTCCTGCTTCCTGGCTAGCCTGCTCCTCCAGGGCCTCCCAGATTCCTTTTTCAGTAATGTCCTGAAGACCAGTGCTGCCACTGCCTTTCATGGTGTGTGCAGGAAGAGGGACCCCAGTGGATAAACATGTTTAGAGGGGATTTCATGATAATGGCTGCATCACATGGTAAATATACTAAAAATTACTGATTTTTACATTTGAAAAAGATGAAATGCAAAACATGCTTTAATAAAGGTATCAGAACATGCAGATTCTGCCAGCTTCTCTGTTGCTGTTTACATGAGCCCAGACCACTGGTATCTCACACTAAGGTGTGGTTGGCATGTCCTTACCTGTCCCTGTTTTTGTCTTGACTCCTTCAGTCATATCCCAACCTAGAAGCAGAATGTGCTTAGCAGAACAGTAGACTCTCAAAAATGCCCACCATCCAGCCCTTCGAGCTTATGACCATGCTTCCTCACATGGTGAACGGACTTTGCAAAGGCCTTCACCTGGAACTTTTCACGTGGGAGATAGTCCTAGATTTTCTCTGGGGCCACTGTTGTCACCGAGTCCACATAAGAGATAATCAAGAAGATGCGTCAGAGGTGGAGCTCTGAGGCCAGAGCAGAGCACAGGGAGAGGCATCTACGGGCTCTGTGGACAGAACGGCCAGGAACCAAAAGCTTTAGACTTCTGGCTTCCTGGACTGTAAGATAATAAATGTGTACTGCATTACTCCACTGAGTTCATGTGATTTGTTAGATAAAGCAGCCACGAGAAACTTCATAGTGTGACCCTGTTAACACTTAAGCCTTAGTCGGCCTTTCCTCCCTCGCTGTGATCAGGCATGGATTTTCCTACTTCTCTGCCAAGTGGTAACAAGCACCTGGTAAATGGCATCATGATTTCTTTGCTGTTTCCTCACAGCACTTGCTGTATGTTTTCCTCATTGCCTCCTCTTGACTGTCTTGGATAGACTGCGCCTTCTTCAGATGGC
Source organism: Ctenodactylus gundi (assembly GCA_004027205.1). Classification (NCBI taxonomy): domain Eukaryota; kingdom Metazoa; phylum Chordata; class Mammalia; order Rodentia; family Ctenodactylidae; genus Ctenodactylus; species Ctenodactylus gundi. The sequence continues at coordinate 359,958 of PVKB01000199.1, forward strand.
GGGGCAGACTCTGGGCTGTCCATGCAGCCCTATCTTAGTTCCTTTGTCCTTGTTGCATTATGGGCTGCTCTGTGCCTGTCTCTGGGTTTTCCTATTAGAAATCCCAGTGCTGCAGTTTTCTAGCCTAAGTAGACCATGTGCATGTTGCTGGAATTAGGATAGTGGCTCTGGCTGAAGCACAAACCTAGGACACATGGGTGGGTAAAGGCTCTTGAGATAGAAAACAGTGAGTCTTCAGAACCCTAGTATAATTCCAAGGCAACAGCAGGCTTATTGCAAAGGCGACGGGGAGCACTTTAGCTTAGGAGGCACTTTTCTGTTTTTAAATTTGTATAACCATGGGTAGACATCACCCCACAGTAGTCTCAAACAAATTGGATAGGACTTGCTGACTGGCCTCAACTTGCTAGGTAATAGGCTAGGACATGGCCTCTCTCTGGGATCCCAGGTGGTTGGTCAGCACCTCTGAACACCTTGTGTAATCTGTGTGTGTGTGTGTGTGTGTGTGTGTGTGTGTGTGTGTGTGTGGTTTTTTTTTTTTTTTTTAGATTTGTCTTTTGTCTTCTTGCTGTCACAAGTGGGGTTTTAAGACAGCCAGGAGGCTGTTGGGCATAAAGGCCCTTTAAACTTTGATAGCAGGTTAAGTTAGAGTTTATCTTGACTTCTGACACTCTAGAGATTGAAAACATCCCATTTCACAATCACTGTAGTCTATTTCTTCTTAAAAGCACTTGTCACTGGGCTTCAAGATTAGAATCTTTATGAACCAACCAGCAAACGCTTTTTACCACTTTTACACTGATCACTTTAGGAACATTTGAAAGTCTGAAAAACACTTTTATGTTTAAAAAGTTTTATAAAAATGACCCAGTAAATAATGGCTATGAAGTACCAGCCTAAGAGGAGTAGGCAGCCTTTTTTATTCAAGCTGAAATTAGGTTTAATGCCCAGGGAACCCCAGTTCTCCTAGCTCCGCCACCACTGAGATGTCTCCCTTACATTTTGTTTGCTTGTGTGGGCTCTTTTCTTTTTTCTTTTTTCTTTTCTTTTTCTTTTCCTTTTCCTTTCTAGAAAAATGTATGAAAAGCTGTACAGACCTTGAAGAGATCTTAAGGATACCTATGCTGGGGAGTGTGTCATAGGACTTTTTACACACCTAACAACTCCATGTAACCAAAATAGGAGGAATTCCTGCCTAGGATTTATTTTATTATTGTGGTGGTGGTGGTGGTGGTGGTGGTGGTGGTGGTGGTGGTGGTGGTGGTGGTGGTGGTGGTTGTTCTTATTTGCAGGTCTGGGCATGGGTAATTGGGCTTAGAAATCACAACCTTTCCTTTAGATGCATTCCCAAGAATTGAGGTACTGGTGGTTGGACATTGGCCATATCACTCAGGTTCAACAGTGAGATGAGCAGCTAGAGGGTACTGAGTTCCAGTGCATATTTTATTTACATTGCCTTGTCGATTTCTTCATCTAAAGGCTGCTAATTTTTTCATTTTCTTCTTACTCAAGGTAAGAAGCTTGTAGGGATTGGACCTGCTTGGTAATATCACTGTTAGCAATGGGTCTTCTTTCCCTACAGGGGAAGTGGGCCAGGCCCTGCCAGAATGGAGCCTGAGACCTATCTGTCTCTCACCCTCATAAGCAAACCATGCTGCTGAGTCCTAAAACCAAGCTGCACCTCTGTAAGAGAAGCCAATTGTATTGTAGAGCGGTCCTGCCCCTATTCACTTCTCTTTACTTGTGAGGCATATGGTCCTGTTAGAATGGAATAGGTATAAACAACATTTCTTGATGATTTGGTGGCTTGTCTGTGACTACTGGTATTGTCAGGCTTATATTTTTTTTTCCATCAACTCCTCTGAAAGACCTTCTCATGTGTTTCTTATTCTTTTGAAATGTCTTTGTCTTACTGAGTTAGAGGAATTGCTTTCGTATTGCTGATACAAGTTCCTTGTCAAGCACCTGGGTTACATGTGTTAACTGTCTTGTTCTGATTGGCTTTCTGTCTTCAAGAAGTCTAGCTAATGAGCAAAGATGTTGAAGTATAGTCAAATGTATCCTTGATGGAAAGCAGCACTTTTTTGCACATTGAGTTTTTCTGTCCTGCAGACGTGAGGGTTTTTCCCAATAGCTTCTTCTTAAAGTTTTATGTTTTTCCTTTTCACCCTTGGTCTCGGCCCATGTGGTATTAATTCTGGCCTGTGGTGTCATCCAGGATAATTCTCCCTCCTGTCCATAGAACACACACTTCTGGCTGTGCAGCGGTATACGTTACTGTGTCTTCCGCTATAACCTGCAGAGTGGCTAGGTCAGTGTTTAGAAGCATGGATTACCTCACACAGGATCTGTAGACCAGTTTGGAGAGAATTAATATATTTATAGCATTAAGTTACATTTTTGTCCTGGAGTATGATCAGTCTCTCTATTTAAGTCATTTAAAAATACATTTCAACAAAATAGCTTTGTAATTTTTATCCATAGAGTTCTCCCACTTTGTTACATTTAATTCTTAGTACCATGCATTTTTTCACATATAAATGTTTCTGCTTATTGCAGTCTATTGACATGATTTAGAATTTTAAATGTTGAGTTATCTAGCGTCTTGTTAATTTTTAATAATTCTAGTAACTTCTCTGAATCATACAACCCTTTCCCCATTCACTCCCCCATGAGGAGAAAGTCTAGGTTTTCAATTTAAGTCTGGACCACCTGGACTGTGCCTTTTGTGTCCTCATTGCAGGAGCTGGCCACTTGGGGCAGTGCTGCCAGGAAGCAACTTCTTCAAATTCACCTTTCAAAGTAGGATTTGCCAATACTTTCAGGTTAAAGAAGTTCTCTGTTTTTGCTAGTTTGCTAATAACTCTCAGTAGTAAATTGTTGGATTTTATCTAATATGGTGAAAATGGTCATATGTAATTTAATGAATTGTTTATAGGTGCTTTATGAACATGTCTCATTTTTATTTCAATACCACTGGTTTTGATCTGTCATCTTTTGTACAGGCCACCAGATTAAATTTTCTAATTGTTTGATGTTTTGTGGCTGTTTTTATGACAGAGTGTTTTCTTTTAGTTTTATGATATCTTTGTATGATTTTTATGGTGAGGTTTTATATTGGCCTTATAGAGTAAGTTCATTTTTACTCATTCCTTTGTCTTCTCATGATGAGTCTTAATTACAGTTGAATAATCAGTTGAAACCTTTCTAAGAATGACTCTGAAATGATCTTTGTGGAAACATTTTGAAGTGTGGATCAGATTAGTTTATGGTTAGAAAGTTGTTCACGTTCTGTTTTTCCCCTTCTGACATTGGAAAGCTGTATTTTTCTATAAACATGTGTGTTTTATGTAAATATTAAAACTTATTAACCTAAAGTTGGTCATGATGTTTTATTTTTGAAATCTCTGCCATATCTGAAGGTAGGTGACTTTTTAAATCCCTAATGTTTTTAATTTTTGCCTTTTATTTTTACTTTAACTCCTTCTCTGAAAAATTTTCTGGCTCCTTGATCTTTTCAAAAATGAATTTTTACTATGTTGGTATGTATGAATATATATATAATGAATATTTCCCATTTCGTGTATAGTATTTTATATACTTAATATTGTATTATATTAGTTCCTTGTATCTGTTTTATTTGATTTTGTTTTTGTATAGTTTTTGTAATTTCTTAAAAAGGTCTAGTTACTAATTATTATTATCAAATATATAAAACTATCAGATTTTCTGTAAGTACAATAAACAGAATCATGCAAGATTTTACATCTAGTTCTTTCATTATCTTTCCATTCTAATTATTTTTAACTGGCTGTTAAGATTTCTTCTTTGCCTATAGGTACCTATAAGTGTATTTTTTAAAATTTATCTTTGTATTATGGAAAGTTCAGACAAACTTGGAGAGAGAAGAGTAGTCTAAGCTCTCATGTCCACATTAGGGCCTCGCAGTGCCATCCTTCCTCCGTCACTCCCTGCCCACCTCACAGTCATGCTGAGTCCCATCCTAGTGCTTCTGTCGTTTAATTTAATTTAATTTCTTTGTATTTATGTATTTATTTTTGAGATTGCGTCTTGCTCTGTAGTCCAGGCTGGTCCTGAACTCACTATGTAGCACGGGGTAGGCCTGAACTCAACCTGCCCCAGTCTTCTGAGTGCATGTGCCACCACACCCAGTTATTCTGTGGTCCTGGGTCATTGAACCTGGGGCTTGTGCTTTCGAGGCAAGTGCTCTCGTCTCTGAGCTACTCCCTGAGCTTCTGATCTGTTATTTTATCTGTAGCTGATCTAGTACATATCTCTTCAAATCTTGGGGCTTTGTTTTAAACAGTATTTAATTCTGTTTCTGTATTTAGACAATCTTAATAATTCTTACCCACTGTTTAAAACATTTTTTTAAGTTTTATCTTAGTTACTTATCTTGTTGCTGTGACAAAATACCTGACATCCACAATTTAACGGAAGAAAGATTGATTTAGCTTGGTTTCAGAAGATCTCTCACGCAGACAGTCTGTTGATGGGGCAGCCCACAGTGGTGAGGGCACATGGCAGAGGCTGTAGAGAGGCTCGTGCCATTGTAGACAGAAGCCAAGTGAAGCAGGAGTAAGCAGATGAGCTTTCTCAGGAAGAAGCTGCAACGTTTCTTCTACCTTCCTTTAAGTTGCCAGTTGCCCCTTCCTCACTTCCTGGCCCACAAATAATAACAAAACACCTGAAATCTCTGCCCTGAGCAATTACCAGTCTCAACATATTGCCCCAATCTTTCCAGGTTAGACCTTAAAAACCTGCCCCTTCCAGCCAATAGCACACACTTTCAAATACATGAGGCTTTTGGGGGACACTCAGATTGCAAACCATAGCGAGTTTGTTTGACTTAATGTCTACTTAGTAGTCACGTAGGACAGCTGGTTTGTATCTAAGTTTCTACTTATTTTGTAGGTTTCTTTTTCGGACCTTGTGACTTTTTACCTGTGAGATGAATCTGATGAGGATAGTGGGTTGTTGGCATTCTAAAATCTTTGCCATGTTGGTGTTACAGAGTCTTCTCTGTTTTCTCAATTTGTTTTGACTTTTGTCTCCACTGTGTCATTGAGTATGTACCACATAGTTGCCTGTGTTATCTATACATTGCTTTTAGGTTTAAAGGTTTGGTCAGATCCAAGTTTGGTTACTTCTTGCAGACTCTCTGTGGCTACTTTTGCATTTCTGTCAGTGGGCATTCAGCTCTATCTTTGTATGTCTTCTCTTTAAAATTCTTTCTGGGGCTGGAGGAATGGCATAGTGGCCTTGCAAGCACAAGGCCCAGAGTTCAATTTCCTAGTATCACATAAGCTGTGTGTGGTAGTGCATACCTATAATTCCAGCACTTGGGAGGCTGAAGCAGGAGGATTGCCATGAACCCAAGGCCAGCCTGGACTATGTGGTAAGTTCAGGACCAGCCTGAGCTACACAGCGAGACCTTGTCTCAAAAAGATAAAATTCTGATTACTGTCCCCTCCCATTGACATACTCCGTGGCCCTAAAGGTTACACTCTTTATTTTTCATAGTTCACTATGAAGACTTAGACCATACCGACTCACAGTGCCTGGAGTCCCTGTCCCCAAGCAGCCTGTGCTGCAGTCTGCTCTATCTGACCTCTTCTCACTGCTGCAGTGGTTTGATTATCCTTTGAAATCCCTTGCCCTGTGAGGTGCTGCCCTCCTCCCTGTCCTGTCTAGACAGGCTTGTTTGGAGTCCTTTCCTCTCTTTCTACTGTGAATCTCTTGTTCCACTGAAGACTTCTGGTTGACTTGCGGCTTCCTTCCTATCCCCTGATCTGTGTGCGTCCTGTGTGTTCTGCCTCATTCTTGCAGACGACTCAGCCTGAGTACGTGATTCTAGAGATGTTTCTTGTCTCTTGCCACAAGAGATGGCCAGTTCCCTGGCGCCTGTTTCTGTGATACCTCTGTAGGAGGTTCTTACCTTCACATACGTATCCTCTGAAATTTGTCTTCGGTGGTCTGAAGCTTCACTTTAAAATTGTCTGGACTTCCTTCTGTGTTTTCCCGCTTGGTTGTACTTTCTGTCTCTGTAGTAGCATGTCTTCCACTTGTCCTGAAAAAAAATTCTTGGCCACCAGTCTTTAAATGCTGCCTTTCCAGACTTGTGGCAATCTCACAACAACTCTGGAACCTGATTCCCTTGACTGAAACATATACTCTGCTACTCCTTGTTACATGCGTAGGGCAGGCAAGTGGACAGAGCGGCCCAGACTGGCAAAGGTGGTAGGGAGACAGGTGGGAAGGTGTAGTCTGACACTACTAGTTTGGGTGAACCCACCTATTTGGGATATAAATGGGAGGATCAGCTCCTTCCTGTCATTGTGCTTTGGGTCACTTGTGTGGCTTAGACAACTGGGGGTTGACCATGTTGGGAAATGTGGGAGCCCCAGGAAACTTTGGGTCTCAGAGTAGAGGAATGGGTGTCAGAGACCCCAGGATAGCTCCAGGCCTTGCAAAGGGATCCAGAGGAGAGGCTAGAGATCAGTCTGTCTTAGAAAGTGAAATGGATTGTGGGTGCTCAGCATTTCATAGTGGCTGGTGTTGTTGGCTGTTTGGCTTCTGCGCTGTAAGCCTTGGCCCTGAACTATCTTGGCCTTTTCCCATGTACGCATCAAGGTCACAGTCCTTCATATCACTTAGGGGAGGGGTTCCTGATGAGTATGGGGCTGGCAGTGGTTGAAGGTATAGAGTCTTTCTTTGGACATCCATAGAATCAAGTGGCTAGAAATCCTCAGAACTCTTCCGTCTTCCCTCAGGGCCCACCTGAACTTGCAAATGCGAGGTGCCTTCTGTTCTGGGCATTATACCTAAGGCCTGCACTCTTTTCTAGAGTCTTCACCAATGCAGACACTTTTCCTGTGGAGCCTCAGGAATTCAGCTTTATTTTCTAATAAAGTCTAGGCTGAGTCACACTGACTGACCTGTATGGGCTGTGACCAGAGCATAAGGAATCACGGAGTGGAGCACAGCATGGCTGAAACGACATTGTGATCAGCCCTCTGCCTGCAGTTCACTTAGCATGTTGGGGCATGAGCACAGGCTAGGGCAGCAGGTGGCTCAGCAGAGCTCATTTCCCTCATGTGGAATCTTCCCCATCTGTAAACTCACAGACACTATGACTTTGCATGCTCTGGAACAGTGACACCTGATGTGTTCGTGAATGTGAAGATAGCCGGAATTCGGTTTTGATTTTCTACTTTCCTTCCCTTCATTATCCTATACTCCAAAGAGGCTTTCGTTTCTGAGAGATAGAAGGATCAGTTTCAGTCCAACCTGAAGTTCTGACCACCTTTTACCTAGCTGTATGGAGTCACCAAGGAGGAGGTAGAAGCCAATGCTTATTCCCCCTCTCTACATTAGAAGAGGGACCACGTTCCTGTAGCGCCCAGTGCAGCTACAGTGTTCCCTCTTGAGTCCTGTGCATATTCCTGAGGTTGATGATGGCAGTTGAGTTGTGTTTGTTGGTCCTTGGAGGCCTTACATGTATGGCGCATGCACAGAGTTTGCAGGTGGAAAAGGCCTGGGCTAAAGCTGATAGTGAGTCAAGTGGGCTTGCAGAGTCTTTTCCTCCTGCTGTGCACTGTGGGCCCATGGGGAGGGGTTAAGGTGGCTGTCTGAGGTAGCCCAGATAGTGAAGTGGGATGCTCAGCATAGCTTTATCTAGGAATTTTGCTTATGCACCTGAGACACAGAGGTGATGCAAGATTCAGCGCCCTGCACTGAGGACTAGTCCACCTTCTGCCTGCCAGGATCCTCTAGGACCACTGGTTCTGATGACTCAGGGTGGCTGCCAGCTGTCATTTTCCTCCCAGACCCGTGCCTCAGTTCCAGATGGTCACCTGAGTGCCCAGTAAAATGGACATCCTTCAACCTTCAGCCCATTTTGTGAACCCGCGTTTGTCTTTGCTAAAGAGATTTGGCTTCAGACACATGCCCTGTGTGTTGATCCTGACAGTAAAAGGCATCACAGGCCCTGCTGGTCCTTTATTTTGTTTCATCTTTTGGTCCTGGATGTTTGACTTCTCAACATTGTGTCCCCAGTCAGATTTGACTACTGGTTAGAGCACAATCTGAGCATGTCACTCATGTTTTTATTCCTTAAACCTGTGTCTCACCTGGATTGTTGCCAGCCTCTGAGGGATTGGAGTCTGTCCCCACCACTTGCTGCCCCTGGGATATGGCCCCTGGACCTTCTTTCAGGGAAGCCACTGTGTGCCACCTGTCCCAGGGAGTCCTGAAGTTCTTGCTGCCTGGAGAGTCCACCACTCCAGTGTGGCACTGACCACTGACCATGCGCGGATGGACAGGCCTAAGCATACTAAACATGGGGTGAGCATGATGGGCACCTGCCTGCTTAGATGATGTGGGCTTGCCTTACCCTGCCAGCTGGACATGCCTGCCTGAACTCTGCACCTTTCTTGGACTCCTTCCTAACAGTTTGACTACTGCTGGGCTTTTTTTTTTTTTCAATCTGGCTCACCTGGGTATGAAAAAGTGTTTCCTGAGCCCAGTTTTTAGATAAGTGATCAGATGAGTGCAGCTCCAGTGAGGGACCCTGGATTCACTCTCCTGGATACTCCTGGTATCGATATCTCCTGTCCCACAATGGAGCCGGGACACACTAGTGCCAGCCCTGCGCTGGTATTTCTCACAGGAGCTCTGCAGCCCTTTGACAAGAAAGCAGCCTGTCTTTACCGTAGACAACACAGCCCAGGGTACCTTCTCCAAGCTTACTGAGCTAGATCTAAACTTCAAGTCAGTTGTGGAGCCCATGCCCTGCCCACGGCTATCTGCTTGTCTGCATAAAGTAGCATGTTTTCTCTGGCCTGAATTCCACACTGGACATTAGAAGAGACCCAGCCTCCTACCTGCAGGTCTGGTGAGATGATGTCAGTTAGTTCCTGAATGTAGACACCCACTTTGGGAAGTGTCCTCTGGGATTAGAGACTACAGACCTCACCACCATGAACAGTTCCTCTCCTATTCTATGTCTTATTGGAGACTGCGGACCTCTCCTTCAAGGATAGTCACCTCTCACTGGCTCCCCATGCCAGGGGCAAGAAGTTGCTGCAGAGAGAGCACGCACACAGCTTTCTTCCATGAGCACTGTTTGCCGGTTTGGTAGCCTTGAGGGGCAGCCGATGGGAGAAGCCGAGCTGCCTGGATAGCACTCTTTGAGGCAGCTATTTTGTATCTGTGCTTTGATTGTGCCTTGTATTTGTGATCTACTTACATTTTTTTCCAAGCAGAGAGCTTATTGGAATCTTATAGTTTGGGATGGTGGTATGAGCTGAATAGAAGTACACGCTGACTGGGGTGAAAAAAAGAGACAGTGGCACAAAACACATACCTGACACTAATTGTAGCCTTTTATTTTTAGCAGTGAAAATAGTATTTCAGGGATTCTCGTTTCCGTCTCTGTGCTCCGCAAGCAGGTTTGGCAGTGCTTCCTTATTGTCACCTGTTCTGTGGTAGTAGGAGAATGGGATGGTGGGACTGGGTCTGGCCCTCCCTCTGGGACTGTGTCTCACTCCTGAGCAGCTGTGAGGGGCAGGTCCTGGGTGGCTGTTCCCACCCAGGAGCTTTTCAGGAAAAAGAGAATTCACTCATGCAGGCTTTGGGCCAGAGGCTGTGCAGCAGCAGTAATTATAGGAGAGGCCCAGTGTTTGGTCACAAGCAAAAAACCCATGTCTGCGCTGCAGGGAGAGACCCAGCTCAGGCAAACCCATGGGGTTCACACGAGTGTTTCTGAGCATGTTCCATGAGGAAAAGCTTCCAAGTTGACTCTGGAGCTGGAAGTCTCAGGCTTTGGAATGCCTGGATCCCTCATCACCACTAGAGCCTGCAGAGGCTCATTGTCTGTAGTAGGACATAGCGTAAGCCCTGGCCTGGTTTCTGACTGGGCCCCACCTGAGAGGCACAGCCCAGTGTAGTTGAGAACTGCAGCTCTGTCTCTGGCCCTGAATGCTTCATTGGATCCTCCCGAGCTTCCTGCCCATCAAGGTTGAAACACGGAGACCCCATTTTGAGTTTGCTGTTGATTAGCCACTGGACCCTGAGAAAGTTATGTAAACCACCTGATCTGTAGTTTCCTCCTATTCAGGGAAACAGAGTTGGTGTCCGTGAATCCTCTCTAGAGTCCTTATGTATACTAAAGGAGTCGACAGGTCTTGGAATGGAGGAGAAGACCAGTGAGGGAGGGCGTGGCTACGCTGGCTCTCCCCACGTCTAGCTGGGAGCAGTTATGACCTTACTTCTGTGTGGTTTTCATGGGTGTTAGAGGACCCACTTTCTCCTGGTCAGTAAGGCAGATGCACAGAGTAAGCCATCACCTTGGAAGTAGGTGCCATCACTTTCTGATTTCCAGAATTGTACACAGTAAACTCAGCTCACAGTAGCCCATTCACCCTATCTTTCCTTCTAGCTCTAGTTTTGAAAACAAGCAGCCTGCAACACATCTCTCTCCTACCTGATGCCAGATTAGAAACCTTCCCACATGAACATCTATAAGAACCTCCACACATTGTTTGTACTTAATTCTTTATATTTTTAGTTCATTTGAAAACAAAACACAAAGCCGCCTCTTGTACTGCATTTTTTATTTGGCAAGTTCTTTTGTAGTGAATTGTTAACATAAGCTTGTTTCTTTAGCACTGTATGTATATTTAAATGTGGCCAAGATAAATGATACGATAAATATAAATTTATCTATACATGAAGGTGCGACAGGGCTGCATTTATAGAATATTTTTTATATCTTCACATTGAAAAGTACTCCTGACTTCATCTTGTCTCCACTATATATACACATGTGTGTGCACACACGATGTTAAATGGAATAATTGTAATTCAGTTAAGAACACTTTTGGGAAAGATGTGTTGCATATAAATCAGAATTTTGAATGAAGCTTGGATATGACATTCAGTCCTTTTGAATGATAGTTTTAATAAGGTATATACTCTGAAGTTCCAAGGCATGGTGGCAGATTGAATACATGCATTTAATTTCACTCACTCTGGGAGTTCACAAAAACTTTAATAAAGATAGATATGTCCTAAATCCCAGCCCAATAATAGTACTCACCCATTACTCAAATTACGGTCTTACATACTGTTTCCCCCTAAAGGGACCAATGTGGGTGTCAAGAACTAAGAAGATCCTGGAATGTCTTGTTAAAGCAGAGCAGGGGCTGCTTCCCAAGATCATTAGGGGGGTTCAGAAGGACTTAAGCACCAATCTCAGGACTCCTGAAGCCAACGATGGTACTACATGAACATTTTGAGAATTAGTAGCTTCAGGGGACTCAGGTCATAAGTATATTAGAAAATACCACCACTCTTGACATTGCACACATGGAAGACACTGGGGGACCCAACTCACTACTTTCAGAAAAGCATTTGCCTCTCCTTTTTATATAACCTGTTTGTGAGACTCTTTACTAGCAAGACAGTTGATTTTGGACTGTTTCTCCCTACAAAAAAAAAGTCAGCAGGAGTGATATTAGAACCAGAGAAATGCTTACTGGGCCTGATGAGGGTTTTGTGGCAGTGAGAGTGGTTAGCGTCTCATATACCATACCCATCCATGTGGCAGGGGATTCCCTTAGATCTTGCTAGGAATCAGAGCCAAATTTGCCCAGTTTGCAGAAAGCTGGGACATGGAGCCTCACTGTGTACATGGGCATGTGTCACCAGCAAGTCCACAGGGTCTAGTAGCCACTGTCTTTGGCTAGTAATAAGAGGATTGTGCATTAGATTTGAAAGTCTTTAAGGTACATGTGTTGCTTGATTGCAGTGTCTGGACTCCTTCAACCTCTTTGAATAGAGTATAAAACTCATATTTGAGGCCATCTGAAGGAGGATACTTTTTGGTTATTTGATACCATATGGAATTCCTGTTGTTTTGTTTATGTTGATGGTGTTTGTGCTTTTTATGAGTTCTTTTTGAGATCATTATGAAGTGTTTCTGAATGAAATGCTGGCGTAGCTGTGATACACTTCAATCTAATCTAGAAGGAGGGAAATAGGTAGGTGTATAGAGGACATAGAATGGGCCTGAGTGGAGAGTTTTTGGAGCTAGGAGTACCGTTATATAATTCCCTCTTCTGTGGTATACATTGGAAATTGGACTCAGAAGAGAAGGGTGCACATTTCAGAGAAAGGTGATAAACTAGCCACGGTGGTAGGGTGGACAAGAGACGTATCACCATCATGTGGAAGCTGGAACGCAGGTGGCGGAGGCTCTGCTGGTCGGCAGACCCTGGCAGCCAGAGCCCCAGCCCCTGGGGAGTTGGTGCCGCACCGGGCCATTTCTCATGGGTAGAGGCGTGGAAGATGCAGGGCCAAGCATGCAGGTAGTGGACTCCAGCTCTTTGTGCTGCACTGTAGGACTGTGCCCCCTCCCAGTACCATCTGAAAGTTTATCTTGAAGACTGTAAGCCCAAGAGCATCAGCTTAAATACAGCGGTGTGTAACAAGATTAGGACTCGGTTTCTGATGAGTGCTGGGTGCCCCAGAAGCTAGGTCTTCACTTCTCAGGGCTGAGCCAGGATGAGAGACTAGGAGGAATGTTCCCCAGAGACTGCCTGGAGGCTTCCTGGCCAGTGCCGGCTATACTCAACCTTCAGGGGAGCTCAGCGCTGAGCATCCCACTCCTCCCACTGTCCCCTCCTCCACCCACTTTGACGCCTTTGCTGTAACTCAAGGCCAGGGGTTTTTAGGTAGCAAGAACAGACTCTACAAATGAGTTATGAGTTATCTTCATTGCCCTCATCGGAGAATTACTGAGATACTTTACCTGGGAACTCAGAGCAGGGTGGCATCAACAGGAGTATTCAGGAGCCCTTGTGCTCCACATACGACCTCTTGACTTGTCAGTTAAAAATAAAATAGTAGAAGTCATGAAAAACCCACATACCAAAGTTCTAGAAGAGCAAACAAAAATGGGGAATTGTCAGCCAAATAACCCAGATCTAAGGAAAGCATTGCTGAAGTAGTTGGAGGGAATGCCCCACAGCTGGAAGGCACAGGCTGCCTTCGGAAGATCAGCGAAGTCTGCACCAAACACGTGACTGAAATCCCAGACACTGAAGCCAAGGAGAAGGCCGTACAGGTATCCAGAGAAGAAAGTCAGATAGCTCTGCAGCATCCAGAATCAGAGTGGTGCCATATTTTCTGGTGGTATCAGGAACGGGAAGACATGATGCGTTCTGAAGAAGTCAACTTCAGGCTAAAATTCTGTACCAGTCAAAGTAGCACCATGTGAGGGGGTGTAACACACTTTCAGACTGCCAGGGTTTACCGTTTCTGCTTCCTTTTCCAAGGTACAGTTTGGCCATAGTCCCTGTGGGTTGAAACAACACACCAGGAACAATGTGTGGGACAAAGTGAATGAGAGCTTACTCTTAACGGTGACCAAAGGGCCCATGACAAAGGAGTGGGCAGGTCCTGGGTGGTGGCTCTTCAGGAAATAGGACTCCTGGCCAGATCAGAGCAATCCAGCCTTCAAGGCAGATGGGCTTACTTATGACTGGCCTGCCACAGCTGTTCTCACCCAAAGATGGGATGCCCAGGTGAACCTGTCTGGGCTCTTCTCTGTTCATGTCTCTTTGCCGTGCCGTTCCTGCCTCTTTGCTCTGCTGCCTCAACCACTTGCCAGTTTCTCCCTGAGGGTCCCTGAGCATTGTGGGCAGAGGTGGAGGAATTGAAAGCGGAAATGCAGGGCAGCTTGCCTTCCAGACTACGTCTTCCTGGCATCCACTCTAGTCTGTGTACTCCACCAGAGTTTGCACCTGGGGTGGCTCTGATTTTCTGGAGTCCATTACGACCAGAAGAAGCTCTTGTCAACTGTCCCAGAAACTAAAAACTTGACTGGGGGCCATCCTGCCCTGGGAACCTTTGTTACCTCACCACTCTGCCTTGTGCTCACGGCCTTCAGTGCTACAAGAGTGAAGGTTGTGCTTTTAGGACTGTAGGCGTAGAAGCCTGAGGAAGAGCGCCCAAGTCAGAGTGCTGTTCCCTGAGATGAGGTGTGTGTGATTTGCAGGAGCTTGGCCCAAGAGAACTTGGGTCTCTGTGGAAGCCATGGATGCCCCGTGCTCATTCCAGTACTGTTCTTGACGAACATATCTTTCAATATAGGCAACACCACATTACAAAATTTTTTAAAAACGAAAATTTCACCTATTTTTTGCATTGCTGATGTCCTTCCTCTTATTCTCCCTCTCTTAGTCTCCCCAGCGCCCCCACACAAGGAAAATGTCAGCAAGAGGAAATGATGGTTACATAGTTGAAATAGCTATTATTTTTCCCTTGATTTGAATGAGTCATTCTTTACTTGAAGAGATCTTCAACTTTGGCCGTGTTTTCTAAAGAATAGTGCTGCTTTTATTCCGTGTCTGCATGATGGCATGAAATGGTGTCAGGAAAAGAGGAGCTAATTCACGGAGTGGGAAATTGGTGTCCTTCTTTATGATGATGTATTTAAAAAAGAAGAGAGCGCGCGAGACTGGCGGGTTTTCCTGTCTCACAGAGAGCTTGCTCCCAGCAGGCTCACGTTCTCCCTGAAATGCTGAATGCGGTCTTTGTGCTCCCACTAACGTCACACGCCTGATTGTATTAATATGTTTCTCAAGACATAGCCTATAAAAGCAGTTTTCTACTCTACTATCGAATATTCATGAGAATACAGGCTTTTTGTTTTGATGCTGCATTCTTTAAGTAGAGAAGGTTTCATTGTTTTCTCAGGGTGCTCTGGGTCAGAAGCACCAGCAGCTTCTGTTGGGAACCCATGGCATTTACAGGGCTTCAGATACAGAAATAGTATAAGTCATGTTTGACGCAGCTGCCAGCACTGTGTATGTAAGGACCATGGTTCCTATCTCCACAGCTGGCATGTGGGTAGTGCAGGGTACATGGTGGGCCAAGGTCCTTTGACCTCCCTTGGCTGGTTCTAGGGATGGAAGGCAACATCCTTAGATGCCTTGCAGGAATTGGCGCAGGGCCTTGCAGGTTCCATCCTCGTACTTTTTTCTGTGGAAGCAGCACTACTTGCCGTGGCACTGGGAAGTTACTGGACATAGGATACCGACAAATGGCTTTCCCTTTTCTCTATTCTACTTATAACTTAGATAGCAAAGTGAAGTTCTTGGTGGTATTTCAGGATGGTAAAACAAAGGAGCACTCGTGTCTCTTTCTAGCTTTTGGTGAAAATGGCAGAAGTGCTTTGGGGAGCTTACTGCTTTCTCCTGACTCACTGTCCTCGGTTATACCTTGGCTCTTTCCTTTTGTTGCACAGGCCTACCTGAGTCCAGGCCTAGCAGGGATATAGGGAACATCTCCTTTAGGCCTTCGCACATCCCAGCAGCCTAGTCCCTTGCTCAGTCTTTGATGTCCTTGTGGAAGGACCAACAGCACTGCAGGAGGACTCTCATTCCTTGTCAGCATGCCAGTGTATTTGCCAGTGATCCACAGCAGGTACAGGACTGAAAAACTAATTGCTGGTATATGTGGTGCCTCCTCCTACCTATGAAAAGTTAGAATCAGGGAGTGACATGCTAGTGCCAACAGTGGGTCACTATTCTTGAACTCAGCATCTTTGATACAGCCTTGTTACTATGTGAGATCTTAGGTCACGCTGGCGTCTATAAGAAGGAGCCATAGTCAGTCCCTCCTCTGCCAGGATAGGGCCAAATGGGGTGAGACATGGGAAATAATGCAACTTACAAAGTTTGAGGCAGTGTGATTATTCTTAACTACGTTCTTTTAAATTTAAGCCAAAATAATCACTGCTTAACTAGACGGGAAGAATTGAGAAAGATGTTATAGGCTAATCTCACTACAAATGTGGTCTCAAAATAATAAATAAATGGCAACAGCTAAGTTTATCAGTGAATAAGTGTATCTGTATATATAAATCAAAAATCAGCTGTAGTTTATTCCTAGAAAGCAGAGGCAGACTAACTGACCTATGTGGTCTAATAAGTAACCAAGCAGACTAACAGGTTGCAGGAGAGCCCTTCTGATCACGTGAGTGGAAGCAGACAAGGTGATTGGTAGAACCTCACTGATAGCTGGTTTGTCGTATTGGGACAGCAGATCACCGAGCTTCTTGAGAAAGATCCCTGTGCTGAATTGTGGTCGAGATGTCATGCTGTATTTTCTCCTTGCTCCATTGCTTGAGCAGCTCTCCTTCCGGTGCACCATGGTATTTTATTCCTTAAAAGAAGGACTGAGGGAAACATTGAGAAATGCTGATGTTTTATAGATCTGGTATTGTTGACACAGTTTTTCCATTTTGATGTATTTTATAATAAAAATGACCAGAAAAGGAGAAGAAGTGAATCTGGTTCAATCTTGACTCACGTGTGTGTGGAGTAGGTCCTGCTCCTGGTCTTACCCATCAAATACCTTCTCATATGACAAGCCTGGTATCTAATTAAAAATGAATGCACGCATTTAAGTAGTTGAGGGTTATACATTACTGAATTGGGGAGGAGCAAAGGACAAACACCAGCTGATCTCCACCCAGTATTAGGAGAGAGGAGACTGTGAGACACTGGAGGGTGAGGGCATGACCAGACGTCCAGAATCATCCCATCATCTTTGGGCTGTCTAGTCTTTTCTTGCTGGCCAGAAAAGTGGTCTGAGCAGTCCCTGAGCCCAGACCTGGTGCTTTTTGTATTCCAGGTGCTCCTGGCTCTGTGGTTTTCGTCAGCCAGCATTAGGGCCTCTCTGACAGGGCAGCAGGGCCAGGTCAGAAACCAGAGATGGCTCTGGGTACCTCCAGGTAGGGAGCCATTGATTTCCATCAAGGAACTTAAGATCTTCATGCTCCAGCAGCACCCCTGCATCTTGAGTTCTGAGGACACTGTGACTAGAAGCATTTGGTGTCCGTCCGTAGCTTCCTATAGCTGAGCAGCAGGGCTGCGGTCAAGGCATAGCGCCCCTCAAAGCCGAGCCTTCTCCACGGCAGTTTTTTTTTTTTTTTTTTTTTTTCTCCCTGCCTCAATACAGCAAGGCTGATGCCTAGTACCGGGGCCTGTAGCTGTTTGAAGACTGCCTTGACAGTAACCACATGGTCTGGACTGAGGAGCATTGGCCACTTATAGACCATCTTACTGAACTTGGTGGACTGTGATATTATGGAATACAGTTTTTCAAAGAAGTTGAGGTAGAGCCAGGGGTTAGTTAAGGCTAGTCAGAGTTGGAATTGAAAGGCTCCGTAGGTGGGGTCAGGTCCTGTGGTATCCAGTGGCCACTGGGATACCTCGTCTGTGTAAGGGGCTGGGAACAAGAAAGGACAAGGAGCTAGTAATTTGTTGGCTTTGTGTTTTTGAGTTTGGCCTTCCTCTGAGCCTGGAGCCCCTTCCCTGAAGGCAGTGTTGGTTCTTCTTCCCCATTCCGTGCTTATTGGCTGGTAAAGAAGCACCTTCATTCAGGGAAGAGCTTTTGAAGGGAAGAGCCAGTGGGGATTTCAGCCTGGACCCAGAAATGTGTTCACAGAGCTGTTTGCCTTTTGACGGGTGGGACATAGTGTCCCTGATCCCATTACAGCCCACACTGCGGTTGTCTGGCTTTTAGTGAAAACTTACACACACTGGTTGTTGCTCATAACATCAGCTTGTCCAAGAAGAGGCACACATGTGACTACTGTGTGATATCACAATGTAAAACTCACCTTTCTTCTGCTTATTTTTTCTCCTTGGTACCTCTTTGTGAGGCCTGAGGTGGCTTCAGCACCCACGCCTGATCAGCTGCTGTAGCCTTTCTGAGGCAGCACATAATGCATAGTGCAAAAGCTCTATGATGAATGTACTTGTACCTCAAGCCAGGAGCACATTTTATTGGCTCTGGTTGGATAAACATGTTTTCCAAGAGAGCACTCATTTTGCCATGGAAACAGGCTCTCTGCTCAAGCGTCTGTCTGGACCACTTATGTGGCACACGCTGTTCTTGGGGCTCACACACAACTCTGCAGTGCTCCTTGAGAATAGGAAGGTGCAGAAGAAAAGAACGGGCGAATTGCCCATCCACATGCCGGCATGCAGCTATTTCCTTGGCTCACCAGTGCCTTTCCTGTATTTTTTCCCTTTATTGACTTTTAAACATCACATCAGACAAACCTTTGGGCCTGCAATGGGTTCTTTGAGAGAAGGACTTCCCAGAGTGCAGGTGGAGGGAAGAGGTTTGTGTGTTTCTTAGTCTGACCTTCCACTGATCTTGTGGTCTTTGCTCTTGAGGACCAGACTTTAGAGTCCCCTTAGTTTTGCATTTTGAGTCAGTTGGGCCATGGACCAAGAGGAAGCATTGTGGTGTCAAAAGTCCTCCTACTCTTAGGTACCCCATGGCAGTTGCCAGCAAGGCTTTGGAGAAAGGGTGGGATCCCAGGGCTGCTTTGCCACCACAGTGACTGGCTTTGCTGTGCTCTTTTTGCAGTGGATGTGGCCACAGCACTGCCTTTGCAAGTGGCCCCCACAGCAGTGCCCATGGACCTGCGCCTAGACCACCAGTTCTCACTGCCTGTGGCAGAGCCAGCACTGCGGGAGCAGCAGTTGCAGCAGGAGCTCCTGGCGCTGAAACAGAAGCAGCAGATCCAGCGGCAGATTCTCATTGCTGAGTTCCAGCGGCAACATGAGCAACTCTCCCGGCAGCATGAGGCCCAGCTTCATGAGCACATAAAGGTGAGCAATTGCAGCATGCTCTGACAGCTGCTTTCCTGTGCCTCATGGATCAGTCTTATCCCATGAAGCACCAAGACCTGTAGAATAAGTGACTATCCGTGGGACACCTACTTCCATCTACTCTGAGTCAGTTTTGTCCTGTAGGAACACTAAGACCTGTGGGTCATGTGGTTGTCCAAGTGACATTTGCCTCCCTCTTCCCCGAGGTTCAGTCCCATCTCAGAGCACCAAGACCCATGGGCCACATGGCTTTCACCGTGAGGCTGGTGCAAACAACCCAGGCCTCTATTTCTGCATGCTGTGGTGCTGACATGTATCATGGAAGATTCAGGATGTAATGAATAGAACTTCAAGGCCATTTTGTGGACGGTTCCTTCTAAAAATGTGTCCATAACTAAAAAGAAGCACTGAGATGGTAATAGTCACTACTGGGGTGTTTACAAGTCATTTTTTTCTTCTTGTGACTTTTCTATTTTTATAGCTTTTCTCGTTGGCCTTTTATTTATAGCAAGCCAAAAGGTAATGTTTTCTTTTAATTTGAAAAGAATAAGAACAACAACAACAAAAAAAAAAACTGGTAACCAGGATCCCTTTTTGTAGTTTTTGCAGTTATCTAATCTGAACCAGGTTGAAATAAGTTGGAAAAAAAACACATCTTAGTGATTTGTGGGAAGTTATATTGGGAAGTTAGCAGGTCAGTGCTGCCTGAGCTCATCATGTACTCACTTTCGTTGAGGACTACTGTCACCAGTAATTTATTGAACAAGACTATCCAGTGAAAATACATGAAACTATATTAAAATAATGTAGATAATTTTGAATTTTCTGGTAGCCACAATAAACAAAGTAACCACTTTTTCTGCCTCCCCACCTCTCCACCAAATCAGATTGTGTAAGTTGTCTTATATTGTGTTGCTAAGTCACAGTCACCTCAATCCTTAACAGCTTTGACAACTACCATATGTTATCTCAGTTTCTGAAGGTTTGGGGACCCAGGGGCAACCAGCTATAGTGGTCCTGATTCTTGTTGTCTCACAAGGTTGTTGTCAGTGTGAGCAAAGTGGTCTCATATAAATGACTGCTGGCCAACAGCTAGAGTATGTGCCTCCAAAGTTGCCATGGTTGTGGGCGGGGGCCTCAGGTCCTGGTCCATAGAGCTGCTCCCAGAAAAGAGTTAGCTTTCCCAGAGAATGAGCAGGCCTGAGATGGGAGCCTTGGCAGCTGGAGAGCCTCATGTACTGCTCATACATCGTGCCAGCTACAGACCAAGCAGTGGAGTATTCAGTTAGGCTATATCACAGAGCCTGGCTTACCCTGGAAAATAAGCCCAGTGACAGCTTCCAGTTTCCTCCCTTGGATATGTGCACCTCAGAGATAGCCCAGAGGGGTCTGTTGTTGGCCCTCTAGAGTTCTGAACTGTTTAGAGGCCCTGCTTCTTTGCCTTCTGATTGTTGTTGCTTGTGGGCCTGAGTTGTAGCTCTTGCCTTTTGCTGTTGGGTTTGGGTTGAGGGCTTCAAGTGCTGGACCCTGTGTACTTCTCTGATGTTCCTTTGGATAGTGGGACAGGACACTGTTGGGTCTGAACCCACTGGTTGAGAGAGACTTGGCTTTGCCTGGTCTATGGTGTGGTTGAGTAAGGCCCTCTTCCCTGTAAGGACCCTTGCCATGCTGGCATGTTTGGCTTCTGGTTTTTAGCACTGGAGCAAGTGTTTCAGGCTGGCCTTTGGTGATTGGGCACATGTTGGTTGGAAGGCATAGTCAGTGGGGTCATTCCAGCTAAGGCCTACAGCCTACATGGTGGCCTCCGTAACTGATAAGAGTAGCCTCACTGGGCTGCTTGCTTTAATTACCTTTGAGTAATACCTTCATAGTTCTATGACTCTAGAAGCAATCTAAAAATGAGCATTGCCCGTTTTCTACTCTGCTCATTGCCAGCCCCACAGAACCCAGGTGATTTAACTCTTAGTCTGTATTGTTGTGACCTGTTGCCACTACAGGCCCTCACCTTCATCCCATTCTAGAAATAGAAAGGTAGGACCAGCTGCTAGGCAGAAGTGACTTTCTGTCCATTCAGCATGGTCCCCATTGTATTCTACCACCAATGGGCTTATGCTTTTTGGGTGGCCGTGTTCTCCACCTGTTTTGGCTACCTTGCGATATACTAAAACCCTTGATTCCCTGAAGACTCAGCATGGAGCCTGCTGAGGACAGACTATGAGGCTACTTGATAGGTAGTAGTTCCCCTGACCCAGCAGTGTGTGATTGAGGACCATCCCTGGACTTGAAGTGGGAGCCACTGTGTAGATAAGGATTACCAAGGACTAATTTTTAATGGTTCTTATGTGTCAGTTGAATTGGTAGCTTCTTATAAGAAAAAATGAAATTCAGAAGTGAACACATGCTGTTTATGTGAGGGTTCATTCAGGGTAGTGCCAGGAAACAGGGAACACATAGACCATTGAATTAACACCTCACAGGCATGGCTTCCACGTCTCAGCTGCCTTCTAGATGTAGGGTTTGAAGAAAGGAATGCTCCACTTAGTCCTCCTTTAGCCCTTGCTTAGCACCTGAAGTGTCTCTGCTCTTCTGCCTGGGTAGGACCCCAGGTGAGCTTCCCTACCCACAATGATGAGATACCCATGGCCCCATATAACTGACTCTAGGCCTGGAAAACTCAAGGTTACCTTCATTTTTACATTTTAGTTTGTTTTATTTTTTCATACAAATGGAGATTATTAAAGCCTTTAAGCTACATAATTGTCATTGCATTAACAGGCTTTTATTTTGATGGTTTAAGCTCTCTTTATACTACCATGTTAATGACACTTGGCAGTGGTGTTTTCAGACAGACTTCTTGAACACAATCTAATTAGTGTCATTAAATCATCAGTGAATTTGAATAGAATTTTATAATTGGAATGGGAGTAGTTTTTAAAATATAACTTAAATTGTTTTGAGTAAATAAGGTTCTTTATAAAGCCGTCAATGCTCAGAATCACACATGTCCTTTCTACAGCATGTCCTTGCTGCCCATGGCCAGTTCTGTACTGTGCTCTCTTCTCAGAATTGTCTCCTCTCCCTAGACTTGATCCCAAGTGACTATGATTGGAATAAGGGCAAAAAAAACATGGTGCCAAGAAGGCTTGTGCCTGGGGAATTGTTAACTCTTTCATACCAGGCTGGGGTAGACAATTAAGATGGCTGCCTAGAGTAGCCAGTTGGGATTTTGTTGTGTTCTTTTTAATGTTTAATTTTTTTTTTAATCAGATGAAATAGGGTACATTCAGGGTGGTATGGCTGTAGACTTTTTTTTAAATCAAATAAACATGTTTCTAATGTTTCCAAGTGAAAGGTAGTGTTAGGTTAGTATTGTGATTTGGATCTGGAATGTACCCCAAAGGTCTCAGGTATTTGGATGTTATGGGCTGTCTGTGGAACTATGTGCTGTTGTGAGAGGTTGGGTCCTGGTCTGGAGGGTGGATTCTTGTTGTGTGAATTAGATTATAGGTGTGTGGATTGGATTACAGACGTGTGATGAGGACTTGAACACTGAGGTTGGACTCAGAAGGGGCGGGTCGCTGGGGTGGGACCTGAAAGGACATATGCTGCTTCTTGCCTTCCTTCTGGGACTTGACTTGGCTTCCGGTTTTGCTGTGCTGTGAGTTGCTGCCGCCTCTGCTGTATCTTGCCACTATTACCTGCTACCCATGAGTGGACTGTGGCCTTCTAAAACTGAGTTCAGCTGTATCTCCCTTAAAATTGTGAATGTTGGGAATTGAGTCACAGAAACAAGAAAGTAGGACAGTTAGCAACCAGCAGTAGGCCTTAACCCTGTACTGCCCACGGTCTGAATCTAGACTGAGGCCCAAAACCAGCCTCATACTTCCGTGTAGACTTCATGCATGATTTTCTCTCCCTGAGGAGGACTCAGTTCACTCCCCTGCCCCCTAGGCGCAGGTATATACTGTCATATCTCTGGACCTCACTGTACTTCTCCTGCCTTTTTGGATAAAAGAACTCATGCTTATGTCATGATGATTGTGTGTACCTGTCACTTACAGCTGAGCCCCACAGGGCTGGATGGTTAGCCTTTTTTACGTAGCTCTTGTTCTTCCTAGGGTTCATAACTTCCCTCTTTCCCATTTACTGGGTCTCCTTTGCTCCTGATTTAAATCCAGTTCCACAACAGAGAGGCTATGCCTCTCTGGTGAGTGACACCAAGACTGGCTCTTCAAGGCAAACTTTATTGGAGAAGAGACAGAGGTCACCATCTGGGGCATGCTGGCTATTGGGACTATAGTTGCTTCTGCCTCTGGTGTAAGGGAGGCATTTAAAAAGAAACTAAGAACACTTTAGCAGATTTGAAACAAAGACTCTTGAGAGCAGAGGCTTGCTGTAGGATTGGCACAGACTCCTTAGTGAACTCTGCTTTTTTAACTAAGCTTCTTTTGCGATAGAGGTAGCACCCTCTCAACCTTGGGGGCAGTGCCGAGCATACACCTGGATATCCTGTCTTTAGTTGGTGTTATGATTTGAAGCTGCACTGTCGCCTAAAAGCCTTCTGTATTTGGAAGATGATTAGATCATGAGAGTTAATTATATCAGTGAAGTAATCCATTAATTTCTTATGTTGTTCAGAGGTAGGGCCTGGTTGGAAGGAGTAGTACATGACCTGGACGGGTCTGTCTTCCGCACTAGCTCTACCCTTCATTCACTCTTCTCTGACTACTGTGTGATAAACAGCTTTTTTCTGGCTAGGCCCTGTACTATGCCCTTCTGCCATTCCCAGGCACTCAGGAATGGACTGAGACCTACCAAACTGTGAGCCAAGATAAACCTTTCCTCTTTTAAATTGTAGTTGTCAGGTATTATCCCAGCAATAACACAGTGATGAATATAGTTGGATTTGAAAGTGTCTTGGGACCTTTGCTTTCTGTTCTGCCACTTATCCGTTCTGCATTTCTGCAGTGGGTTGTTGACAACTAACTGCATTTCTGTGTACTTATTGTTTGAATGTGTTTCTACTCAGTTTTATTTTCTGTTTTTTTTTTTTCTTTTATAATGCTGGTCTCCTTCTTACTTTATAAATAAAGGGCATTCTCTGAGTTCACGGCTAGTGTGGGCAACATAGTGAGAGCGCAACCCTGTCTCAATGAATAAATGAATGGCATTATTTCAGTG
Source organism: Ctenodactylus gundi (assembly GCA_004027205.1). Taxonomy (NCBI): domain Eukaryota; kingdom Metazoa; phylum Chordata; class Mammalia; order Rodentia; family Ctenodactylidae; genus Ctenodactylus; species Ctenodactylus gundi. Next base: position 383,858 of record PVKB01000199.1, read on the forward strand.
TCCATTTGGCTGTTATGTCAAAAGCATGTTGTCATTTGACTGTTGGTTTGTTAGAAAATATTTTCCAGTTGTCCTCATTAATAACTCAAAATATTCTTTTTAAACAGATTAGAAAAGCTCTCTATCCCCTAGCGAGTGCTCCCTTGTGCATCTGTGTTTCTCATGTGTTCTCTGTCTTTGTGTGGCACTGTGTAGCTTCAGTGGGAATTCCTGCAGCACTGAACAGTGGCCGTACCCAGCCATCTCCCCACGCTTGTTCCTTCACTTAGGTTTTCTTAGCTTGTATTGTTTTTTTTAATTTCAGATGAACTTCAAAACTGTTTCTGAGGAAATCGCCAAAATTGTTCTGGAAATTTATTGGAATTGCAGTTTATAATCATATTGTCATATTGAATTTCTACTTCAGGAGCATGATGTAACTGTCTAATTTGAAGCTGCTTCTGTCTTTAGAAAATGGCTTGGTTTTTATTTTTTATATATAATGCTCATAGATTATACATAATTATTCTCGAATTTCCTACTATATTTCTTCTATTTAGACAAATCTGTTTCTTCACTATCCCCCCCCCCCCCAACCCCGGCTTGGTTACTGCCAGTTTATAGGTGAACTCTGAATGTCATTATTTCATGTATTTATAACCAATGGACAGAATTTTCTACTAGTCATAAGAGATTCTAATTATTTCTTGTTTTCTAGGTTAACAAGTTATCTGCAAATAATGTGTCATCTTTTTATATTTAGTTGCACTAGCTAAATTTTTCAGTAACCATGTCAAGATCTTGATAAAACTAGGACATCGCCTGATACTGTGTGAGGGTTCTGTCCATAGTAAAGTGGATAAGTTCCTACATGAGATTCTGGTTCAGACATTTCTCTATCCTTCACTGTGAGCCAAGCCTACTGTCTCCTTGAAGGGCCATTTTCTTGCCCCAGTTGTAGAGCTTGGAAGACTATGAAAGTTCATGCTGTTAGTGGTCTCTTAAGTTTATATGGTTTTGATAACACATGAGAATCACGTTTCTGAAGTATGAATGGGCAATACACGTGAAGCATGTATGAGCCTAGTTTTATAAGTCTATAGATACAAACACAGTTTACATAATAGAAGGTTGCAGGAATGTGCTTCAAACCCTAACAGCTTTCCTGGCTAATAGTATCCTAGTAATGTTTTCGTTTTGTCTTATTTGGAACTATCATTAGATTTGGATTTTTCCAAAGAGCTGCTCTTAAGATATGCTTAATGGTAAACCACCAGAGTTTGGTGCTCAAGGCTTTGTGCTGTCTCATCATGCTCAGAATGAAGCATTGCTGTCTAGCTGGTGGGGCGCTACCATGTGGCCTCCCTGTCGGTCCTCTTGACAGAGAGCATAACAGCACAAATACAAGAGAGGAATATCCACTGTGGAGGCCTACTGCTGCTGACCTAGCTGGCCAGATGCACCACTGGGGACCCCCTGAGCCCAGGTGTGGTCTTAGCTACTTGATCATTTTAATGTATACAGACAAAACATCCAAATGAATAAAAACAAGTCAGTTGAATAAAAACAAGGGCCATGTATCTCTGAAAGAATATTGTCTGCATATGTTGGAGAACACTATTAAGGGGAGAAAAGAGAGTGGGCACCTTCTACTTCTCTGATGTACGCAGTGTTCAGGAGAATCAGCAGTGATCTGATTTGCCTTTGGACCTTGGGGATGGCTCTTGATTTGTCCCTCAGTGTGAATACAGAGACCACTTGTATTTGATTTAAGGAATGGTCATTCTGTTGTTTCTGTAAGAAAGATGCTCAAGTAGGGAGCTGTGTCATCATCTCCACCTTTCCTAGACTAACAAGGGTGACCAGGGATGCTAAGCTCAATAGGAGTCACAAAGTGACCATATTCCTAGCAAACATGTGTAAGAAGTCATTGGTTTCCTTACGCGCTTCCTCATTGGCTTATTTTCTCCTGAGTAATGAAGAATTTGGGCCCACTGTCAGCTTGTGGCTGCCAGTGGCTCCATGATTCTAGAAGCATTTCACTTGTGTTTTAACCTCAGTGCCTTGTCTCAGTTACTTTTTTGTCACTGTGATTCAGTACCCAACATATACAAATTAGAGGAGAAGTTTATTTCAGCCCACAGTTTCAGAAGGTCACAAGTCCTTTCATGAATGGGCAGCTGGAAAATGGTAAAAGCACATGGCAGAGGTGGAGGTGGAGACTGCTCCTCTGAGCGTTGCAAGCAGGAAGTCAGGTCAAGTCAGCTCTCAGAGGAAGGAAGGAAGCAGCATATATCCTTCCAAGTTCCATCCTAATGATCCACCCCTATGGGTCCAGTCTCACTGTTCCACACCTTCCTGGTTTCAGCCCCCTACAACACCATTAAACCTATAATCCAACCCACATGCCTGTCTACCGCCACATGCCAATAATCTACCCCTCCAGACTTGGCCCCAGACTCCTAACAGCACATGCTTCCTTAGATAATCCATAGCCTTCATATACATGAGATATTTGGGGCACATTACAGATCCCAACCACAATATGCCTCCAGAGACAGCATGGTAAAGGGTGGGGAGCACCAATATTTATTTGTATAGGAAAGGTCTCAGAACATACGCCTTTACCACTGTCCCTCAGATCACAGGGCAAGGGAGCCTCTAAGGGTAAGCATCTTGTATCTTCAGCTTCTGTGGTGCCTATGTACTTCTCTGTGGGCTCTGGTCAGTACTCTCCAGTTATTCTTTTACTTTCTATGGAACTGTCAACTGCTCAGTCATTCGAGGGCATCTCTGTGACAAAGGCTTCTTCACCAAGGTTGAGTCATGCAAATCTTCAGCCCACGTGTACTCTTCTAGTGGCACTTATTTTAGATACATCTGACTACTCAGTGCTAGAACACTCCTTGACCCAGGAGCTCTCTGCAATGTATCCATGACCATGGGGATGTACTGGAGAAGCTCAGATCTTTCAGAGTCTCCCTGTCCACACTGACTGCAAGAATATGTTTAGTGCTACCCGGCAGGGCCCTGGGTGGCCTCGCAGCTGCCCAGCTCAGATTCCCTGCAGACATCTCCAGGGCTCCTTCCTAGATACTAGACTATCATCACTGCTTTTGGGGCACTTTGGGCCCACGTGCCTAATTGTTTTCTCAGAATAAATCCCTTCTTTGGGAAATACGGTATGCACATTACCCATTTTAAAGTCTCTTGTAAAATTGACCTCCCCAAAAGGTTTATGCTTCCCAGCCGTATGTTCAGATTGTTCCTTCCGTCCTCCCTACCAGCAGGGTCTTACAGTTTCACTTACAATTCTGATTTGTATGTCTCCCCCCACCCCTTTTTGGCATAAGGTATGTCTGTTTGAGTATGTGTGTATGTGTGTGCTCTCATGGACCAGTGTGGCCTGTGCTGTGTCTACAGGTAGGAGAGAGTTTTAAGAGCTGTGTGGTTGATAATTTTTCTTTGTGACTTTCCTTTCAAAGGAGGGATATAGTGAAATCAGGCCTGATTTTGTGGTTCCGGGAAGTTGTTGCCTCAGGCTAGTCACCCAGGGCAAACTATTAGTGAATAATAAGACCCACCTGGGCTCCTCATCTGGAGTACTAGCTGTGCTGCAGAGGCTGTGAAAACCTGCAGGACCTTAATTCCCTACATCATCCCTAAGTGTAGGAGGACTTGTGCTGATTACTCGCACACTTTGGGCTCTCCATAACCTGCTTGTGTCCACCTGTTACCAAAGGCATTGATGATCATTCTGACATTTGTTTGGCTCTTCCCTGTTTGCTGCTAGGTGTTTGTGGCTTGTGAAGGATTACCAGGCTTTACGTTATGTGCTCCTTTCATGGTGCTGCTTTCTGCTGTAGGCAGTGGCATTTGCATAGGAGAAGGAACTTTCTGTGTGTTTACAGGGGCAGAAGTTCATGTTCTGCAGCGACCCTCTTCTTGGCTGTGGATAAGGATACTAGCAATGTGACTCTGCCCCTCCTACCTCTGACTAGCTCCTACCAGCAGGTACCTGACTTACCAGGATCTTCTATGTACTGGGACGATGAAAGGCTGGGCCTTCAGACCTAGAGGGGAAAGACAGAAGTGCCATTTTTGAGGATGGATACCAGATAAGCTTGATGGGGAAGCTAGAGTTGGATACTTTGATACAGGACCGGGCCTACAGGGATGTTTCATTCCAGGGAGTGCACAGCCACCCTAAAAAGTGTGTAGTCTCCCCACCAATTGAAGTTTGCTATACTACACTAGACCTCTTCATCCTTTTCCTTTAAACTGTTGCCTTCCTCCCCCTCCAATGCTCCTGTCCCCTGCACGCGAGTTACCCACATCCCAGGAACATCTACCGATATCCTGTCTACTGGGTACTGGACATTCACAGTTGTCGCAGGCCTTCCTCTTGTGGAACTTAATGCTGAAGTGTGCTCCTGCTCGTCTCGCCACACCTATATATCTAGTTTCCTGAGGGAACAGTGAATGAGAGATCCAAGGGGTGATAGTCATCACTGATTATGTGATAAGGGATAACGGAGGGTTTATTCTCACTTCGCTGAAATTAAGGTGCCTTTTTAAAATTAGAGCTAGTTAATCTAGCAAGTTAAGATGGAAAAGGTTCCATATCAATGACCCCACAGAAGATGACATTTTATTCCCAAATGCTCCATAAAAATTATGATGAAATAGCACATGTTCTGCTGGTCAGCAGCCAGCCCCACATCCAGGGATGACTGCTTGTTTATTTTCCTTACTCTGTTAAAAATTGTACTCTGGCAAATTAGGGTAATCGGTCCTGCCCCATGCTTATATCAGAAAAATAACTGAACTAATGCCTTAAAAGCTCCCTGAGTATTTTCAGGAAAAGCTACAAAACAGACTGAACTACAAGGCTGTATGGCCTTAGTGTGTCGAACACACAGGTCCAGTCAAGATAGACACAGCTCACCTCTGCGGTCTAGCTGCCTCCTGTCTTCTGTTCACCGTACAACTGTACTGGCCTTTCAGACTTTATGTAGTTTTCGAGAATAATAGTGCATGTACATCTGCATGTTTTATCTCAAGTGTTACCTTTTCATAGTGTCACAGCGCAGTGGGAATCAGGGATGACAGGAATGGGCCTTGTCTGAGTTGAGAGGTTTTAGGGTCTCCACCAGAGAGGCTGCTGTGGGACAAGCACGGGCTGCACCCTTGCTGCGTACTCTTCAGTTTGACCAGAGCTCTCTGTGGCGAAAGTTTGTGAATTAGCATGAGAGGGTGAAAGACCTCATGTGCTAGCTCAGGCATTAGGCACAGGAGCACTGAGTTCACACTGGTCGAATAGGCATGTTGGCCCATGTCCAGAGGTGCTGCAGGTGCTGCTGCCCTACCCCAGCTGGCCCGCACCTGGTGCTCATGTTAACAGGGAACAGCCCTTTGTACTCTTCCTTCTGCTCGTTAATGTATGTTATGTGCAACATCTCACCAATCTGGAGTGATCAGCTAGCTAATCAGAGAAGAAAAACAGGAGAGTCAAAGAGATCTTCATTTTAGACCAGGTACCATGCTGAACGGCAAGGAGAAAGAATTTTGCAGAGGTGTTTCTACGAGAGGAAGGTAGGCCTACTAGGGCCCTGCGTCTTGGGAAGGGGCTGGGGGAAAAAGTCTGGTATCAGCCCTGAGTGAGGTTGTAAATCAGGGGTATCAGTCCTGTGCAAAGCCTAAGTCATAGGTTGCTTTGTATAAAACATTCTGAGTGCCTGCTAGTCATACTGTGTGGACTAGAAAGTTCTCTCCCTGTCTGCTAGAATAGTGAATGAGTACCTGCCCTTAACTTCTGTCCTTTCAGCACAGCAGAATTTTATTCGACTTTTAAAAACTCTGGTACATCAAGTTCAATGTGAACATTATGTTCATATAAGTCCAACTTAAAGGTGTTTCTGTGGAGACTAATTAATGCATAGAAGGTAGAAAGATGCTTACAGTTGGTTTTGGGGTTGATTTCTTTGATAAATCCAGATATAATTATATGACCAAACTAGAAATCATGGGATATGGATGATTTTTAATGTTATCCTTATTTTCACATTTGCTATCACCTGTAGTCAAGAAACACTTTTGGCTTTTTAAAAAGATAACTGTTACAAGGACCCTGCTATTGTTGGGACCCAGGCATGTGTGACCATTGAGTATCTGTGACCTCCTAAACCCAGCCATGACTCTGTAGGCACCTCAGACACATAAGACTCCAGGACACACACATATACATGCTCCAATACAGGTACCTGTTGTGTCTATCCTAGTGAGTGTGTGGATCATGAAGTGACCTATGGGTTCAAAAAACGCGACTCCTTACATTCTCTGGCCTCACCATTAAGTAGTTTATATTACCTCAGGCTGGAGAGGTTAGTGTTTGAGTACACTCAGCAGTCCTTATCTTAATTAAGTGTGGTGGTGTTAATGTGCTTTTATCAAACTTAAGCTTGACTGTGACCTCTTCTAATGACTGATTGATCAGTAATTATTAGAAGTTAATAAGACTATGAATTGGTTGACAGACTGAGCTCTCTGGACTACAAAGTTCTCTCCCTGTCTGCTAGAATAGTGGATAAGTACCTGCTTGTCCTTAACTTCTGTCCTTTCAGCACAGCAGAATTTCATTTGACTTTTTACAAATCTGGTACATCAAGTTCAGTGTGAGCATTATTAATTACATCTATACATATTAATAAAATGGGATAATGAAAAAAATCTGGTTGGGTTTTCATTTTCATTCTGTCTGTTAAATTCTGGGGAATTATGTTGTGCATTTGGACACCAAAGTAGGAGCCTGGCCCTTCTGACCCCTGTGGCTCCTTGGGTTCAGGTGGCTGCTTCGTGGTAAGCCTCCCTTCCTCTTTCTGGAGCAGTGTCTGCATAGGAAGAATGACATTCTTGTACCTAAATCCCTCCCTTAGATGTCTGAGAGATATTTCTGCTTGGCCCTCCTTCAGGCTAGCCCAGAGGGGAGAGGAGCCTACACATTCTGCCATAAGCATGCAGCAAGCCTACATTGGTGGTCATAGTTTGCTTTCTTGTCTGTTATGGCCAGTTTCTTCTGCTTTGCTGAAGGTCATTTTACTGATTGGTACCCATTTTGCATGTCTGGGCTTTAGGTGGTATTTTAGGAATGGAAGAATGAAAATGTTTACCTTATAAAATCACACAATTGCAGTCATTTTTTTCTTTGCATTGTTGATAGGATGCGATTTGAAATTCATGATGTCACAGACAATGCTGTGTAAGTGGCATCTTGCGTTTATAATTGAACAAAACTCTGGACAGTCTGTAGTTGGCTTCCTTATTCCATTTAGTGTTGTAGGCAATCGTGGGACCTGGGAAAGTAGAAAGCCATCATGGGACATGGGGCCAAGAAGCTGACTGATGGCCATGGGGAGACAACCCTTTGCCTTCTTTGCAGCCTGGCTTCTTATGAAAGCAGGATTTTGAAAGATATACGTAGAGTACCGAGGCCTGGCTTTGTGGGTTGACCTCCAGGCTTGAGGGACAGTGGGGAAGGGCCTCTCAGGTAATCTCCTGAAGCTGCCTCAGTAAGTGCAGCTTGGTGCACCTTTTTCTGATACTCATTGTCGCATTGTATGTTTTCCAAGTTAGACCTTCATGGAGGTAGAGTCACTTGGTGCTGACTTCTTTTACCCTTCTCTGTGCACTCTTATGCTAAAACCAGCCCTGTCGAAGTTGCTTATTTTATAGTTTATCTGTGCTTTCCTGTGTTGTTTGATAATTACGTACTGGTGGCAAGGCAGTATTCTTTTCCCTCATGCAAAGGCCCATGGCTTCTGTGTGATCATATAGGGGTTGCTTGTGGCTCACAAGGCTGTGGGTAAGGTGGGTACATGTTTCTGTGCAGGCTTTTCCTAGATTTGCTTCCACATGTTTGGATGTCCACCTGGGCTGGGATTGCCGGTCTTAGGGTAGGTGTGTCTGACATCTTGTTAAAGCCCCCGGCAGTTGTTGCAAGTGGCTGCACTGTTTCAGTCCTCCTTTAGTTTGTTTTCAGTCTCCTTGGTTGCCAACTTTTCTTCCTTTGTGTTCTTTTCCAACAGTTCAGCAGCATTCACTCTCTTCATACTACTACAAGGGTTGGGGAGGTGTGGGCATCAGGTGCCCTTCTTTTTCTGTGATGGACAAGCTATGCAGACCTAGTGTTACCCACAGAGGCACCAGGGCAGCGGGGAGGGTCAGCTGGTTGCTGCATGTTGGTGGAATGCTAAAGCCTCTGACACTTGTGCTGTCCTTCTGCCCACAGCAACAGCAGGAGATGCTGGCCATGAAACACCAGCAGGAGTTACTGGAGCATCAGCGCAAGTTGGAGAGACATCGCCAGGAGCAGGAGCTGGAGAAGCAGCATCGTGAACAGAAGCTGCAGCAGCTCAAGAATAAGGAGAAGGGCAAGGAAAGTGAGTTTCAGGACATGGAGCTAGGCAGGGCGTGAGAGAGGGCAGAGAGGACGAGAGGCAGGGGCTCAGCTGGAAAAGGGAGAGAGTGAGAGCACTGGATGCGAAGAGACTTGGAGGCGTACGGAAGGAGGGGGCCAGAGAAAGAGAATGCCTAAATCAAGGGCCCACCATGGCTATTCTTTCCCTGTTATCTGTGATAGACTCCCCAGAAGCAGCTCTGGAGGGGATCCTTCTCTGATACCACATCGAAATTTTTGTGACTATTTCAAGTCATCTGCTGCCAACCCTAGAAATGAACCAAATTACCGGCTTTGTAATTACCAGGCTGTGGAATTTCAAATTTACACCGAAGTGAGGGGCATGAGTAGGACTTTTGGTTTGATAGAAGTGGTTAAAAGTCTCCTTGGCGTGGCCCCTTGTTAACTTGACTATTACAAAACTTGATACATGCCTGGTGTGTAGTGCTTTCCATCTGTAAGGTCTGCCCTGCGCTCTCAGCACAGTGTCGTTTTGATAACATTCTCTAGCTAAGACCTTAGAAGTGGGTGTTAGCCTGAGGATTAACCCGCACCTTGGAGCAAGACACAATTCCAGGGGGCCAGTGGCTCACTTTCAGTGTTTGCTTTTTTGACCTCAGATCTGCCTTAGGGTGGCTCTGCTTATACATGTGAAGGCAGCAGGGTTGGTCTCTTATCAAAGGGAAGAAAGTGCTTGACATTGCCAGGAGAGCATTCTATTTGATTTTTCCACTTTGGAAAGACTACTGGGACAAACCTCCAAGAAAGAGGCACAGTGCCACCCCCACTGAATGGCCAGCCAGTAGTCTGAGAGCCCTTTGGACTGGGGTGTCTTGAGAAGTTGTTATATATGACAAAGCTCATTGAACCCCAGGGTCCTCAGAATGCTGTTCCTGTGGTGATGAATCTGCTCCAACGATCCTTTTCAGTTTTGCTTGGGAATACCCTCGGCTTGAATGCACCAAAACCCATCATGAAAGCGAGGGAAGTGTGCATTGCAGGCTCTGTGTCTGCCCAGGCTATCATTACTCAGTTGGACTTCTTTGTTCCTGAAGATAGTCAAGATTCATATTCCCATCAGGTGGCAGGATTCTGGCTGAGGAACAAAAGGAACAGAAGTCTTTACACACCCCTTTCTTCCAAAGGAGGGGACTTGACTGGTCATTAGCCACTGTTAGGTTTACAGGTGGTTCTTCTAGACCCTACGTGCTGTAGATCTCAACAGATTGGGGCTGGTGCCCCTCTATGCTGCTTTTTCCTGAATACTAGAGGTCCTCCAATCCTGCGTACCTTCAGGAACACACGTGTGTGCTCCCGAAACGCTGTGCAGTTCTGAGAACATATCATATAGTTACTGTGTCTCTGGATATTTTTTAAGAAAAATGTCTAACTGATTCTTAAAACTTTTTAAGAGCCTTGCCCTTTAAAATTCTTAATATTAAACATAAAAATAATATTTGAAAAATACATGTGGTGTACAGGAGCATGAAACACAGTCTACTGGTATTACCTGACAGATGAAGAAGACACTCTGGTTGCCTGTGAAGGTCCTGCTTGTACTGTCCTGACCCTAGCCGTTTGCCCCGCTCAGTGCCTCTACAGACAGGCGTGCTCTTCCCAGGTTTTTATTACAGCTTTGTCATCTTTGTATCCTGCAATAATATATATATGGAGAGAGAGAGAGAGAGAGAGAGAGAGAGAGAGAGAGAGAGAGAGCACGCACTAGGACACAACCAGCCACTGGAACCCCTCCTTTCTTCCTAAAGATTCTACCTGTCCTGACTTCTAACACAGATTAATTTTGCCTGCTCTTGAAATATATGTAAATGGAACCATTAATATAAAAGCTTCTAAGTTTTGCTTCTTTCTTTCAAAATTAAGCTTGTAAAATTTATATCCATTTTGTATTTGGCAAAAGTTAATCATTCACTGTTACTTCTGTTTGTATCTCATTTGTAATTGCACCAATATAACCATTCAGTTTGTAGCTGATAAAGGGGTGTGTGTGTGTGTGTGTGTGTGTGTGTGTGTGTGTGTATCCCCTCTTTGCTCTGACTTTGCCCTTGCTCTGACACCCACATTGCACAGCAATGGATGTGATCTCACTCATTCATTTTCCTGGGGGTGTAGCATCTGTTGCTGAATATCATGGTTTGTTTCCCTGTTCTCTGCCTGTTCTCTGGGTGTTTCCCATTTGGTGTATTCCTAGCAGCTCTGGTAGCAGGGAGTGCTATACTGGCACATCCATGTCTCAGCCGCTTCCCACAATGGCAACACAGGCTACAGCATATGCATTTGCTAGTTTTGCAGATTACCAGTTCATTTCAGCCACAAGAGCAGACCAGTAGAAGACAGGTACTAATAGACTATTGCAAGGACACACCATCAGTAACTGTGGGACTGGTGAAGTACGTCTGGAACGTGTACAAGTCTGCAGATGGTCTTGCCATCAGATGCGCCTTCAGATACACTGGTCTTTAGAGGATCCTGTCGTTGCTTAAACAGGACTTGAAGTGGATAGGTCTTCAGACAGACAGGACTCCAGATAGTGAAACCTCTAGATGGATAGGCCTTCAGGTGGATAGGCTGTCAGCTATCTAGACCCTCAAACAGGTTTGGCCATAAAATAGTCAGGCCTCCCAAAGTCCAAATCTTCAGATGAGCAGATTGTCAGATCTGCAGACCTTTATATGGCAAGGCTCTCAGATGGACAGGCTTTTAGATGCTTAGGCCATCATAGATCAGGCCTTCAGGACAGGCAGACAATAGCTCCTGGACATAGACAAGCTTCTGCCCGCAGTGGATTTCTTCAGTATAGTAAAGCCTCGGTTCTATTTAGAGAGGTGGTAGAGTCAAGCCAACCCAGCAGACCACAAGTAGATGCAGTTTATATTTATACTTTCCTCACATCTAAGAGGACTCTCCTTGTGGCACCTAGTTGAGTATTTGATTAAATACTTACGGGCTGAGTCCACCAGTGACAATATCAAAATACTTTCTCACCAGGTGAATCCTAACTGTTTTCCATGCTACTTGTACCTGTTCAGATTTAAATGAGCTGGAGTTTGCTCCCCAGGAAGCAGGAAGGGGAGGGCAGGAGCAGAGCATTTATCTCAAGAACAGTGTAGTACAGAGGACAGGAACCACAGGGACCTTAAGAACATGTAACCCTTGCTACTCAGATCAGGCAGGCAGTGAGCCAGCAAGAGAGCTGAGGATTTATCTCTGAGACGGAGAGGAGGCCAGAGTGAAGAGAGCAAGGGGCCAGATTCCCCTTTTGTGAGAAGGTAGGGTATAATGGGGCCTATGAAGGCTGCAGTCCAGGGCTGAGGGTGGGAACCATGCTAATAAGTGAGACCTGGCAGGTTCCCAGTGTGTCTGGCAGGGGAGTCCACTAGGACTTACCAGTATTGTATACTGAGCTGCTAGCCGATGCTCAGTGGTCTGCCTGAGAGCAGAGAGGAGGGAGGAGCTGCCGTGAAGTTTAAGTTCACAGGTTTTCTGTACATTCTCAGGTCAGATACTAAATCTAGCATTTCAGTCATTGTATTGCTTCTGCAGTCACTATAGGGTGTATGTGGGATGGTGACCAGTGAGGGAGTTACAGCCTTAGCTGCTATGTTCAGTGTCACTCCTCTGCCATATGCAAGTGCAAAGTGACGGGAGAGCTTTTCTCTCAGAGCTGCCTTATGCTTAGGATCCATCAGACAAATCTCAGAAATCTTTCATCTTCAAATACTGAAAATGGCTAGCCATCCATAAAAATTATTTTAACAAGCTTATATTTTAATTTTAATCTAACACATGTACAACTGCATAAGATGCTGTGTGCCTAAAGCATTCTCATAAAGCCTGTTATTTCAAGTTACTCAAGTTTGTGTGTGTGTGTGTGTGAGATACAGACACAAAGAGTACACATACTTAATTACTAGTGAAATGTTAAGAAATGCATGCTCCTGTGTAACTTCCACCTAGCAAGCTTCTAGCACTGGGACATGACCAGCCACTGGAACCCTTCCTTTCTTCCTAAAGATTCTACCTTTCCTGGCTTCTAACACAGATTAATTTTGCCTGCTCTTGAAATATATTTAAATGGAACCATTAATATATAAGCTTTTAAGTTTTGCTTCTTTCTTTCAAAATTAAACTTGTAAAACTTATATCCGTTTTGTATTTGACAAAAGTTAATCATTCACTGTTACTGCTGTTTTTATCCCATTTGTAATTGCACCAATATAACCATTCTGTTTGTAGCTGATAAGTATTTGGGTTTTTCCTAACCTGAGCTATTGCAAATAATGCTACGGAGTTAATTCTTCTGCAAGTCTTTTTGGGCATTCGGTTTGTGTGGTAGTAGGGATTGACCCAGAGCCATCACATTGAGCCATATCCTCAGCCCTTTCTCTTTCTCTTTTTCTTTTTCTTTTTTTTTAAGTCAGGGTCTGACTTAGTTACTTTCTCATTGCTGTGACACAATACCTTATATTCACAACTTGAAGGAAAAAAGATTTAGCTCATAGTTTCTCATACTGTCCATTCATGGATAGCTAGCAATCACAGAACCACATGACGGAGGCTGGGGAGCTGCTCACGGCATTGCAGATGGAAAGCCAAGTGAATGAGAAGCAAGTAAGTGTCTGGTGATTCAGGCAAGGCCATAGCCTCCCCAGGAAGATGCTGTAACAATGCTTCTTCTTTCTTTACTTAGTTCAAGCAGCCAGTTAGGCCCCCATACCCAGGGTGAGTGCTCCTCCCTCACTTTCTGACCCACAAGTCAGTAAAACAGTCCTTGCAAGCTCTGCCCTGGTGCTTCCTAATCTTGACAAGTTGGACCAGATCAAGACCCAGACACCCACCCCTTCTAACTGGGCTCCACCTCCCAACAGCACACAGTTCCACAGTTATCCCATTACGTTCAAACACATGTGACTTTGGGGGATGCTCCTGATCAAAGCCATGTTAGGGTCTCATCAAGTTACTAAGTTGCCCAGGCTGGGATGGAACTCAGAATCCCATGTGTGACCTCTCAGAGTGGCTGTTATTACAGCATGCGCCACCATGCCCAGCTTGATGCGTGTCTCTCGGTATATGCGGACACACATGAGGTAGAACTCTTAGGAGTTACAGTAGAGCTGTTGGGTCTTATGGAATGCATGCCTTTAATATTCATGCATGGTGCCTAGAAAATTTGCAAAGTAGTTGTAACAGTTCCATGTTCCCACTATTCACACATAAGAATCCCTGTTGCTGCTATGCTCACCAGTACCTATTGCTATCAATCATTTTTATTTCAGTGGCATGGGAGTACTTGCTGATGTCTGTACCTGCATTACCGTTATCAGTAAGATACGGTGTGTTTTCTTGTGCTCTTGACCAAGAGCATGTGCAGGTCTCTCACCCATTTTGTGTCTAGTGTGACCTGATTCCCCAGTGCTTTCCTTTGCATGTTATGTTTTAAGAAATCTTTCTCAGCTGGGCGTGGTGATACATGCCTATAATCCTAGAATTCTGGGATGCTGATGCAGGTTGCAAGTTTGAGCGCAGCTTGGGCAAATCAGCAATTTACTAAGTGTATTTCAGAATAAGAAATAAAAAAGAGACAGTGCAAAGGCTGAGTCCCTGATATGGCAAAGAAAAAAAAGAGATAGAAATCTTTTCCTTTTTCACGTGTGCATATATTCTCTCTGGTCATCTTCTAAAAGCTATATTGCTTTCTACTTACATGGAGATTTCAGTTCTTTCCGGAACTGCTGTGTGTACGATATGACATCATCGCTGCTTTTCAGGGTTTTTCCACGGGGATGTGCAGTTCGCCTCGCGCTCTCACCTCTCAGTGTGCGTGTTGTCGTGTGTGTTTCCTTCCATGCTCTCTCTTGGTAAAGCTGATCCCTTGAATGTCCTTGCACATCAGGACATGCAGTTTTAACTCTCGCCGCTCAGATATAAATTAGTGCCTGGCAGTATAAATCTTTCTACATTGTCTTGTCTGTTTTGGTATTTGAGATTTCATTGAAATTTTAGAATCAGTTGTAAATATCCACACAGACTATTGGAGTTTCCTGTAAAATTGCATTGATTGTATAAGTCTTATTGGGAAGACTTGATGTGTGTATTAACATAATATTGATTATTTCTAGTATTAAATGTTTGTTTTAATTCTTTTTAATTTTTCTTAACAAGGTGTTAAGTTTTATGTGCAGGAAACTTGTGTGTGTTTTAGATATATTTTAAGACATCTGATGATGTTTAACGCTATTGTGGATGACTTGATTTTTGTAATTTTGAAAGGCAGCTGGTTTTTGATTCAGATTTGTGTCCAGCAATCTTGTTAACCTCACATCTAATTATTACTAGATATATTTAGATTTTCAACATAGAAAATCATATATACAAATAATTGTGGCCTTTTTCTTTCATGCCTTTGCCTTGTATTGTTTGATTGAACATGCTAGAACTTCACCAGAGTGTTGAGATACCGTGGGGTAGAGCCCTCCTTCTCTGGTTTCTCCTTTGTCATTAGTATCATGTATTCCAGAGGGGCTTTCTTTATACTTTTTGTTCATTTTTGTGGTTTTGTAATGTTCTCTTTGTCAGATTATGACAGAGTCTCTTCCATTCCTAGTCTGTTCTAAGTTCCAGTGTGCCTAGGTATTGCTCTTGATTAGATGTTTTGGCATCATTTGGAGATGTTCAGATGAACATTCTCCTGCATTTTACTAATATTATAAATTGCATAGACTTACTAGAGTGTAAATTTGGACTTGCATTCTTGGGTAGTCCCTGTTGACTTGAATATGATCGTTTTCAGCACCCAAGCTTTTATTTGCTAGTATGTGTTTGTCACTGTGTCCATGCTAGAGCTTGTGCACTAGTTTTCTTTCTTGTAGTGACCTGTCAGGGTTTGTTATTGTAACTGTGTGGCTTTTAATTAGTTGATCGGTTTAGTCATTCTAAAGAACTAGCTTTTGGCTTTATGGGTACTGTCAAGTATTTTTTTTTCCATTTCACCAATTTTTACTAATCCTATTATTTTCTGTCCTCTCTTTTCTTTGGGTTTAACTTGTAGCTATTTTTCTGGTTTCATGACACAGATATTTAAATCATTAACTTTAGTATCCTAACACACACACATTTATAGTTGTAAATTTTTCTCTAAAATGCAACGCTAACTCCCTTTCTTAAATTTTGATATGTAGACTAACAATCTTTGTCTTTTAATTGGTTTAGTTCATTTATACGTAATAAATGTATTGGTTTATTTATCCTTAAATTTATTATTCTGTATTCCAACGACTCTGATTCTGATTTCTTTTTTATTGTTTTTTTCCCCGTTTTATTGATATGTGTTAGTGCAAAATGTAAGGTTTACATTGGTTTTGGGCATTTTGTGCACATACATATCTAGTAAAGGTAACAAAACCTTCCCCACTTCCTTTTGATCCACCCCATACCCACTCCCACAACCCACTGTCCATCCCCCATTCCCTTTATTCTTCACTTTAAGTTCTGTGAGATAATTGTGATCTGGGATCTGAGTTTCTCATATGACAGAAACCATTCGGTTATTTCACCTTCTACTTCTGACTCACTTCACTAAGCGTGATGTTCTCAAGTTTCTTCCATTTGCCTGTGAAAACCTCCACACTGTTGGACTTTATTGATGTATAGTATTCCATGATGTATAACTACCACAATTTGTGTATCCACTGGTCTGTTGATGGGTATTTTGGTGACTTCCATATTTTATCTGTTGTTAGTTGTGCTGCTATGAACATGGGTATACATGTATCTCTGTTATGTGTTGTTTTTAACTCTTGGGAATATTCCCAGGAGAGGTATCGCTAGATCAAAGGGGATATTTATTTCCAATCTTTTGAGAAACCTCCATACTGCTTTCCATCGTGGTTGTACCGATTTACTTTCCCACCAGCAGTGCAGGAGGGTTCCTTTCTCCCCACTGCCTCACCAGCACTGATTGCTATTTGACTTGTTGATATAGAATATTCTCTCTGGAGTTAATGGTATCTTAGTGTTGTTTTGACTTGCATTTCTCTTATGGCTAGGGATGTTGAGCATCTTTTCATGTATTTATTGGCCATTTAAACTTCTTCCTGAGTGAACTGCCTCTTCATTTCTTTTGCCCCTTTTTCCGTAGGATCCTTTATTTTGGTTGGCTTAGTTCTCTTCAGCTCCCTTTATATTCTGGTTATGAACACCTTATCTGAGGTGTTGGTGGTGAATATTTTGTCCCAGTCTGTTGGTTCTCTTTGTACATTGTTGATCGTTTCCTTTGCTGTGCAGGAACTTTTTAATTTGACATGATCCCATTTGTTAATAATGGAGATAATTTCTTTTGCTTTTGGTGCCTTTCTTATTAAGAAAGCCTTTGCCTACGCCTATGTCTTTTAGTTATTTGCTTTGTCTTCTAGAAGGTTCAGTGTTTCACTTTTAAGGTCTAGGTCTTTTATCTGCTTTGATTTGATTTGGGTGCATGTGACAGGTGTGTGACTAGATTCATTCTTTTGCATGTGGATGTCCAGTTTTCCCAGCACCATTTGTTGAACAGGCTGTCCTTTTTCCAGTGTATGCTTTTGGCTCCTTTATCAAAGATTAAGTATTTGAGAGTATTTGGGTTTGTCTCTGCATCCTCAATTTTGTTCCACTGGTCTGTCTGTTTTTGTACCAGTACCAAATTGTTTTTATGACTATTGCTTTATAGTAGTGTCTGATGTCTGGAACTGTAATGCCTCCTACCTTGGTCTTGTTACTCAGGATTGCTTTGGCTATTCTTGGTCTCTTTTGGTTCCATATAAACTTAAGGATTATTGTTTCAAGTTCTTTATTTCAAATTCATATGGAACCAAAAGAGACCAAGAATAGCCAAAGCAATCCTGAGTAGCAAGAGGGAGAAATTAAAACTTTCCATGATACAGAAACCTTAAAGAAATTTGCAGCCACTAAGCCAGCACTGCAGAGAATTCTGATTTCTTACTTTCGTGTTTTTGCCCTTTTTTAGTGTTCTGTTCTGCTATCTTGATAATTAATTCCTCTTTGCCACTCTTTTACTCATGGGATTGAAACAACCATCTTAAATCTGTTGATTCTGATCTAAATTAGTACTTTCACCTGGCCCAAGGCAATGTAGTTATAGTCAGATACCTTAGCGCATGACACACACACACACACACACACACTCTCTCTCTCTCTCTCTCTCTCTCTCTCTCTCACTCACTCACAGTCTTTACCTTGCATTTACATTTATATGGAAACATGTAAGACATTGTTAGTATTATTTTGTATAGTTAGGATTTGTACATCTATGCTGTTCGCATTACTCGTTTCTATGTGTTTGAAATGTCATCTGTGATTTTTTCCCTGAAGATCTTAAGGTGATGATTTTTTATCTGAAATGTGGTTTCATATTAATTTTTGAGTGTTGAATTCTAGGTTTGTATTCCCTGAAGGACAGAAAAGGGAAGATAACCATTCCTTTCTGGCTTCCTTTGTTAATTTCTGACTTTTTTGTTAATTAGCCATCAGTCCTGTTATTCTTTCTTTAGAGATAATCGTTTTTCTCTGCTGCTTTTAATATTTTATCTGTCTTTTTTTAGGTTTTGCTCTGATGTACTCAACAGGGGTTTCTTTTATTCTACTTAGGATTCAGAGTGCTTAAATCCATAGTTTGCAACTCTTAACAAATTTTTAGAATTGATTATACTCAGCTTTCATCACAACATAGCATTGCTTTTGCTCTCTTTCTCTCTGTCTCTCTGTCTCTCTGTCTCTCTCTCTCACTCTGTTGAATCTGAAATTTCATTTATACCTGTGTCAGGCCCTGTATCTGTATTCCCGAAAGTTCTTGTGTTCTAGGTTCGTGTTTCCTTTTTGTCCCTCTTGGCTTCAGTATGGTTATTTACTTTTAATCTGTCGTTTGTTTCCTTTATTTGTACCTCACCTGCGAAAGAAAGTGCTGCCGAACTCATCCTTTGGGTTTTTAAAATTCATTTGACATTTAATTCTAGAATGTTCATTTGGCTCATTTTTATCGATTCCCATAGAATTTCTCAGTTTCGTTTTTCTCGGAGTATAGCAATTATTTTAGAGTGGTCTTGTGGTTAGATTTTCTCTGCCTGTTGTTTCTCTTAATTTTTCGTCAAGCTGTGTGTCTCCTCGTGTTTCAGAATTGTGCATTGCACAGACAGCTGTAGAGCTGATGCAGGGCGTGAGGTGCTGGCGTATTCCTTTAGAATGGCTTCATTTTACTGTTTGTAGTTGGCCAGATGTATTAAGACATCTTGAGCGCGTCAGCCAGTCAGGTGCTGAGCTGATTCAGATTTGCGTTCCATGTCCTCCAAGAGCTGATCGTCTGGCCATCTTTACATGTGAGGTCTACCCTTTAGGGGAGGTGTGTGGGCCTTTCCCCCGAACTGAACAGTTCAGTTCTCAGTGCCCTGACCCTGTGCACTGCCCCATCTCCAAGCTGTCGGAACCGTCTGAGAAGAGACTTCCCTTGGGTAGCCTCTCTCCCATTCTTGTCTTTCTGACCTGGACTCTGCGTTCACAGGCTCGGTGCCCTGTCCCTTCCAGCATACATGTTAGCAATGTTGTCCAGATCTCTCAGTGATTCTCAGTAGGTGTAATTTATTTAACTTCTTTGAACGGCCTTAAACAATGATACTTCAAATGACCTGAAACAGTGATACTTCTATTACTGAGAACAAAACACTGGTAGTTCTTTGATTTTCCATGCATGTTCAGTTACTTTTTACTGTTCATGTTCTTCATTTTGTGTAAACTAAAGGAATATGTTCTGGTTTGGGGATTTGCCTCTATGTAATGTTTGGACTGCAAAATTAACATTTTTACTATAATTAATCCTCATTAAATTTGAAGTATTTCCTAAAAGGAATTAAGTAACTGTCAACTAAAATTGGTGCTTTAAATTTTAATATAAAGATTGCTATTATATCAGACCAATTCTAAGTTTTAATCAGAGTAGTCTATTTGTATTATTATGCCCACATTATTCTGTCCATTTTTTAATTTTTTGCTGTTTCAAAAAATTTTTCAGAGTATATAGCTCTTAGGTCAGTACGACCCTCTATTTCACTGTAAGTTCTTAATTATTTTCATAATTGAAGTTAACAGTTTTGTAGTCAATTATTGCATTGTTTTACTCTTGAAGTAGTAAATGTACTTTCTTTTTTTATTTGAACTGGCAGAATTTCAAGGTGGAAAGCGTGTAAGGGAAGGTTTTATACCACTTTAGATCTAGTATTTATGCCAGTGTTTGGAGGTAAACACCAAACCTGAGTGGTGTACCGCACCTCTGTCACACTGGTCAGATAAATGATGACTTACTCATTGATGGCTCTGAGAGGGACAAACTCCAGAAGATATGTGAAGTCAGATTGCATATCTTCTGGATGTCAGTCTATATATTCTATGTATACAGATCCGGGTTCCCAGGAAGGGGCAGTTTTGACATGCACTGCTCTCCGGCCTGGTGTTCTGATGAGTTGACTTATAAAGGAGTCTCATACCTAAAGTTCTTCTAGCCATTCTTATGTGCATCCAGGGCTGAGAACTAGGGTCTCTGGGAGTTCTCTTGCTCTATGCATGAGGAGTATTCCTGGGTGTGATTGGGCTCCGTAGCGTGCTCACTGCCCTGTTCTGTGGAGAATGCTTTCCACTTAGAAAGTCATCTCTTTGAATAGGAGCCTGCATGAGGGGCTTTGACCATGTGGACCCTGCCTGGCTGCCGCTGAAAACCAGAACTCATGCTTTGGGCCTGCAGGTGTACACCCCGAAGCTGGACTCTCACAGTGGACCTGGCCTGGACCTGGCTACTTTTCTACCTTCTGTGGTTTGCTTGTGCCCCAGCGTGTATCCTCTACTTTTATTTTCCTTTGGAGAAAGAAAAATAGTGGTTGTTTATCAAAGGATTAATGTTCAAATTTTAAATATCAACTAGTTGATCTGTGCCATAGCTAACCAACAAATAACAGTTTTTATGATTGCTTAAGAGCAACTCGGTCTAAATTACTTTCTTATAGCTCATCAGAATCTTTCAATAAAAATATCATCTTCAGGCACATGGAATGTGAAAAGATTTGACTTGAAAACATTTTGGATCTGTTTACAAGTCAAAAACAATTTCTGTGCTCTACACTAAGCCCTATCCACCCTCAACTGAGCCTGGAATGTTCTCTGCTGCTCTCCAGTCTCGTCACAGGCTGCAGCTCCGGTGGTTTCGCTCTGTGGATTTGGGTGGTCAGGTTTTATTATTAATAATAAACTGTGTACAGTTGGGTATTTGGCAAGCTTGCTTAGGCTCCGCAGCCCTCAGAGTGTGGTCTTGTGGTGAGAAGGCTGGGCTGGCAGGCCATGGTGGTGGACGCCCCTTCTGGGCTCTTATGTCAATGGGCCTAGGGGCACCTCGCACATGAAGAGGAGTCTTGTTTATGCCAACTTAAGGCACATTTGTGAAGAAGAGGCAGAAAACGTGAAGCATCTCCAGTTTGCAAAGATTGGAAAATGAAGTGCAAAGCATCCTCTATTTAGTTTTGGAGGTTTTTGTTTCAGTTGAACTTTTATTAACTATTCATAAAAATTGTTACTTTTATAAACATTTACAGTACTTTTAGTTTTGGACAGTTCTGCAGTTTTCTTTATTGATATCAAATAATGCTTTGAATTTGGTAAAAATGTGAATTCTTAGAGTTTGTGATTTTCAACACATGTAGCTGAGGCACACTATCTGTAATCAGTCAGGTTATATTTAGATTATTGACATTTAGGAATCTTAAGATCCATTGTCAGTGTCCCGAATCCAAGAGAAGGCAGGCCTGCACTCGGAGTGGGTACAGCTGGCACAGTACCATGCCGTGCACCACAGTTACAAGCTCAACCCTCTTGGCAGAGGGGGTGGCTGCTCAGGGAAAGCAATTCACTCTGTCTTAAAATGATGCATGATCTAGTGTGGTAGCACAGGCTTGTAATTCCAGCACACCGAGAGGCTGTGGCAAGAGGATCATAAGTTCAGTCCTAGCCTTTGCAATTAACTTAGGGAGACCCTGTCTTGGAAAAAAAAAAAAATCTTTTTAAAAAGCACTAAAGATGTAGCTCAGTGTGAAGGCCTCAGGTTCAGTCTCTGGTACCATAAATAAGTAAATGAATAGGATACACAGGTTGCATGCAATTCAGTGGTAGAGTGCATGCTTGGCATACACAAAGCCTTAGGTTCATTCCCCACGATGGTGTAAATTAATTAATCAATTAATTATAAATGCATAAAATGCAAAAGGCTGGGATTTAAAGATCAAATACCTGATACTGAAAGTAATTCTTTGTCCTAGTTAATGAAGTTGTGTCTCCCTTGCAGATTAGCAAGGGTAAGTGAATCTCAGGCAGAAGCCAAGTTGAACATCTGTGACACTCATCATGCATTGTGTTCCAGGCCAGATCACCGCACAGCCTGCTGGGGACCTGCTATTGGGCAGCCACAGCCCCTCTCCACCTGTTTGTCCCAGACAGCTTGGCTTCCTCTCTCCCAGCTCAGCTTTATTGCTTACTCCCTGGACCTCTCTTTCTCTCTCACCACTGATGTATGAGCAGCCATGTCTCTTATTCACATTGGCCTCCTTGCTGGCTACACCAGGGCTGGTTTTAGGAAAATATGAGATCCTCCTTGAAAATCTATTGAGTAGATGATGAGCATGTAAAAGAAGTTTGAAAAGAAAACAAAGAAAAAGAAATTTGAGAAATTTGCTGTCTACTTTTTGGTTTTTGGTTCTAGAACTTTGCTATAAATCAAGAAGTCTATGGAAGGAGTAACACATGCCAGCAATGGGAAAACAGAAGGGGATTATCATTTTTCTAAGTTCTCTCATGTCATAGTCCAAAAAAAAAAAAAAAGATTGCTATTGTGCTTTAAAAATTAGGAATTCATGGCTTGCTTTGCTGATGTGCTCTGCCAACTGTGCCTGCTCTGAGGCATGGGTATGAACTCCAATCTTGCCACCCCCACCAAGGGAGGGAGTTTGTGAGACACTGGCTGGTACCCCAGCTGGTTTGGCCATGGGGTGCCATGTGTCCACTTGCTGTTTCCTACAGACGGGACCATCAGCTCAACAATATAGCAGCCTCAAGCAGTGGGCCTACAGTGCAAGGATGCTGCTCCCCTGCAGGACCTGGGCCTGTGGCTGGACCTGTGCTCACCTTGTTTCTGCAGTGCCGTGGAGTTATGTTAGTAGCTGACAGCACCCCATGTCAGGAACCCATTTTCGGATAAGGGAGGCCAGGGGTATAGGTTGGTTTGCCAAAAGTCCTGGGGGCTTCCTCTTTTGAATGCCAGAGATCTGCTCTTGTCCTGCTTGGCCTCTTGCCTGTCTGCCTTCTAGGCAGTGGCTTGGAAGGGCCTGAAAGCTCACTGCGTCTGACTGGACATCTGTGCTGTCTTCACTGTAGGTAGCCCCATTGTGTCATAATCATTATTACATCATACAGCCTTTTGGTACCATTAGACCAACAACTTGTTGGTGTAAAGGTTGAAAGAAAGCTTTAGTTTTATTTCTTTTTGCAGTGAAGTTAGGTTTATTTTGTGTACCTAATTGGCAGGCTTGTGTTTGTTTTAAAAATACTCTTCTATGGCGTTTGCTCACTGTCCTCTACGGTGCAATGTTTTCTTTATTACTGGCTGTTACAACACTTTGTATGTTTAAAAGATTAACCCTTTATGGGGCTTATGTCTCATGTGTATTTGTGCGGAGTTGGTCTGTGGCTCTTAGAAATGCCTGTTGTAACTGTGTGTCTGGAGTGTTAGGGTAAAACGAATGTTCTCGTAGCATGTGGACTCCTGACAAGACCACTTGCAGATGCAAAGAGGGTTGTTAGGCTGAGAGTTACAGTGCAGTGCTGATGAGCACCAGGGTTACACATTTCAGTTTATTTTCATCTCTGTGTTGGAGATCACTCCCACATACTCTCTTCAAGAAGTTGCAGCCTGGGCTACTGTGCCTCAGCGGGTGTTCACTACAGTCAAAGTCTCCTTGACATGGTCCTTCTTTTGACAGCATAGTCTGGGGAACTCCAAGTGAGCTATTCCTCTTAAGCAGTAAGTTTTGCTTATGCTCAGATCTGAGGTGCCCATAGACCAGAGAGCCTGTACATTGTGCTGTCACCAGCCTGTGCCTTGCCAGCTGAGCTGTTTCCTGTGTCTCCTTTTTTGAGCTGTCTAGATCTTGTATCCTTGCTGGGCCCTGCCCCCATGGATCCTGTGCTGGCTGACCCTTGTCCTTCCACTGTGACATAACTGTGGTTGGACTGTGGTGTACAAAACTCAAGTATTTATATCTAACAAAAATTTCATTTGTAAATAATAAAGGTAGACAGGGAAGTAATTTCTCTGGTTATAATATGTTACCAAATTTTCAAAATATTCACAAAATCTCTTACAGCAAGATCCATTTCAGATATATCAGAATAACATGAAGAAACAACACCAGCAAATGAATGAAAACTGCATTGTGTAATAATAAGGATAAACTGAAGGTGATTTTTTTAATGAAACTTTTTTGTTACCATGCTGGAAATGAACCCAAGCCCTGCACATGGCTAGCCAAATGCTCTACCCCTAAACCATACCCACAGTCCTAAAAATGATCATCAAACTTTTGAAAAGGAGATTAGTTACAAAGCTTTAGGAAAATCGTGAAAGTTATGAAGGAAAGATCAAATAGCTTTCATAAAAACAAGAATACAAATGTCAGAATGTCTAGATTTTAAAAGGAAATGAGCATCTAGGACTATTTGTATACACATGTAGAAGAGTCAGTCAAAAGCCAGGACTTGGGTCTGATCTGCTCCAACTCAACCTGAGACTCAGCTGAACTTTCCCTGACTATCTCTGTGCCTTCCGCACAGCAACCAGAGAATGTGAATTCTAATATGTGATGTTCATTTAGGATTTTAAGGTGTCAGAGCTATTATGTAGTAGGCTCTCAATAAATTTATTATTTTAGGAAAAAGACATAGAACACAAGTGGATGAAACTTGTGCACATAGCCCGACAGCCACCACTACACAAACCCCAGAACTCCTAAGTAAAAGTATGCCAGGATATAAAGCTTATCACAAGACAGGAAAACAAATGCAAGCCCTACAACTGTCACGAATTCCTCTATAATACCCATGTGCCTCTCCATGTTGGGAGTGGTGTTCCCAAGGACTGGAGAGCTGATCAGGCGCCCTCTAGTGATCCATGGATGGAGGGACAAATGAGTCAGTATAGAGAAATGTTTTGGAAAGCCAAGGCTGTGTTGTTTGTGAGGTATTGTGTCACTTTACTAATCTTTCCTCAGGAAGTAATTCTCAACCAAGACAGTGTTATCTACTCATAAGTGGCAGTGCAGCATGGCTTCTAACAACAGCTAAGGTTGCTCAGGCAGGGCGTAATTTTGTATAACAACATGCTTACTCACTGTATAAAGTGTTTTTGGACCATTACGAATGCTACTTGAGTACTGTACAATATCAAGAAAAATATTGAAAATACTCCTCACTAGCATGATGGGTACAGATGTGCCTTATAGCCTGATGTAGCTCTGTAGAACACATCTTAGCATGAAAGATTCTTGTGTTCAGGGTGAATTTTGGTTTTTCATGGTTTCTTAGATCTGCTGGTTTTCTTTAATGGGTTGTTAAACAACACTCACCACCACCAGCAGCACCACAAGAACCCCACAGAGTACACAATTGATTCCTACCTCAGTCAGTGTACATAATCCTTTCTCTCAAGTAATGGGCCAGAGAGGACAGGCTTTGGCCCTGGAGAAGCAGTACTGCTCTGATACCTGTAGGTCCAGTCAGCCAGCCTCTGTGATGAATGGCATGGACCCTTTGCACAGGCATGTGTGGAATGCTGTGTTTGCACACAGCCTTTTCTTGCAGCACCTTCTTCGTGGACAGCAACATAAATGGGACCACCATGCTGCCAGTGTTTCGCTTGAAGCTGCTTGTTTTATGAGGATATCAGGCTGCCTTCAGTACTGGGTTTGTGTTAGCTGACAATAAGTCTTCCTGTGAATAAATAGACATTGTAAATAGAAAGCAGTCATGTAACCTCTGTTGGGAAGAAGTCCTCTGACAGAGGCTGCTCTCAGCCTTGGCTGTGCCCTGCCTAGTTAGCCTCCCCCCTTGCCCCAGTCTCCCAACTCTCTGGCCCCATACTGCCTCCTTTACAACCTTACCTCTCCATTCTCACTTGCCAGGTGCTGTGGCCAGTACAGAGGTGAAGATGAAGCTACAAGAATTTGTTCTCAACAAGAAGAAAGCACTAGCCCACCGGAACCTGAACCAGTGCATTTCCAGTGATCCCCGCTTCTGGTATGGGTAAGTGGGCCATGACCACCTGGACCTGCTTATGGACTCAGTTTGAGCCCTCCCTCCCTCGATCCCTCCCTCCTTCCTTCCCTCTCTCCTTCCCTCCCTCCTTCCTTCCCTCTCCCTCCCCTCTGTAGTCTAGGCTGGTTCTGAACTCACAGTGTGGCCTAGGCTAGCCTCAACTCATAGCAGTCCTCCTGCCTCAGTCACCTGAGTGGTGGGATTACACGTATGTGCCACCACACCCAGCTTATGTCGTGCTGGGAAATTGGGCTTAGGGCTTTGTGCTTGCTAGGCAAGCACTTTAATTGCTGAGCTAGCCTTCTAGCCAGAAAGTCGTTTTTATAACAAGATTATTTTGTGGTTCCTAATGTGCTTTGTACCTATACACATTGTAAGTTCATGTACACTGCACTCTCCCCAAAACATGCCCTTTGTATTTATATTACTCAGTCATGACACAAAACCTCTCAGAGAAGTGTGAGACGGGGTGCTCCACAGGGCGCAAGTGACAGTAGTGTAGAGCAGTGACTGCCCATTGGACGGCTCCTTAGAAATGCCGGCAGTCAGCTCACTAGGAGCCCATACCTTGACATGGTATGCAGAATAATCCTCAGCTTGGGCTCTGCTGTGCAGAGGGTTCATGGTCCCCTTGTAGGCAGAGAGTTTCCATGACTGCTACTAGACAGATAGAGCAAAGGAGAATAGTGGAGTTGGTGGTTTGATGGTGGTGGCCATGGAACTCAAACCAGGAACGGCAGGGCAGGCCAGAAGCTAGGAAAGATGGGAAAAGAGAATCCATGGAACAAAGGGCGTAAAAGGTGCTCCTAGATCTGTTGGCAGGCCAGTGAGATTATCATCAGTGCCAGGGCAGCAGGAAGAGTTCTTTCAGATGAAGACCTATGGGATCAAGGTCAGCTTTGAGGTCTACAAAACCAGGATAAGAAGATGTAGGGCTTAGGGAGGCACTGTGCAAGAAGCAGGAGTTGCAGTCAATCGTGTTGGAGCCCTTGGAGGATAGTCACGGTTGTGTGAATGGATGAGGACAGCTGGAGGTGGCTTCAGGACGTGAGAAAGGCTGATAAGAGACTGTAGGGACAGGCTACACATGAGAGCAAGACATAGCCCGTGGATAGGGAGCATGCTTCCTGTTGTTAACGGGGCCTGGGAGAAGGGTCTCGGGCATCTGCTAGGCACTGAGCTCCCAGGTTAGAAATGAGGGAGAGGCTTCTAAGGAGGTGGAGTGGACCAGATGTGCCTGGGAGTAGGGAAGACCACATATTCCTGGGACTCCCTGGTGAGCAGGTCCCTGAGGGTAGCATCCAACCTGAATTAGCTCTGTTGTCCTGAGTTCGATGGGCATGGCATTCGGGGACAGGCTTGTCAATGATTTGGCAGTTGACTTGTTTTGTCCGGATTTGTCCATGATGTTTGGTTAGACACCATGGCGCACACACTTGCTGCCCATTGAGAGAGGTGGCATGCAGGGAAATAGAACCATGACCCCAGTGCCATCCTACCCCAATGATCAGATCAAAACTAATTAGATCTGAGTATGAAAACTAAACCAGTATAATTTCTAAAAGAAAATAGAGATGCTTTTTGACAGCCTTGGGGAGAGGTAGGCAAAGATCTCTTAGAACTCCAAAATCAGTGACTATGTCAAAACCAAAAAATTCAAAATGTTAAATTCCTTTAAAATTGAAAACTTGTGCTCTCTGACAGTTCTTTTTTAAGAAAATAAAAAGGTAAGTGACAGACTGGAAGGAAGTACAATGCATGTATCTGGCAAACCATTTCTAGAGTTCCTGCAACTCAATAATAAAACAATAAGCAGTTCATCAAAAAATACAGGCAAAAATGTGAACAGGTACCTTACAAAGGAAGGTATATGGGTAGCCAGTAAGCACATGGAAAGAGGTGCAGCATCACCAGGCATCAGAGACGTGCAGGTTGAAACCACCGTGAAATGCGGCTGCAGACCCACTGGGCTAGCTTAGCCTTAGGGGATGCTGGCCAAGTTTCCAGGGGTGGTAAAAGGTCTCAGCCTGACAGGAACAAGTTCGGTGGTTTCTTGTAAAGGTAAAAGGTATATTCATCCATGTGGTCCAGCTGTTGTGCCTGCTTGTTTTTACCTGGGATGGAGGGAAGTAAGGCCACACGTAGGCTGGTCTGCTTTTGGTCACAGCATCTGTGTTCAGCACTATAGCATACAAGCCCATAGACAACTAGATAGGCCAACGTACTAGATAGATCTGTGCCCTAACATTCCGCTCGGCAGTAGGAAGGGCCTGGCACTAACGTCTGTGGCAGCTTAGGACTCTCTCATAGTGGACTCAGACAGAGGCCAGACCAAAGAGTTCCTCCCTGTGCTTCCAGTTCTGTGGAATTAGGAATGGGCAAAGCCAGGTTGTGAGAGGCCCAGAGAGAGGCAGAGGGAATGGTACACGTCTTCGCTGGAGTGTGGAAGCCATGGTTGTCGATGTGTGTCCCTGCTTCCGATGTTAAGTCATCTTGAAGGCTGCACAGTCCAGCACGGCCAGCCACTTACGTCCTTTGAGCCACGTGTGTTACTTGAGAATGAGGGGTGGCCAGCTTTCAAGGGCGTATGCTGGAAGTGGAGAGCTCAGAAAGTCAGTTTGAAAAAGGATGCAAGGTGTGCCACTAGTAAGTTCTGTACTGATGACATGTTGAAATGATAATACGTATGTGGTTAAACAGAAGTAATTTTACTCATTTTTAAAAATCATTTTAATGTGGCCACGAGGTAGGTAGGTAGGTAGGTAGGGGTGCGTGTGCGTGTGTGCGTGTGTGTGTGTGTGTGTGTGTGTGTTTTGAATCTAAGGCTATTACACTGAGCTATACCTCTACCTGATTTTTTTTTTTGACTTTTGAGACAGAATCTTGCCAAGTTAATAAGTTGCCCAGACTAGAACTTGTGATCTGCTTGCCTCCACCTCCCAGAGGAGGGAGATTACAGGCCTGTGCCACAGTCCCAGCTTATAAAAATTCACATTACCTGTGTAGCTCATACTATATTTCTGTCAGATTGTGCTAAAGGATTTTTTATTTAATGTTATATCACTGATAAGAATGATGTAATGGAAAAGTCCAATTACTGGTAGAATTTAAATGTTTGAGTTTTTATTATTCTATAATCAAGATCATATTTAGGAAGAAAAGGCAGTGTTTTTCTATTTCTAGTAAAACAAAGATTGCCTTTTGTATATTAATCAATTTATTTATTTGTTTGTTTATTTTCTTGTTGGAATACTAGGGATAGAACCTAGGACCTGTCTCGTGTTAGGTAAATGCTCTCCTACTGAGCTCTGCCACAGCCTAGCAATGACTTCAGGTAACGCGTTCTCATGAGCCTAGGCCTTGCCTCCCCAGATGCTGCACATGGCTTCCTGCCCTGGCCCCTTTATCTCTACCCAGCCTAGAAATTAAAAGTTGGAAAACTGAACTAATTCCTGGCCATGAAAGAGTTAAAAAGAGCTGACCTACATGCCCTGCCCTCGGGTTGGTCCATGCTTGATCTATGTGCTGTCTGAGATGAGTGTGAGTAGTATGAGTATGGGATGGAGAGAGTGGGTACGTATTATGTGGGTGTGTGTGGAGTGGGAGTGTCAGTGTGTGGGTGCAGTGGGAGTGCGTGGAATACACGTGAGTGAATGCAGTGTGGGGATGGGTGCTGGTGTATGTTGAGTATATACGTGTAATGTAAGAGTGGTAGGGGTGTGAGTTGCATGTAGGGTATATGGTATGGATATGTGATGAGGGGTGAGGGTGGAGCATATGGTGTGTGATATGACTGTGATGTGGGTATGGGTATGTGTGATGTGAGTGTGAAGGGATTATGAGCTAGGCTGGGGATGTGGGCTTGTTCCTGCTCACACTTCCGGGTCCTTCTGTGGAGGTGAGGTGTGACAACACTGGCACCATGCTGAGCAGTGGTGGTGGCCCATCCCTGGCATCAGAAGGAGGGAATGTGCAGGGCACATGTACCCTCATTGTGCCTGATAGGGAAGCTGCTCACAGATGGAGCAGGCTGTAAGGACTTACCTAGGAGGTTCCATAGGGCCAATGTGGCTGGCAGAAGATTTCTGGCTCTAGGTTCTAGTTCCAGATCTGAGGCAGCTGGCTCTGCCTAGAGCTATGGGCCATGCTGCATTCTGCAGGTAATAATACATGGCTGCCTCCAGTTTCACCTAATTGTAAGATTTCGTGGTAGAGTTCTAATATTGGCAGCATCAAAATAGTGAAAGAAGGTGTTTTAGGTCCTGACAGACTGTAACTCTTCCAAATTCTGGGTAATTACACGGGAATCCTTCCATTAGAATATAATTACAGTGATTGTTATATTTTATCATCCTTAAATTATTTATTACTATATAATCCATTGTCTTTTCAACACATGTGGTACATATGCAGATTAGTTTATTTTGTATTTCTCATGGAACAGAATGAAGGCAAGGGGTCTCAGGTTGTATCTTACCATCAAAGTGTATGTCAAATGAGCTAAGGCCACATTCCCAACAGGGGTAATCTCTTAAAATAATCTGAGGAGACAAATGGTGCTGCACCCAGGTCTTTCAGTGCCATTGTGTGAGAATGCTTTAGAGGAGAGGCCAAGGATATCCCAGTAGGTCTGCTGGGGAGAGGCTACAGCTCATGCGTGGGTGTGTGCATTGCGTGACTATGTTCCCAGTTACACTCCGCCAGCTTTGGCTGTACATCAGAATCTCCACAGACATTCTAGAGAAAGCCTGTCCTCAAGGAAGCTTTTACCTATGTGGTGCGTAGGGTGAGGTGTGGTCTAAATGTCTCAGTGATCAAAGCTCTCCAAGAATGCAGACCAAGCTAATGGGGTTTGTCGCCTGGATTACTTCATCCACATTCTTTCCACTGTGTGTTTTCACATATTTAAGTATGCACCTGTGCACATTTAAGAACGTCTGCTCTTGATTCAGATGACTCCAGGTGTGTGAATGTGAAGTGCTGTATATTCAAATACATAATCTAGGAAATTTCAAATAAGAAAGTTGGAAGATTTCTTGCAAGTCATTAAACAGATTGAACAGTTTAAAGATCCACAGAATAGACTCAGCTGGCAGTGTGCCCAAGAAGGCTTTGCTCTAATGGTCATCTTTACTGGCCACATTGTCCCCACTCATACTCAAGGCCTGACTCCTTCTTCCCTCATCCTTTGCAGCCTGCTTCCAACTGGTCATGTTGAGTGATACTCACCATCCAAAAAGAAATAACTTTCATAAATCCACTCCCAAGGCAGAAAATGTCAGGAAAGCTCTCAGGAAAGGGAGATGACCAGAATGATTTGTTCTGGTGTGGACACCAGTGGTGGATGTTTTCTTCCAAAGAGAAGTCCTCAAATGTTCTTGCTGTCAAGGAGTCAGAGCCCTCCATGTTACCAGTGCCCACTTCATATCGCTTTCCACCCCACTTTGGCTGCCTGCATCTCACCTTGGATTCCACATATGCATGTCTGCCTGTCTCCTCTGCCCTGCACCCTGAGGACAGGTCTTCTGTATGTCTGGTGGTATCACTGCTAGAGAAAAGACCGTTAGAAGGACTCCCAAGAATGAAGTCTGAGTGGATAACAAGCAGCAGGCTGAGTTAGACTAGGGGTCTGTAGACACCCTTTGCTTCCATGTCCCATCTGAGTTTTTGTTTGTTTGTGTTCAGCTTTCCCCTAGGGAAGGGGGCTGGCAGCTAGGGACCAGACTTTCAGAGAAAGGACCCTGAGCAGAAGTACCTACAGGCTCTGGTGACAGTAACATTTATCTTTGCCTTTTCTGCAGGAAGACACAGCATAGCTCCCTTGACCAGAGCTCTCCGCCCCAGAGTGGGGTGTCAGCCTCCTACAACCATCCAGTACTGGGAATGTATGATGCCAAAGATGACTTCCCTCTGAGAAAAACAGGTCAGTGCTGAGGTCTGCTGCTGACAGGAATGCCCCATGCCATCACCTTTTCTCTCTGCTCACACTGAGCCACCTGTGTGTATTGCTTAATGAAGAACTTAACAAGAAAGGTATGTAGTATTGGCTTTTATCAGTACAGTATCATTTTGAAAAGATGTCCCTAAGCATTTCCTTAATGATTCAAACTAGGTTAAATGACTCTTCTGTGTTTGTACTTCTTAAAATTCAGGTTTATTCCTGGAGCACCCTTTCTAAGTACATATCTATGTACTGCTTGGCCATGCTCCAGAGCAAACCAGCAGTCACCAGGGAGAAAACACTTTGTCCTTCTGCACATCAAGGTATTGCGTTATTCAGCAAGCACTGAACAAGCATTTAGCCCTCTTTGCTGACCCTAGGCAGTGCCTAGTCAGGAATGTTGTCAGATTGTCTAGAGTGAAAGTACTTGTGAGAAAGCTTTGTTGTATTCTGTGAGAGCATGCCAGGTGGCCATAGTTTTACGTGTCCGTTTTCTAAAAAGAAGGCTGTAAAGGATCCTCAGAGGGCTGAACCATCCTGAAGCAGCGGAAGGGAGCTAAATACCAGAGCAGTCTTAGGAGACAGCCAGGACTTACTGTCTTAGATTCTGTCTGGGTGAGGCGGTAGACAGGGCAGTAGCTTTGCAGAAAGGTCAGATGGTCTTGGCAATGCAGTAGAATGGCAAGAAGAACAGGGCCCTGGAGCCCAGAGAGGATGCCACCTGAGCTGTACCAGCTCATGGGGAGGTGTTTTGGGTTTTTTTGTTTTTTGTTTTTTGGTGTTTGGGGGGGGGGGGGGGGGGGGGGTGTTGTTGTTGTTTGTTTGTTTTGGTTTTCATTTTTTTGTTTTTGTTTTGTTTTTGTTTTTGTTTTTTGGTGTAGCAGTCGTTAATCTCAGAGAAGTGTGGAAAACTCCAGGGTGAGCCCAGTGGAAATGAGGTCTGAGGGGCACAACTTTTTCTAACATAAAGTTGCTATCCAGTGGCTGTAGTCGTTTCTGGGCAGAGACACTGAGCCAGTATGTGATAAAGCATCCACTTACCATAGTGGTAAGACCATGGCCGGGGGAGACAAGGGTTCCTGCTGTCCTCTCTAAGGCAGGGAGGCTGCATGAAACACTAGGTATAAGTAGGCAAGATATGTCCCACAGATGACTTGGCATGGAACCAGTACAGAACAGTCAGGAGCCTAGAGTTGGAAGGAGGGATGATTTAGCTCAGCCTAGGTAGACTTGACTGCTAGTGGTGGTTGCATGTACTGGAATGGCCACATCAGGCACTCTAGATTGTGCCCTAAGGCAAGGCATCTCGTGGGTACAGAAGGCATGTAGGGCTGAGAGCTAGCTGTCACAGGGAGCAATTACCTCTTGCTAAGGGACATGCCCTCCTGAGAACATCCGTGGGACTTCTCACCAAGGTTGCCAGGAAGGGCCAGGGCTGCTGCTTGCCCCATTTGGCCCACAGAAGTTTACAGCATCTCTCTGCAGTCCAGCAACACAGGGATCATGCACAGCAGAACAGCAGAGTGTGAACTATGGCTCTAGTTCCTTACCCTCTCCCAAACACATATAAGTTGCAGTGCTGGAGACAGGCTGCCTCCTGCTCTGATAAGCTGAAGTCAGTGTGAGTAATCTGTATCAGGCATCCTGAGAGACTGTCAGGGTGGGAGGGGATGCATCCTGATGCCACCAAAAGCCACGTGGCCTGCAGTTGTTGTCAGCAGTCCCCTGCAAGCTTTTCTGGAGAGTGTAGTCACTGGCCTCCTGTTCTGATCTATATACAGATCTGTCACGTCATAATCTAGTACCAGCAGTTTTGGTTTTGACCTTGGAGTGCAGCATTATCTCTAGACCCTGTATCAGTAAAGACTGGGAAGAGTTTTCTTTTCATACCTGGGGAGTGCTTCAAAAGACCTTAAATAAGATTGGATTACATGACCAATTTTTATGAAGGTATCACTAGTACATTAGTAATATTAATAATAGAAGAATTTCAGAGAAAGTATTTAGCCACTCCTAAGGGCAGTGTGCAGCAAGGTACCCTGAATCATCCTGAACACAACTTTCAAGGGCTTTATATGTTACTGATGCTAAATAACTTAATGTGTACATTTCTCAACATGATGTAATATGCAAAACTTCCTTAAGTGAAATTTAGTCACAAAGCACTATGATAGAACTAAAATGATAATCTACAATGATTGACATTTATACTAAATAATTGCTTGGCTTTTTTACTTTAATTTCCATTGACTTTGCATGTGATTTTTCCATCTCTCAATCTTCAGAGGGCTGTGATGTATGTATATCTCTCCATATCTCCATATACACACATACATGTGAAATACCACTCTCGTGCTGTTTCTTCAACACATTGGGCATTTTTGCATGTGCTTTGGTTGGCTCCCTGATGGCAGTTCACACCTGTGACTGTCTCATTTCCCTCATGAAAATAATGTGAGACTTGTCTGAGCTTTTTTGCTTCCTCAGGGCAGCCTGGATTGCCCTGACATGACCTGCATGGCCAGTCTATCGACTTGGATTTATTTCCTTGCTCCTGTACTCACACCTGTGACTTGGAGGGATGGTGGCATCTATACCTGGGACTTGGGTGCATCATTGATATACCCATCCATAGGAGCCTTCTTGCAGTTTAGACATGTCTTGGTTTCTGTTGCTTTAACAAAGTACTTGAGATTAGAAAATTTATAAAGGAGCCCGTTTGATTCTTGATCTGGAGACTGTCAAGTTCAGTAACACAGTGTCAGTACCAACTTAGCATCCGGCGATGAGTTGTTTTTCTGCCTTGTAAAATGGCAGAGGCATCTCATGTCAAAACAGGGTAAGCTTGTGTTAATTCAGGTCTTCTTACAAAGTCCCAATTACATTATGGAGACCCCGCTCTGATGACCTCATCTAATCCTTCATATACTGCCAGCATTTGAATTTGGGGGTTGAGTTTCAACAGAATCTTAGAGCAGACTACAGACTGTAACACTGAGCTAACAAATGGCTTCACCATGAATGTCATCCAACCTGGTTATTCAATATGGCCTGGGTCCTGGGCAGTGGACTTTGTTGCACTTTTAAGAGTAAACTGAGTTTTATCATTTCGTTGCTATTTAAGAATTTACTCTTTACTAATCACATCTTCACTTCAGTTCGGTCACTGCAGTCACTCTGCAAAACATCCACCAATAGGAGCATCAGGGACAACAGTGAGATAGAACAAGCATTGTCTATGATCAACCTAGCTACCAAGTCATATTAATAAACTGATCAGTTTTTTCCTACAGACTAGTAACCTGGTTAGTAGTGGAACCTTCAAATGACTTCAAGCTTGTTCCACAGATCTGCACGGGCAGGAGGAGGTCTTTGCTGGTCCATAGTAGCATAGCCAGTCTTTGGCTGGCCCAAGGTAACCCTGTCACACATTTTGACCTAATGCCCTGTGGGTTGCCTCATAGCATCAAGACCATCACAAAGAGGGGACCGACCCTTCCACACAGAGCCGCGGACCACCATACTCCCTTCAGTGGGCACATACAACCTGAATCTCAGGTTGTTTCTTTCACAGCTAGCAGCTTCTGTCCCCAAGCCCAACAAGGGACTGCAGAAATCCCAGTGGGCTTCTGCTGAGCTTTTGGTGATAGGGGAAGGGGCATTGTTTTCTTGCCCCTTGACCAAGTAGATTTTGGCTTTTTTAATTTTTATTTTGAAACAGTAAAAAAAACTCAGCATAAATAATAGAAGCAGAACATGTGAGTCTATGTTTAGCTCAAAAGAACACATACTAAAAACACTATGAGTCTTCTTGCCCATGGAGAGGACAGTTTTGTCTTTAGATCTCTCGTCTGTTACCATGAAAATCTTGCGGGTGAATTAGCATAGGTTTGTACATAGGCGCAGCAGGGCAGACAGGCCTCTGTCCTGGATAAGTACAGACTGGGGATCTCAAGTCTGACACCTCTGTGAACACAACCTTGGTTTCTCTTGGAAGTTAATTTTAGAAAGCTGCAGTGCCCTCATGCTTCCTTCCAAGTGGAGGAGGTTTGGAGCTGCCTACGCATCCCAAGCTGGATGATGCTGCCGAGAGCAGTCACTCCGCGTCTGCATCTCAGAACTCAGACACCCCCACCCCCACCACGCCTTGGATGCTGATTCCAGAGGGCATTCCATCCCAAAATGGGGGGCTTTTCCTTCTAGAAAGACTTAAGAACAGCAGGGCTGCAGACAGAAAGAAAAGAGGTGATGTCTCACTACTTTATAAATCTGCACATGGCAGGAATTTAAACGAAGTCCAAACAAGCAGAACCAACAGGCTCATTGCAATCTCAGGCTATCCTGGACTACAGAGCTAACAGAGGGTACTTACCCTCTTGAGGGAAGCAGCCACAGCTATCTGCAGCTCTGAGCATGAGCTGTCCCAGACCATGCCTTCAGGGATCTAAACTCCATCCATGCATAAAAGTGGGACTTTTACACAGGTTTGCACATGGCTGTCTACACATGGAGAGCTATTTGTGCAATCCAAGCCAGGCCCCAGTACCGACTGTGCTCCCATAACAGACGAGGGAGGTGGGTGCTGTCTTGCAGTGCAGGCTAAGAGTGGGTTTGCCAGTCCTTCTCAGAGTGGGGTCAGGAGCAGTACCTCATGCTTCTGAGCCTCACGCACCATAGCCAGAGCTGCAGGCAGCCAGAGTGGGCATTTATTTGTGAATTAGGAGATGTGAGCATCTGCAGGTAATCAAGGAAGTGTGTAGTTTAGAAGTCATTATAGTAGTCATGGGTAATAGCCTGAGGGATCTCTGTCACTTTTCCTCAAATTTCAGAGTGACTCTGCAATAAATGTGGAGGTAAATCATTTAGACAAACAGTACTTAAGAGATGACACTGCTAAGTGACTTATCATACCTCCCTGTTTGCCCATCATGCTCAGGAAATCAGGCCATAGCCTTGTTCCTATCTGCCAACAAAAGGCAGTGACAGCATCATTCTGCACTGGCCTCCTACGTGTGACCCCCTGCCCACAGACACTCAGCAAGAGTCTCAGACATGCGAATGAGAACACACTGCCCACAGAGAACCGCCTCTGCATTCTGGTGTGAAGTGGAAATTTAACCCAGTGTACATTTGAACCAGTTACATGATATCTGAGTCTCCAGCTATGCCTGTCCAGCTATAACCACATCATATTTTTTGTGTGTGCAGCTTCTGAACCCAACCTGAAATTGCGGTCCAGGCTTAAGCAGAAAGTAGCTGAGAGACGGAGCAGCCCTCTGTTACGCAGGAAGGATGGACCTGTGG
Source organism: Ctenodactylus gundi (assembly GCA_004027205.1). NCBI lineage: Eukaryota > Metazoa > Chordata > Mammalia > Rodentia > Ctenodactylidae > Ctenodactylus > Ctenodactylus gundi. The sequence goes on from PVKB01000199.1 coordinate 420,940, forward strand.
TCACTGCTTTAAAAAAGCGCCCCCTGGATGTTACAGGTATGTTGTACAAGCAAGTACAAACTAATGACAGCTTATGTTCTGGTCATCTCAATAAGGTCTTTTTCAGTGACACTGCACTACCAGACCCAGCCACCTAGAGTTAGGGGCTCAATGTGCCTAGTAAGTTGCCTCTTCTGGCTTGGTTACACAGAGCTGCTGTCATTGGGCCCAAACAAGATGACCAATTTGGCCTGGCATCCTAGAAGGCATTCACAAGGTTTTTAACCACCCCACCCCATTAGGGAATGGCATGCCCCTTCCTGGTCTCTTAAGCCTGCTGTACCGTGTGGGACTGCCGAGGGATTCTGGAATCTTACCCAGTCTCTGTGCTCGGAGTCCAGGAGCTCAGCTGGTTGGACTTTCATGAATGTACTGCTGCCAGCCCCATCTAGTGGTGGACATGCATCAGGACACGAGTCTAGGGCCCTTCCCCAGGGAAGAGCATTTTCTCTCAGAGTAGCCTCTGGGTACATACGGTACTCTAACCCAGAGATACTTTACTCTGCAAGGAGACACCCTAGTCTCCTGAGAGCACTGCCCTGAACAGAGAGCATTTCTGCCCCGGGACTACCCTCACTGACTCGTATACCCCAGCTGACCCCTAGGGCACACATTCACTGTACTGAAACTGTTAACTGAGATAAGTGGTGCTCAGAGAAGCCTGCAGAGGAGGCCCTGAGCACTAGTTTAAAGGCCAGACTTTCAGTGGCTTCTGTATCATTGTTCCCTCTGTTCCAGCTTACTGAATTGGACATGCTGCTGCCCCAAAGTGGGAAAGGAGGGGCTCCCGGGCACTGGCCTTCCTCTGAGTGAATGGCAGGTCTCACACTATACCTATACTTCTAACAGGGAAGCGCAGATAAACATGGTCACAGCAGAGGATGAAGCCAAACTCCAGAACTGTTGTCTGGTGGGAGAGAGTAAGTGAGAAGGAAAGAAGACAGGGAGCCGTTCTGTGTTTGTTGCCAGTGCCTGTGCCAGTGAGCTGGCCACAGGGGCAGTGGCAGTGGCAGAGGGCCCCAGAGTGCGAGTAAGGCCTAGCTAGGTGTTGCCCAGTGGGACAACTGGATCACGTGGGCCTTCAGCATCTGCCTAGATTAACTTGGGGATGAATTTGCCCTTGATTTCTTTCTTAATCCATGTGGCGCTGTTGAGCTTGAGTGAATGTCCTCCTAGTCTGGAGCCAGATTTCAGAGTTAGTTCTGTGGACATCAGCTTCCAGCGGACTAGTGTCACATAGGTTAGGTGAAGAGTTCACGTGTGCTTAGACATCTAGTGGTGGCTAGTGGTCATGGATTAGGCACTTGCTCAGGGGGTGTGTCCCTAAACTTCCTGAAGTAGCCCATTGTGCATCCAGACGTGGAGCAAGGCTCTTGGTTTGTAAAGTGTGGCTAAATGGCAAACACTTACACTTTCCTGGGCAAACAGGGCATGTAGATGTTCTTTGGAAAATCTTATCTAGTTGGTGCCACTGTGCAGATGCTACAAAACCAAGCGTAAAATACCCAACACGCCCATGTGCCTACACTAAGGACACAGGCTGCAGACTGTGTCTATGAAGAAATGTGGCAGTACCACATGGGATGGGGGCTGCTGCTTCTCCCAGCCTAGACCTGACCAGGTGGTGCCTATAAATGTGCAGAGGTACTTTTGAACTGCATTGGTATTGTCAAATAATACTAAGAAGCCACAACAGCTACGGGCGTTTTTCACTGGATGTTTTATCCTAGGTAAGGAAATAAGAGGGTTTCATGTAGCGGGAGCAGTAGGTGCTGCATTTGGAACTAGCGTTTTTAGTGGACACGTTAAATTTGGCCTTTTTACTTTCAAAGCCATTTGGCCTTTGCGTTCCCAGGGCTTCCCATGGTTGAATACCAATAAGTGTGTGAAAGCATACCTTTCTGGTGTTTCAAATCATCCTAAAATTTGAAACAGCTATGAAATAGATAACATGCACATACTAACAGCCTGGGGGGTGGAGGAATGTCTGCAGAAAGTTAAGCTTTGCAACACCAGGAAGTCAGCAAACTGAAAATCAGGGACTCAGCTTCACATTCCCTACTTTGGATCTGTGGCCATGTTCTTTCCAGCAGTGGCAGGGTGGCAGCAGGAACCCAAGGAAGAATGCTAGCCATCCTGTCACCACGGGAAGGTCTGTCCACACAGAGCCTGTTCCCAAACACTTCTCTTGTCCACAGACTCTGCGTGCAGCAGTGCCCCAGGCTCTGGGCCCAGCTCACCCAATAGCAGCTCTGGCAACGTCAGCACTGAGAATGGCATTGCACCCACTGTGCCCAGTGTCCCAGCTGAGGTGAGTTCACCAGAATCAATCTCGTGACTCCTCTGTACCAAACAGTTCTGCCAGTACTGCCCAGTGTATAGTGAGGGGAGCTAGCATAGAAGGTCACTCTGGAAGGGCCACCTAGGTGTGATTCTCCCCCTACCCCTTTCGCAGTCTCTCTGGTGATAACACTTTAGTTCCCAAGATTTGGGAGAAACTGCAGTACCATCTCTTCCTGGCCTGTCTTAGAACATGTTGCAGCGGAGGATGGCCCAATGAGACCCCCTATAACTTTCCTGGGCCGGCAATGGACCCACGCAAATATTGCTTAGTGAGAATGAAAATATTGGCTGTATATTAAGAAATACATAAATTATAATGCCAGCCAAGAAATCAAGTGTTGGGAACACTGGAAATCACCTGGTAGTCAGCACTATGAGAACAAAGGGAACCAGAGGCTTGACACTCCTCACCCTTTCAGATCTTGAGAAGTACAGCCATCTGAGAGAGATGCAAAGGCTGCAGTGAAGCCAAGGGCCCTTCTGGAATCACCTGGCAGGAATGATGTTAGAGCCGCAGTATCTTAATGAGAGTACAGGCGCTTTGGCCAGCTGTGTTCTGGGCCCTGGACCAAATCTGGGGCAAGGCTGACTTTCCTTGGCTGCCTTCACTGAACATCCGCCCCTTATTCTGCAAGTACCTCTCTGGCCTGATGCTCAGCCCAGGAACGGGGAGTCAGGGATAGAGAAAGCCTGTCTTGAGGATGTTTCTGCTGGTGGGCAAAGGAAAGTGCCAGCCAGGACACTGGAAGACAGACGGTTTAGGATGTGGCCAGCCTGGGGCCCCCAAGGGAGGGACCACAGTGAGCTCTCCGACAGATTGGGCCAGTGATGCCACCTGCTACATGTGGCAGAGTATATTGAGTGGGAGGTTCTTTCTCAGTTCTTTCAAACTTAGAGAAGGCTGTAATCTATTATGTAAAGTTACTTACTTTCTCCTTAAATATTTAGAAATGAACATTTCATTTCCAGTGGGCTGACAGATCTTACTTGGGATACACAGGCACAAGTCTTAGAATTTTCATATCAGTTTTCTAGCCCGCTTTGTATATAAAAGTTGGTTGACCCAGGAACCCTGCTGGGAGTGAGGGGCACACTGTGGGTCACTCAGCACTCCTTTCTCTTACTGTTTTTACTTCACATCTTTATTTCTTTCAGTATCTGTATTCTTTAACTCACTAATTGAAGTATTCATTTAGATTACCAAAAGTTTTAACAGTTCTCTGCCAGACTCAGGTCAGAGCTGTACTTCAGTTACCTGTAGTTAGCCTCAAAATTGCAACCTAGAAATTATTTCCTGTACTTCGTTGTTGACACCAGTCCCATCTTATTTATTGTGGTCACAGATTCATGTTTAATGTGGGGTACCTAATGGTACATCTTGCTTAGTACTATGACAGTGCCTTATTTGGGTGAATCTGCATATCCCAGTATAAACCTGTGATAATATAAAATCATGATATATAAATTAACCTGCTATAAATTAATGGAACATATAAAAGTAGTCATTGCAAGGTACAAAGGTTGTCTGTGTTTTATGATCAGGTATTCATTATCACAGGGTGAAGTAGCCTTTGACTATTTGATTACATGTTGACATCCCTTATGAATTTAAAACATCAGAATAATTGGATGACTATGTTAGTCTTTTGCTTCCTAGCCAAGGCTGCCTCTCTTGTTCCTTGTAGCCCAAGGCATCAATCCTGCCCTGCAGCTGGGCATCCTGTACAGACTGAGGCAAGCATGGCAGGAGCAAGACTTTGGCCTGGTTCTTTATCTGTGGGCCTGTCTTTAGGCCCTGGGCCTGTGAGGAAGCACAGCTGTGTGTTGAAGAGCCCTTTTCAGGTGAGCAGAGCTCTGGAGCTGGAGTGACGTTCTACAGAAGGGTGGAGAGCAGCTTCTCAGAGCTGATGCTCCATTGGATCCCATTGACCTTGTGCTCTTGGGAGGTATGTAGCAGGTGCTAAGACCTTTAGGCCCCACGGTTCCAAAGGAGCCCCTCCTGCCTCTCCCAGGAACCTAATGAGCTCATCCTAACACAGTTAGAGCTCTAAGGGGCTCCTTCCTAGGATGTTTCCTGAAGGGCTGTGTCCAGAGATAGCAGGCACCATGATGAGCATCCTGATACTTCTCATGTGAATAATTTACCATAACCAAGAAATTCTCAGAAGCCTGATTTTGTCTAAAAGTAAATAAGGTTAAAAATACTTAGTTATAAAGAAAATAATTTTGCGAACATTAGAGGATGTGCTTACTTGGTTCCTAGCTAACTGTGTTGCAGTAGAGTCATGCTTTTCTTGACATTTATACAAGCATTTATTCTAAGGCATAACTTAACAGATATTTCTTTGACTTTCAACACCAACAGAAAACTTACTAGCTAGGGAAAGCACTTTTCCTAATATCCTTTTAATTGTTCATACCTTTCATATCAGTAAAATCTGAGCAAACCCAAAGGTGGCTGGAGTGGGTAGTCGGAACAAGGGGCACTGTCAGTTTCCTCTCACTACTTTCTGCTGTGCACACACAGCTGAGGCGGGATGGCAGGATACGTGGATTTTTGCGAGCGCCACTGGATACTCTGGTGAGCTGGATCACCTAAGGCATTGCAAAGGGACAGGACAGGCCTGAGCCACATGACAGTGACTGTCCCATAATTTTCTATCAGGAAGGAAGTCATTTTCTAGGCAGGGCTGAGGCAAGGTCACCAGTGTTGCAATAACCTGTAATAATATTCAGCTCATCAGTAATTTTTCTTAGGAACGATATTTTAAAACACTCAAAATTTTCTTATCCTTCCTTAAATCGTCTGCTGTGAGAAGAGCTAGAAGAAAATCGGTTTGCTTGTTCATTATTACTGTTGCTTTGTTATGTAAACTTATGCCTGCCAAATCTGTCTACCTAGTGTCCCTGCTGAATCACTTGCTCATTCTGTTCAGTCAGCATCCATCCATAAAGTGTCCACTGGGGAGAGACACAATGGTGGGTAAAACCCCGTGCTTTAGTGTGAAGCCTGTGTTTTGTACAGTCATCATGGTATACAGCCCTGCGGTTCAGACTCGCAAGGACCTGCCCCCAGTCCTGTGGTCCATGTCTTGAAGGATGCCCTCCCAGCCCTATGGTCCATGTTCCAGAAGATGCCTCCGCTTCACCCTGTGGTTCAGATCCTAAAGGATGCCCTTCCCACCGCTGGCCCTATAGTTTGGATCCTTGAGAATGACCTACTCCCCAGCCCCATGGTTCAGGTCCTAGAGGATGCCACACATGCACCCCCTTCCCCTAGTTCGGTAGTTCAGGTTGTGGAGAACATGCACACCCCCAGTGCTGGGCGTCAGGACTTGGAAGGTGCCTCCAAGTCTTACATTGTTAAGTGTTTTTGTGAGTTTAATCCGCTTATATGATTTCTCTTTTGCAGTTAGTTGTTGTCCCGTACTTTTGTCTGTTAACTGTTCTTCCATAGATGCCCACCTTCGCCGTGTGCATTTTTGTAACCATTATCTGCCTTTTGTGGGAACAGATTTTTTTTTCTTTTTGTCATTGATCTCCTCTTTGGTCCCTGATTTTGATGTCATTTGGAAAAACATTCCTAACTGCAAAAATAAAAATGTTTTTTAATGAATTATCCCAGATATTTTTCTTACAGTTTTCTGGTGAATACGCAAATTAAACTTTAAAAATGACGATGAACAAGCTGACAAAAGAAGTACTTCTGTTAGAGGGAGTAAGTGAAGTGTCATGAGTGTGTTTCCACATTGGACTGTTTTATATTCTTAAGTGATCTGTGTGCTAGTTTGTTCAACCTACTCTCGTACCTAGGTGTGTGCACTGCAGACATCCCCATGTGATCTCTCAAGAGGAACTTGTTGGCCCTCTGCCTGTCGGGGCTCATGACCATCTTTCTCTTGGTGTGCATTGCTCATGTTTGCCCCTAACAGACTGTGTGATGTCACCATGTGTTCTGTCTCTAGACCAGTTTGGCACACAGACTTGTGACTCGAGATTCTTCAGTCGCCCCACTCCCTCTGTACACATCACCGTCCTTGCCCAACATCACCTTGGGACTTCCTGCCACCGGCCCTTCTGCTGTAAGTGAGCCCCCGTGGGTCCTTGTGGTGTAGGGTGGCTGTCAGGATCCCTGCAGCCTGAGCCTTCCCAACTCTGCTTTCCAGGGCACAGCGGGCCAGCAGGACGCTGAGAGGCTTGCTCTGCCAGCCCTGCAGCAGCGGATCTCCTTATTCCCTGGCACCCACCTGGCCCCCTACCTTGGCACCTCGCCCCTGGAACGGGATGGCGGGGTAGCACACAACCCCCTTCTGCAGCACATGGTCCTGCTGGAGCAGCCACCTACGCAGACTCCCCTTGTCACAGGTGAGCATCTCACAGCCCTGGGCAGCATCGTGCTGGCCGGTGTAGCTTCGGAGAGGGCAGGAAAGGAAAAGGAGGCAAGTTTGACAGTTTGTATGTGTTCCTGTTAAGTGACTCAGCCGCTCCCCATGAGAAACGAGTTTCTCTTGCAAAGCGAGATAGAATAGTAAAAGCAGGTGCAGCTTACATCCCTGTGTGATCTCTCAAGAGGAACTTGTTGGCCCTTCTGATTTGGGCTTCAGTATAAGTCAAATTATTAAGCAAAGCTCAGATTTGAACCAGGCAAACCACTGGTTTTGTTAGCAGCAAAGCATTTTATAAATGTGAACTATCTGGGGATTTTATATTTCAAAAAATTTAAATTTAAAGGAAAATAGGAAAGACTCTAGAAGTATACATAAGACAGTAGCGTAAAGTATTATTTCAGATGTTCTGGGACTTTCATGTCTCCTGTGACACGAAGGCAGACCACTGTGCTGTCACCATCCCTCCCTGTATCCCTGTGTCTTGCTGTTTGGATTCGTGCACATCTCTTGCTTGCTTGCGTGACACCAGTAGCTAGGCTAGCCGCACAGCTACACCTTCTAACTCTTAACATTCACCTTGGCCGTAGATCTGACTGCGTGGTTTGTCATAGAGTACTGACCTGTTGCTGTGGGTTTGGTCCTTCAGATTTGGTTAGGTCTGTGAGGTTGGGTTTGTGCTTTTGCCTTGTGTTTGTATCCTGTGTGTGCTTAGTTCTGGACTACAGTGGTAAATCTGGCCCCATGTCCCTTCAAATATGGGAGGCCTTATGCACCTTGCCCTGAAGGGCAGCACTTCACTGGTACCTGGACTCAAACTTGGGTACATGTTCAGGCTCCTCTCTGTTCTTCTGGATACCTGAGCTTCGCCCTGCTATGACTTGGGAAGTTACTGACATCCATACGCCTCATCTCTCATCTGTGCAGTGTGGTGCCAACATAGTTTGGCAAGATTAAAGGGTCACATTTTTTATGGGACATCATTAGCCTCCTGGTTGAGGCCTCCTGGTTGCCTTTTTGGTTTGGTACTCTCTTAATCTTGCCCCTTCCATTCTTGCTTCCCCTGTGGCTCTACCTGTCCTTTCCAGCATCTGCTGGGCTCTTCCTTCTCACTGCTGCCACATGGCCCTGACTTTGGTCTCATGGGGTCTGCTTGTGCTCCTGAGTGAATCATCCTGCCATGTGTGTCTGTCCTTTAGCAGTGGCAGACTGTATTCAGAGGTTCAAGTTTCCTACTATCTAGCACAGTGGCATCCAGTACAGGAGCTACCAGCCGTGGGAGGATTAAAGTCATTGGAAATGTAATTTCTCAGCCACCATGAGGCATCTCAGTCTTATGTGGCCTTGGCTTCCTGTCCACAGGACTGGCCTGGGCAGAGACACAGCACCTTTGCGTAGACTCAAGCCTTCTATTGGGGCCTTATTCCCTCCTCATCCAGCACCCCTAGCAGGTTGCCACGGGAAGTAGATGAGTGTGCAGACTCTTTCTGGAAGTTCTTGCCTTGCCTTAGGCTGGCTTTGCCTGCTCTCTGCAGCCGCTTCTTCTCTGCTTGTCTTCATGCTCCTGGAGAAAACCACCTGTCTCTGGCTTTGGGGGCTCCCTTAGTGCATTGCCTGCCCTGTATTTGCTCCAACTGATGTTTCTGCAGAGGAATCCATAGAAGATCAGATTCTTGCAGGTGGCTTGGTCGTGATCAAGACTGGTTTGTGCTGTCTACTTACTGCTGAGTTCTGCAGGTCTGCTACAGACCTCCCCACCTGCTAGCAGTGATGGTGTCTGAGTGTAAGCAGACAAGAACTGGGCCACCCCCTGTCACCGCTGCTTTGAATACAGAGGCCTGTGGGAGAAGTAGCAGGCTTGTTCCCACGGAGGCCAGAGAGGCCATATTCAGTCCTAGAAGAGCCTTCAAGGGCAGGTCTCCCTAGTGGGCTGCACGGACCGATCCTCAGATCCACTCAGATAGCAGTCTCTGTTCTCCGAGGCCCGGGCTCACAGGAGACCATTCTAGAGCTCAGATTGGACCTGTTAGAAGGTTGGCTCGTGGCATCGTAGGAGAAGGCCCTAGGCAGGCAGGTATGTGTTGTGCTGTCTCCATCATTTACTCAATGGCCTTCTCTTCCCCCTCTTCCTCCTCTTCCCCCTCTTCCCTCTCTGCTGTTTTTTCCTCCATGTTATCTTCAGACTGGTATCTTTCAGGCCTGGGAGCGCTGCCCCTCCACGCACAGCCCCTGGTTGGTGCAGACCGGGTGTCCCCGTCCATCCACAAGCTGCGGCAGCACCGCCCGCTGGGGCGCACACAGTCGGCACCCCTGCCACAGAATGCGCAGGCCTTGCAGCACCTGGTGATCCAGCAGCAGCACCAGCAGTTCCTGGAAAAGCACAAGCAGCAGTTCCAGCAGCAGCAGCTGCACATGAGCAAGGTGAGTGTGCACCTGCTGCCACTGCCTCTGTTGGAGGGGTGGTGCAGAGCACAGGCTGCAGGTGGTCTGGAGCTTGCAGAGGCACACCTGGGCTGCAGCCAAGCCAGGGCCTTCCACACAGCCTGTCACCACAGGGAAACCTTGGTACTAGTATGTGGGGCAGGTTGTACACACAGTTCCTTCTTATTAGGTTTCTGCCTTTACCAAGTAGATCTTGATGCAAAATATGACCCACAGTCCCAAACACCTGCCATCTGCTCATCTGTTCAGAGTCATTGTCAGGTGGCTTGACTAGGCCAGCCCACAGGGGTCCTTGTGCCTCTAGAAGCCTCTGACATCACTCAGCTCCATCCTGAGTAGAAAAGGTTAGACCTAGGATGCTGTCCTGTAGGGAACCAGTGGTAACTCAGGGAAGTGCTGGCATCTGAGATAAAGCATCTGATTTTAGAGATGAGACGGGCTGCTGTGAAAACAGCTCAGCAACTCCTCTGGAGATTGGATGCTGAGCCGTCACATGGCTCATGAGTGCTCCACCAAGAGAAGTGGGAACATGTCCACTCAGACATTTGATTTATTGTAGCCCAGTAGAGGAAACAATGTGTGACCGTGCCGTGATGAGTGGATGAACAAAATATAGCGTGTCATTATGTAGACTGTTAGGACACACATGGATCTTGAATATACCTCAGTAGTTAAGGCTAAGGCCATAGAAGGGAAGGGACCTTCTGCAGTAGTCTTTTGAAGGAATTTCTGAGAGCTAATAGCAGATTGGAGGTAAACAGCACTGTCTCTTCCCCATGGAAGTTCACACTGGCGTGTCCACAGGAACACTCTCCTGGGTCCTTTGTTGTTTCCTTGAGGAAGGAAAAGGTGGAACATGAGAGAGGCTTGGATACAGTCTCACAAGTGCAGGTGTCCAGCCACAGGCAGGGAGTGTTCTACACACTGCCAGCCCTTGAAGGAGACAGTGACCACAAAGCGCTGTCAGCCCTGCATGCTGCCTGGTCTTAGTTTCCTTCTCACAAGCCCCCTGGTTCTAGCCCAGAAAGGATCTGTAGAGTTCCTCAATATGTTAAGAGATTTCCAAGATGCCCAGGACAGTGGCTGCGTCCGAGTATCTCACAGCCACAATGGCTGACTCCTACCCAAATCTGCCCGGGTATTTTTGATGCAGCTGGAATTCATAATTGAGAAAGTAGCCACCTTGGTATCCTGCTCCCAGATGTCCAGCACAGGCCTCTTTTGCCATTAGGCACCATGGAAGCAGCCAACCACTGAGCATGTCAGAAATCGGGTCAAGCAGGGGTTGGGGGCAGGGGCACCAAATGTTCCCTCACTTGCACAAGAAAAGCACTGACTGGGGGTGAGACAGGTGCCTGCCAAGTGTCTGTACTCCCAAGTGTCAAAAGCACTTTCACATTTGTCTTTCTTATGCCGGCTGAGGCTTATTAATTTCATCATGTCACTTTCTGAGTGATGGGGTAGGAGTTTTGAGGAAGACAGGAAACACTCATTCATATGTGGCATATTTTTGAAAAGAGTGATTTAGAGACTAGGTAATCTCACTGGATTTTGTTTCATGATTGATGTATATAATAGCAAATGACAATTGATTGAAACGTTTTCATAATGTTTTCCTGGGATCTCAGGAAGACAATGATCTTACCTAGGACACTTTAGCACTGACATTCCTGCCCTGAGTCTTTGACGATGTCTCCAGGGCTTGCTCTCTGAGTGAGGATGTGATGGGGGCTACAGCAGAGTTTTGCTGGCCTGCTCTTTCTCAGTTTCCATAGTGAGTACAGGTGCATCCAGAATGTCAGGAGACTGAGGAAGGCCACTTAATTCCCCTGCCCTATTATCAGTAGCCTTACACAGCTGAGCTAGTTTTAATGGGATCTGAATGCAGAAGAACCCTGTTTGTGTGAGAAAACCCCAGGGCAACAGGGGCACACATAGGGTTGGCTCTCTTCAGACTCATCCTGGCACTGTGGTAGTCACTAGTGCTCCTGGCTGGGTGCCAGGCCCTTAATTAGCACTGTAGTGTGTACAAAGTGTTGGTAGAGGAGTGAAGGACCTTTCGGAGGATCATATACCATCCAAGGAGAAGGGCAGGTCTGGTGGAAAGGTGCTTTGTGCTTATTGCTGTGTCTGGGCCCTCCCCCCTGCAGGCCGATCACCTAAGTAGGACTTTGTGTTCAGGGAAAGTGCCTTTTTACTTATGTCAAAAGAGGACATTTGGAGCTGGAGGAATGGCTCAGTGGCTAAAGCACTTGCCCAGCAGGTGCTGGGTCCGGTGCTAAGTACCTGAGTTCAATTCCCTAACATCACATAAGCCAGGCGTGGTGACGCACGCTTGTAATCCCAGCACTCAGGAGGCTGAGGCAGGTGGAATGCCGTTGAGTCCAAGGCCAGGCTGGATTCCATAGTGAGTTCAGGACCAGCCTGGCCTATAGAGTGAGACCCTGTCTCATAAAAGAAGAGGATATTTAAAGGCATCTTTATCACCAAGATAAAGGTGATTGATTCTTGCAGTGATCCTGGATGTCACACAGCTTGTTTGCTCATGTATGGTGAAACATTGCACTGGGTTCCTCAGGGTCAGGCGTCTTTTCCCTTCAGCGTGACATGCTCAGTTTTGAGTATGATAAGTTGGATTCATTTGAGTGATCTAATTATGAATGTGGGCAATAGTTCTTAAATATTTGCATGTTTTCCAATGTAGTTTTGACTCTGAATTCCTGTCTGGCTTTTAAAACTATTGTTCTAAATATGGAGGTATGTTTTTTTCTACCCAGCTGATAAAGGGAGCTTATGACATACAGGAAGGTTTTGGACAACACCTGGGCATGTTGGTGCCTTTACTGCTGCCTCCCTTCCAGGTACCTTCACCTTCTGAGGCTAGCTGTGCGGAGAGGCCCCAGATGCAGTTCAGCCAGGAGGAAAGAGAGCTGAATTTCCCAGAGGGGTTGACCCAGTGGGCCTGGTGCTGTGGACCGTGGGCCTGCTTTTCAGCACAGCCAGACACTGGCATGGCAACTATAATGATATGGTGATATCACTCCCTGACACCTTCAGGAGAACAGTCTGGAAGGACTATGGCTGTATGAGGGTCCCTCACAGGCTGATGACCTCTGTCTAGCATCTCTGTCCACAGCCCAGCAGGACCCAGCACACCCTGGGCCTCTAGAGTCCTTTGCCATGGCACATCCTCTCTCAGAGTCCTGGGAGCCAGGCCTCTTCTGAAGGTACCCCAGCCCTCCATTCTGATGAGACCTGAAAAGGTGCCCTTCAGGGGCTGTGCTCCTCTGCCTACAGCTCTCAGGGTGGAGCTATCCCTGGGCTTATCCTGGCTGAGCTTCCAGCTTCTACTTGCTCTCTACTACCATTGTCACCTGGTGAGGGCTGCAGGCCTTGTCTGTACGGGCCACAGGGACCGTAAGAAAGCCATGTTTCTGTGCTCATATTTTCAGGTACATGCTTCAGCCAGTTCTGGAAGAGGAAGCAGTGGCCCTGTCCTGGCGTTGGGGGACTTATAATGTGTGAAAGGACAGAAAATTAGAAATACAAGGCTAAAGTTCTTTCACATTCAGCCCTTAAGTGACATATGTGCTGATGTCAGTGCAGATACCAGAGTCAGCATCAAGGGCGAGAAGAGACAGCCAACAGGAGCCTCCTGACCAAGGCTCCTGAGGACACACTGCCACCAACCACGCTCACATCCCTGTCTGAAGACACATACCACGTACATTTACGGGGAATGGCTCTCATCTAGGCTGGGGCGTTTCATGGTCTTGGGACAGTATTCAAGTCTGACCTCTTGGAAGACAAAAAGAGAAGAAGAACACAGGATCATTGTCAGACCCCTCCCACCCCACCCCCCCCAAAAAAAAGAGGTTCACAAAGGACGTTACTGGTTAACTGGGAATGCAGGTTAGACAGAGCTGTTGAAAATGTTTCTGTGTGGACCTTGGGGGCTATCTGCTCTCATAGCCGAAAGAGGGGCCCACCTCTGCATTTCTTTCCAGACAGCTAGGTGAAAGTCACGTTGGGTAGTCCCAGCAGTTTTTAGGTTTGAAATGTAAAGATAGGCCTGGAGGAATGGCACAGTGGTTAAAGCAGTAGCCTAACAAGTGCAAAGCCTGGAGTTTGATTCCTCAGCACCACATAAAGCTGGGTGTGGTGGCGCATGCCTGTAATCCTAGCACTCGAGTGTTGAGGCAGGAGACTTGCTCTTAGTCCAAGGCTAGCCTAGGCTACATAGTGAGTTCAGAACAAGCCTGGACTAGAGAGTAAGACCCTGTCTCAAAAAGAAAAAAAAGGAAAAAAGAAATGTACATGATAGTGTTGGAGGAAATCAAGGAATAAAGCTTGACCAGTCTCCTGCTCTGACCAACTTTGCTTTATCACGACCCCTGTTGGCAGGGCCTGCCTTGCTGTTCTCCCATTGTGTGGCCTTCCAGCCTCATCCCACAGAAGGGCCCTGTGTCCATGTGGGAGATCGTTGCCCACTTCAAAGCTGAGCCTTTGATGAAAGGCCGACTTCATGGTAACGCCTGGCTCTTTAAGGGAGCAGGGCGTTCCAGGCCACTCTGAGATGAGGCCACCCTGCAGGATCGCCCTCAGAAGCACTGACACCACCACCTCTCCACCCCCCACCCCTCCCTTTTTGTGTGAGCACAGGTGTGTCTGTGGTAGAAGGGAGAGCCCTCTGCCTTTTGCACCTGCAGGGTTTGTGTGTCTGTAGGAAGGCTCCTGTAGGCCTCTTCCTTCGCTTGGCTTCTGGAGTCTACCCAGGGCTACCGTGCTTACCTTTCCACTAAGCCTGTCTGTTTTGATATTTATCTCTAGTCCTAATCTGCCTCTTAAATCCCACACTCGGATCCCTACTTTCCTGCCAGAGATCTCCTGGGTCCCACACAGGTCTGCACCTGTGCTCAGGGCTCACACTTGAGCCTCTTTGCTCATACTTCATCTTTGTACTCTGTGCTTTTGGCTCTTCTCTTCCCAGGGTGAGAAGCCTCATCTGTGGACATTTCTGTGCACCCAGTACTAGATAGACCCTGCAATCTGGCCTGTCCCCATTTTAAGCCCTGTGATCTGGGCCCTGTTCCTCTAGCCCTTAGCTCTTAGCCCTGTCCCTGCGTTCTTAGGCCTATACCTGCCTCTTTGATACCTGTGCCCTCCAGCACAGCTCCCTTAAGATCCAGTCATTCCCCGCTTATCCTGGCTGTTCTTGTTCCCTCCTTCTGACCCCTCCTGTCCTCTGCAACAACTTCCCCATGTTGGTCTTGCAATCTTTTTGAAAGTGCTTTCTCCATTGTCTTTCAAAATTCTTTACCTCTTGCTGTCCCTCCCATGATACTGAGATATAGGCCTCAGTCTCAGCAAACTGCACAGTTGATCTCATCCTCTCACCAGTCAGACTTCACAGGCTTTAGAGAGGCAGGGTGCAGAACACTGAGGCTCTTATGGCCACGTGTCTTATTGGCCAAACTTTGAGTGCCGGTACAAGACTCAGTGATGCCATGAGGCCACAGGTGTCCATCACACCTAACCAGGACAGGATCCTACAGGCTGCTGTGTTCCCTGCCCCTACCTAGGCCAGGGTTCTGGGGTTTGGGATGCACAGGAGGAAGGTGAAGGTAGCAAATCAGAAACTGCTACAAATCTCAAAAATATTAAGTGAAAGGATTGTATTAAAATATGCTTTTTACAAGTCAGTGTCATAGTCTGTCTAAGCAGTAGCATAGAGAAGGCTGGCAGCTCACCCATTGAAATGGGCTTCTCCGGGCTGAATGGAGGTATAAGTGAAATTGTGTGCAGTTGATTCAGTAAGACATATAGGTTAAGATTGCCAAAACCAACCTAGTTACACATTCAGGACTTCAGAGGTACCTGCTGTGTGTGGTGATGATGTGGGGTAAGTGACAGTCACCATGTTGGGCATCGTGTCCCAGAACTTACTCATCCTGTAAAGAGAGTGCACCACGTGACCAGCATCTCTTCTCCACTCTAACCCCGTGATCTGCATGGGGTTTTTGTTTGTTTGTTTTTGTTTTGTTTTGAGCCAGGCCCACTGATGGAGGCCTTTATTTTCTGTTTATTCATTTGTTTTCTACAGGTGTATTGTGTGCTACCCTACCCAGTTTATGTGGTATTGGAGAGTCAAACCTAGGGCTCCAGGCAAAAGCTCTTAACTACTAAGTTATAACCCTGCCCCAACTTGAGCATTTTGAAACAGCCTGTCACGTGTCCACCTATGGCCTTGTTCCCCTTTCTTACTGGCTGCCCATCTCCTGGAGTCATTCCTGATTCCTGTCTGCTCTTCTTACAGACTCTAAGTGCCTGTAGCAGACTTTCCTGAAGAGCACTTGCCTGGGGATTACAGGGAAGGAGGGTGTCCCATGTTTGTGTGGTGTGGCTTCTGTAGCTGTGCTGTAAAATGGTTGGTAGAAGCAAAGTCTGGGGATAATCATGTGACACGAGTCCCTTACCCATCTGAAACCTAGTGTCACCTGGGATTTGTGACTCCGGCCTCGTAGTTTCAGCACTCTGGGAGACTTAGGTGAGAAGATCACAAATTCAAGCTCAGCCTGGTAAGCTTAATGATTTAGTGAGACCCTATCTCAAAATAAAAAATAATAAATATTCTGGGGATATAATTCAGTATGAGAGGCAGGGTGCAGAACACTGAGGCTCTTATGGCCACGTGTCTTACTGGCCAAACTTTGAGTGCCGGTACAAGACTCAGTGATGCCATGAGGCCACAGGTGTCCATCACACCTAACCAGGACAGGATCCTACAGGCTGCTGTGTTCCCTGCCCCTACCCAGGCCAGGGTTCTGGGGTTTGGGATGCACAGGAGGAAGGTGAAGGTAGCAAATCAGAAACTGCTACAAATCTCAAAAATATTAAGTGAAAGATTGTATTAAAATATGCAGTCCTCAGTATCACAATCAACCATCCAAATAAATATCTTCAGTATCTTCTTAAGACAAGCCAGGATCGGTTCTGGAGGATGAAAACTCACCCCATCCTATGGTGTCTCATAACATCTTGGTTAGAATTCAGTACAAGGTTAACACTTCACACTGAGGCCACAGTGTCCACCAGCCTGTCCCTCAGAGTGTTGGGGAGAAGTTCAGCAGCAATTTCATAGAGACTTTTAAAAACACTGTTATTTGAAAGCATTGGGCATCCCTGAAACCTGCTCCCTTCAGGAGGCAGAGTCTACATGGAAGACAGATTGTCTGCACAGCACCACAGTTCTTGCTAAGGACCATCTGAGTTCCATGGCAGTATAGTGACAGACTCTGTCTAGAGAGGAACCTACAGGTTTGGTATCCTGCACTTGTAGAGGAGTAGTTCAGATAACCTTTTATTCTGAGCATATAGTCATTGGCCTATCCCCTGTAACTCTGGCCTCACCGGTGCTGGAACTGCTGTGTCCCTCTCTGAGTACTCCAGTAGGTCACTGAATAAAAGTGACATTTCTTTCAACAGCAGTCGCTGATATCTGGCATTGGCTTCACCCTACATATTCATGCTTCTCTACGGTCTGTGTCCACACCTGCAACTCACTCCAAGCTTCCCCATGGCTGGCGAACAAGGGAAATTAATTAGGCCCTAGTTGGCCCTCTTCCCTGGATCTAGCTGGACATTGTTCACCCATCATGGAGAACACATGGAACCCAGGTCAGATGGCACCTGCTGGCATTGGCCCAGGGTGGCTATATGCCCCAGGTTCTCAACTGTATCCAGAGATGCCAAGTTTGAGGACTCTCTTCCAATCCAGTGGCCGTTGTTCAAATTTAATTTGCTTCTTTTGTATTATAGATCATCCCCAAACCAAGTGAGCCAGCCCGACAACCTGAGAGCCACCCTGAGGAGACAGAGGAGGAGCTCCGTGAGCATCAAGCCCTACTGGATGAGCCCTATTTGGACCGGCTCTCGGGGCAGAAGGAGGCACATGGACGAGCTGCCGTGCAGGTGAAGCAGGAGCCCATTGAGAGCGATGAGGAGGAAGTGGAGCCCACACGAGAGACAGAGCCAGGCCAGCGTCCACCCACTGAGCAGGAGCTGCTCTTTAGACAGGTACTGGCAGGAGTGCAGAGGGTGGGCATTGGGTGTTCATCTTAATTCATGCATAGTATCCTTTAGGTCATGGGACATCCCGCTGTCTGGGTCTTTCCTCTCTTCTGGCTAGTGTTGACCATAGCTGTCTTTCTGTTTCATACCAGGATATTCATACATACTAGACATTTGCTCTCTGTATATATCTATGGACCTGCTTCCCAGCAATCACAGTCCAAGTTCCCTATGGATAATTTTCTGTCAAGTCTTTAGGATATAGATTAACACAAAGCCTAGTGTTCATGGGACTTGGCATAATCATGAAAACCAGGAAGAAAGGAAGGTTGATTTACTAATTAAGATGTGGGCGGGATCTAATCAGAAGCCTGGACCAGTGTGGGCCAAGGAAGTACAACTGACCAGTCTTACAGATCCAGAAAAAGAGTATGGTTTGGATACCCAGAGCCAGTGAGATGCTCTGGGACTGACACAAAATACCAGACTCAAGAGACAGAGGATACAGTAAATGACAAAACAAAACTACGAAGTCAACAGAAATACTCAGCATAGTTAGCCAGCAAGTTGGAAACCTTTGGTTAGAAGCCTGGGTGCCACCACAGAGGATCCTTATTTCACATAATGAGAATTGTAGAACTTGACCATATCCTTGAGCAGCAGAGTTTAATACCTGGGTGCTGTGTTCTAGGAGATGGAGCTGCTGTATTCTTCATGCCTAGCTCACTGGTCTCCATGCCACTGCCAAGCCAAATGCCTCTTCCACATGGTGACAGCCATAGAATGGCCCATGCTGCTAGTCCACCTGCCCAGTCCTGTAGGTTATCAGACCAACAAAAGGATTTTGGTATAAACTCTGTCTACATTTCTCCTCATCTGTAAACTAGCTTCAGCGTAAAGGGACTCAAAGCCTTGTTCCCCAGAATGCTGATGCCTTTCCTGCACGTGAGGGTCAGTGCTCTTTATGCCAGATACCTCAGGTGGGAGTCACATGAGCTGTCTGTTCAAAGCCACTGAGCAGGACTTTTCTTCATCTCAGTCAGAGGTGGCTTTTCTAACTCCTGGGCCATGTGCTTAACACCCCATTGACTGACTACGGCTTTCCAAAGTCCAGTGGAGCTAACATTGAAGACAAAGAAACCCATGGTTTCAGCCAGCGGTTAGAGATTGCTCCTCTCACTCACAGGCCCAAGGCATCCTTCCTGCATCTGGGCAGGGCCGCAAAAATTTGCACGGAAGTCAGTTTCTTACTATGGCAGAGTTAAGCATGCTGTTATCACGCAGATATGAAATTACAGAGTGTTTAAATATTTTAGGACTGATGTCTTATAGGTCATATAGTGGTCAGGAAAGGGCTTTGGTGCCTTCCCAGCATGAAACAACTCTTCGGAAAATTTGTGTTACGTGTTCTTGGAGACTGATAAGCAGAAAGCCTTAGTAGGAAACTTAGCATTATTTGTAACCTTTGCGGAAGGTCTCACTTAAGACAAGAACTACAATTTTTTTTTTAAACCCACATGTCAGGAAAGTCGGTTACTGAAACGGGAGCGCACGGTGGGAGGTGAGATGAGTCTGTAGCCTGTGGAAGGCCAGGCCCCCCCTTCAGGAGCCGTGTCCTTCTGTTCCTCTTCCTTGGGCCCACACACCCTTCCTTGCTGGACCTTTCTGACCTTGCTTCCTCAGGCAGGAAGGAGGCCGGGGCAGGGAAGCTCTGTCCTCTCCAGGACATCACCAGGGGCTGAGCCTGCTTCTTGTCCAGGAGCTGGGACTTGTGGACCTAAAGCTACAAGATTTGTTCATCAAAACTCTTGACAGGACTTAGAGGTGGTTTCCAGGTGAGGGAGCACTGTGCCCTCTCATGCTGTGCCTCTGACACAAGATATTGCACTGCCCTTCTATAGATAGAAGAACCCCACACCCCCAACACACACACAGAGGGAGCTGCTTTTACCCACTGTGGAAAAAGCAGCTTCTGGAAGCTGGCAACACTCAGTCTTCCCTCATTACGCTTCCCCCCTGCTGCTCAGCCTCTTCCCAGGGTTTTAGCAGTGGCTGTGTGCCTTCGAATGCCAGGGCTGCTGGCTAGTGACTGTACGCTTTATAGAGCCCACCCAGGCTCTCCCTCTTCAGGCACATCTATGCTCTTCTCTCCTTCTTAGCCCCTACATTTCTTCCTTGCGCTTGAGGATGCTGGGTAGTCAAGGGCGGAAGAGAAGCAATTTTAAGTAAAGCAGGGCCAGTCTTTCTGACCTGCAGTTTGCTTTCTCCCCAACTGTGGCACACAGACTGGTTTTTTTTTTTTTTTTTTTTTTTTTTTTTTTTTTTTTTTTTTTTTTTTTTTTTTTTTTTTTTTTTTTTTTTTTTTTTTTTTTTTTTTTTTTTTTTGATCATATATAAGGCAGCAGAGTTCAACAAGGGGGTGGTAGTCTATGCTCATCAGCCTATTTCTGCAATGTGGCCTGAATGAGCCTCCTAGTATCCCAAGCTGAGGTCTCGATGCCCCTGCCCCGTTTGGTGCCAAGGCCTCTGCCTGATAACCCCATGCTTTTCACCTTTCCTGGCCCTTACCCTTCAGCTCAGTGCTTCCTTGAGGAATCCTCCTTAGTCCCCCGACTGGGCCTGACCTCCTTGTTGACTTCGGACACACCATTCTTTGTGAGGGTGATGGAATAGCTTGCCCACAGCCTGTGACATCTGTCTTCCCCTCGGATGTCGTATCTCCCAGGCGTGTCCTGTGCCTGCCATGCTGTCCACTCCGCACCATTCAAGAGTCTGCCCGTATATACTGGGGTGTGGCTCTGTATGGTCTAGGTGTGGCCACGAGAATAAGTGAGCAAGCAAGCTCACGTCGCCCTGTAGACTCTCGACTGATAGACAAGGTCCCATGCCTGCAGCACAGCTGCTTTTTTCTCCTCAGCAAGCCCTCCTGCTGGAGCAACAGCGGATCCACCAACTGAGGACCTACCAGGCATCCATGGAGGCCGCTGGCATCCCTGTATCGTTTGGCAGCCACAGGCCTCTGTCCCGGGCACAGTCCTCCCCAGCTTCTGCTACCTTCCCTGTGACTGTCCAGGAGCCCCCTACCAAGCCAAGGTTCACCACAGGTAATGTATCCTGTATCCTGTTGTAGGGCTTTGGATGGGGCTGAGAATCCCTGCTGACTGGTGGTTGAGGGTCTGAGTCTGCAACTAAAGTGCTGAGCTGAGGTGGAGGGAGCAAGCTGGCACTGTGTAAGGCTCCAAGGCCATACTCACCTGAGTCTGTGGTCCAGGGCCCATCACAGACTCAGAACCCTACTTTCTCCTTCTCATACAATCATAGTCTCCAGAGAGTAGCCCGGCCTGTGTGCTCACATGGGTCATTCAGCGCGTCCTTTTCCATCCGTGGTCAGTAGGAATGGCAGACTTGCTCCTTTCCTTGCTCTGCTCCTTGAATTGGCATTGACCATGCAGTGGGCCAGGTGAGTGCCGGGGCTGGTTTTAGGATCTGCCCCCCTTCTCTGTGTCCTCTCTGCTGCCTTCTCCACCCACGAGCCAAAGCAGTCGGCTGGCTGGCATAGGTGCTTTTGCCTGAAAGGTACCAGACATTGCAGGTGATGGCTAAGTAGGAGCACAGTTCCCCCACAGCTCTGGTGGCAGGTCCTGCACACTGGGCTCTCAGCTGCTGGAGCTGGGATGAGGGCAGCTCCCTGGTGACACCAGCCCAGCTTCTTAAGAGTTTATTTCTGGGGGACCTTGTGGTGTTTTGATTTAATATTTCTTTTTAATGACATATGAAGGAAAATGTTATGTAAGCAGAGAATGGTTTGATTCTTTTTTCATAACTCTTATAAAGCATCTTTTCTACATACCACAAATATGGCCGAGTTCTTTTCAGATCTTAAAAGGCTATTATTTCTATTCAGAGAAAAATTTTGGTAGCAAATATCCAGAAATTAAAAGGTACTTTTTCAGAAAGAAAAGTAGAAAACTGCAGGAGGTCACAGGGCTACCTGGGTGGCTTCTGCATAAGACATTGGCCACTAACTGACATACTTGTATTCTTAAGAGTGACACCTAGAGGAGGAAGACCCTGGCACTGCAGCACAAGGACCGTTCTGGTACATAGACTCGTACCCTTTTCTGATCACAGACAACTTCTGGGTGTTCCATTTTATTGGTGACCTTTCTGGGCCTATCTTCATTGTAAAGAAAGAAAGAAAATGGGGAGAAGTTTTGGAAAGATACATTGCCCCTAGCCCCACCCCGGGGACAATCTACTATTAGGACTTCGGTTCCAGCCTGGCAGATTGACTTCTCCACAGATGACTCGTTTCACAAAAACAGGCCTTATTCTGCCAAGTGCCTCTCCCTAGTCTTGCATTCTCTGGGCTGCCTGCCTTGCCCCCACGCATAGTGCTGTATCTTCTTGGAGGTCTGTAGTCCCCTGGCAGCTCTTGTGCTATAAAGACCTGGCACCTCCTACATCTTTGCACAGCTTTCCCACCTGGCAGCCAGTGATATTGTTCCTCAAATGGTCTTCAACTCCATGCTCAGTAAATGTCCATAAATACTACTTCAACATAGTGACTATTAACCCTGCTGAATGAACAGTCATGTTTGTTGGACTGATGGACTCCTGCATTATGCATGCGCTTATATAGGAGTTAGGTGTCTAATCTATGCTTATCTTGTATGTTGCTATCACAAACTCCTGAGGGTACCTCCTGCCACATTCACTGACTAAACTGTGTCCTTTGCATTCTGTCAGCTCCACCTACAACCTACTTTGCTGTTTTTATTTTTTTAAGAACCAAAAGAAACATCTTCTAGCACTCAGCTTTGGTAGCACACCTAAAATTTCTAATTGCAGGAGACTGATTTCCATTGGCCTCACCCATGAGACCTTGAGCTGGAAGATATGAGAACTATTACACATCCAGGGCCAGCCATCAGACAGACCCTGTAGAAATATGTTCATCTTGGCTGGATGATGCAGCCCTTGTTCCCGGTAACAGGAACATAAACAAAGAGTGACTTTCTAGCATCAAAAGCACAGAAATAATAGGCCATGAGTCCATCTGATACCAGAGCCCACTTTTCACAGCTCACGGCCATTCTCAACTCAGACAGGTACAGATTAGCTGGCAGATCCCCTATCAGACCTGCTAGGGTATCTGTTCTCCAGGCCAGCCTTCCCCTTGCTGCAAACCTGGAAAAGCAGGTATGGTGGCTGGGAGTTGGACCCATGCCAGCCCTCCTGTTGATGACCAGGCTGACCTCCCTTACGACCTTGCCCCCCATCCCAGCCTCATCCTCAGACTAGCCAGTGCCTTCATCTTTATGCCAGTGCCTCACTGTCCTTGCTATGACAAAAGTGGATCAATACTAATGGCCCGAGGGGTGTCTTCCGCTTCCTTGCAGTGGAACGCGAGGCTGTGCCTCAGTGGTTCTGAGGCCAGATCAGGGGCAGCCTTCTCGTTGCTGTGGGCCAAAGTTGTTTTTGCTGGACTTGGTCTTGTGGGCAGCAGCCTCCCATGCTCTATCATGTACCTGTCCGTTGTAAGTAGACCTGCACGGGCTCAGCTCCAATATGCTCATGTATGTTCATGTAAGTAAGCTTGTGTCTCTATCTACACCCTCTCACGTGTCCCAGCTGCTCTGAAAGTTTCTAAGGACTCTAGTCCTGTCTCCTTTTGGACTCACAGTGCCTGGAACAATTCCCAGTTCCAGAACAGCTTCACAGAGTTGACAAGGTGCACTTGGGCTTTGTACCAGCATCTACTCTCCAAGATGAGATGATTCTTAGAGGTCACTGCTGCATGAGCCTGCCCAGGCAGCCTCCCTGTACCTCTTCTTCCAAACCTGTCTTTGTGCGGGGGCTGCACGCACCTCTTAGGGGCCTGAGTGACAGGCGAACCTGGCCATATGGTCTTACCACTGCTTGTACTCGTGTCCTCTGGGCCTGGCCAGATGAATTTGGGGATTCTAAAAAGAATCATCCTAGCCCCATTCGTATCTAGAATCTCTACTGCCAGCTTAAGCAACTTTGGGCAGCACTCTGACCTTGGCCCTGTCTTTCTCTAGGCCTCGTGTATGACACGCTGATGCTGAAGCACCAGTGCACCTGTGGGAACACCAACAGCCACCCTGAGCATGCCGGGAGGATCCAGAGCATCTGGTCCCGCCTGCAGGAGACTGGCCTCCGCAGCAAGTGTGAGGTGAGGCTGGCTTGCAGGAGCTTGGCAGGAGGGGATGAGGGTCCTGTTGCTTTCTTTACCACTGCAGGTGGCCACCACAGCTCTGCCTTACTTTAGTTTCACTTTTCTCTGGCCAGGTACCTAGGAAATGGAATTTCTAGGTTGTAGTGAGTCAAGGAGAAGCTAGGAAAGTTCTGCCCAGCACCTCCCAGGGTCAGCAGCTCATGAGCCCAGCAGTCCTGCTGTCCAGAACCCTATGTGTTTCTGGTATACAGAAAAATCCCTGGTGCTGAGTTTTACAAAGAAAAGAAGTTTATCCTTCTCTGATTCTGTTGTTGGGAAAGTGCACAGGGTAGACCAGCACCTGGTGAGGATCCTTTGGCTGCTCACAAAATAGCAGAGGAGCAGAAAGGGAACCTGCTTGCGCATGGAAGCATGGGTAGCTTACCTTTATAATAGCTCTCATAGCAAGACCTGGAACTCCTATGACTGATTACTTTCCAACAGGACCCCCTCCCAAGGATTCTACCAGCTTAGCACTACCTCCTTAGGGACTAGACTGTGAGCTCATGACTGATGGGTGGTCGGACCACCTCCCAACCGTAGAAAAGCCTGTGGATTTTTTTCCTAGAACCCTAAGTCCTCATTATCTAAGCCACCACCCTGTCCTTTGCATGTTTCTGATGCCCCATCTCCCTCTGACCAAAGCATCCCTTGTCCTTTCTTGGCCTTTATTACTGTCCTTCTTCTTCCCCAGTCGTCCCTGAAAAGCAGCTCCCAGCGTGGTCTTGCCCCTGCCCAGAGGGGTAATCTAGGTGCTGTTTTGGCCGTTTTAGCAAAGACAGGCTCAGAGGTCCATACACAAAGCAGTCCTCTCTTAGATTAGTCCTTCTGACATCTCATTAGAGCTCCTCAACCTCCAAGCCCTGCTCAGAGGTGAATTTCACAAACTAGCCAATGCCGAAGCACTTTGGCCTGTCTGCTTTGAACCCGGTTCTCTAACTCAGCCCCTCTTCTGCAAGGAGTCATTGGGAACATCACAGTAGTACTGTGTCTGGCCAGGCCTCAGTTCCTGGCTCCCTGGCAGTGGTCATGGCCAGGCTTCCTCTCAGACAGAATGGGCCAGCCTACCTGTTATGGTGGTGCTGCTGCTCACACCTGGCTGTGTGGGAGTATGAACACAGCCAAGAAACTGAGATGAATATTCCTTTCTCCTCTAAATAGGCTGGGAGCAGCACTTAGAGAGTGGACCCTGCTGGTGCCCTCTACCAAGGTTCTGAGTGATTATAGTGTCTTAATCCTCTGAGAGGATGCGTGGTAACCTCTTCTTATAGCACGTGACGGACGGAGGACTCTGTGCTGGGAGCTGGCAGCCTCAGGCAGGCCTGATTTCCTTCTCCGCTGTGTCTAGAGTTGGCAGTACCCCTTCTAGGATTTCCCTGGCATGTTTACCAAGTGGACACCTGTTTTGTCCCTTTTCACATGCCACATATTTTACCAAACTAAAGAAAGCTATCCACATCCTGCATATTCCATTACCCAACGGGGCCAGGGCTTAGGGCCCATTCAGAGACAGAGAAATGCAGGCACACTCTTTAGCTGGTGTAATTCTGTTCCTGTGGGCATAGAATGACTGGCATCATTATTTTCAGGTCTTGCAAGGCCACCTGCCCTTCCTTCACAAGCTGTATTCAGGAATGTGTTAGTCTGAGTTGTCAGATCCCAGTTTCCTGTACTAACTCTAAGAGTACCATAATGTTTTTGGGAGGAGGGGGGAAGGAGGACCAATGTCAAGTTCATAGCTGTCTGAAGAAGCACCTTTCAGGGGAAGGTTGGCCGGCGATACAGGGATGAGGCCAGGATGGCTGCACCACTGGAGGGCAGCATTACCCAATGGACATGCTTCAAGGAAAATTCTCATTTCTTCTCAGCCAGCCACATAGGATGGACCAGGCCTCCTACTCTTTCCAGAGCCTTCCTGAGTCATCTTGAAGTTCCCATAGTTCACTGCCATCTGCCTTTTGTCTCCCAAGAGTGTCCACTTAGGCTCGGGAGACTCAGGGGTGATTTTCTCATCCAGAAAAGCAAACGAGAGCCAAGCTGGCGCATGGAGAGGCAAACACCGTGAGGTGCATGGCCGGGCCTTCTCCTGCCGCTTCCCCAGCCTGTGTGGGAAAGGAGTACGTGAGGGCTCTGAAGAGCCTCATGTCGGGCCTTGGGGAGAGAAGGGCTGTCAGAGGGGCTGAGCTGGCATAGTGGCAGAAACACTAAGGACAGATTTACAGACAGTGTACCTCATTCCCAGATGTATTGCCCACATACTGAACCCAGCCAGGCCCCTTCCCTCCTAAGAAGGCAGAGCAGAGTGGCCTGGTCCTGGGTTAATAAAAGAGAATTCAAGTGGCAGTGCTTCAGCTTCTCCAGTTCGCCTACCGTCTGACAGTGCAGGTGAGACCCAAACCTGGGCCTGCTGCTGGGACCCCAGTTCATACCTCACTCCAGGGACCACATGTCAGGGCCTCGTGTTGAGCTTTTACTGTATAGCCTGTATGGTGGTGCAGAACGAGAACTGGTGGGAGATCTGTGTGGTCTTGACATCCCAAAACTTCCTGTTTCAGTCCTGTGTCTTTTTGTCTGTTTCACATATTTGTTAAGGTGAGTATTTTTATTCTTTCATTCATTTTAACATTCTCTTTAGTTTAAAGTCTCTTCCTTTAGTCTAATTTAAAATCTTGCTGTAATTCACCTCACTTCCAAGGATTCAACCTTAAGCAGTCAGGAGCACATGGCCACCTGGCCTTCCCCTTCTTTCCTTGCTGCCCATGTGACTGTGTTCCCCATAAGACTCTCAGAGTAGCGTTTCTATACACCCTCTGCCAAGAGAGAATGTGGCATAAGCCCCACTTGCAGCTGCTGTAATGGCATCTGGTGACCCACCCACCGGAGTAGACCTCCCTTGCCCAGGGCACTTGCTCGTAGGATTCCTGCCCATAGGTGATAGTGAACTCTGCTGGGTCACCCTCCTCCCTCTCTTACCCTGTGTGGACAAGACCCAGAGCAAAAAAAAATGTCTTGTAGGAAAACTCCCTGTGCAGGGATTCTTATGACTGAGAGCAGCCTCAGGCACTAGGCTCAGATGGAGAGCCCAAG
Organism: Ctenodactylus gundi; assembly: GCA_004027205.1. NCBI lineage: Eukaryota > Metazoa > Chordata > Mammalia > Rodentia > Ctenodactylidae > Ctenodactylus > Ctenodactylus gundi. Next base: position 447,547 of record PVKB01000199.1, read on the forward strand.
CTAAGAGGTTTGCTATATGTGCAAACACTAGGACCTGTAGGAGGTTAATGGATGCTGAGCCAAGTAAGCATGAGCAGGAAGGAGCTGGAAAACAGGTGACAGCCAGCACCATAGCTGTCTTAATGCTGTCTCTACCTGCTTTCTGTGGGCCTTTAGGAGATATTAATGTACAATGCTGGTTTTTATTTCAAATATAGATCACTGCCTTTGAAATGGTTAGATAATTGACTCGACTGAACATTAGTAATTTTCCTGTTAATTTCTGGGAGACATCTGAAAATAGCCCAGAAATTTTTATTTCAGACGTTTCTAAACCACAGACAATGTGAGCCTGCGGATTCCAGGTACAGCCTCTCACAGCTTGCCAGACCGCAGCCAAGGAAGATCCACGTGTGCTGGTACATAGCAGTGTGTAGAGGACGATGGTTTCCCTTGAACGTGAACCCAGGGAGGCAGCCCACACCAACTTTGGCAGCTATTTTGGGACCAGACCCTGCCAGTTGGGAAGCACTGTGTAATCCATTGCCAGATCGCTTGTGTGACGGTGAAATGTGACACATTAAAAGCTGAAATTATCTTCTTAAGTGATTTTCAAAGCTATAATTAAAGTGCAAGCCCTCTAAACTATTTTTAAATATTTTTAAAATATCATGTTGGGTGATGGCTGCTTTTTACTTTGCAATAACCTAGTAATTGTGTGCTTGTTCCTTTATTGAGCCGAGTTCCTTCAGGGCCTAGCATTGTCTATCAGCTGACAAGGAAATGTAAACGTGCTCTCTGTTCTATCCCCACAGTGTGTCCGCGGACGGAAGGCCACATTGGAGGAGCTACAGACTGTGCATTCTGAGGCCCATGCCCTTCTCTATGGCACAAACCCCCTGAACAGGCAGAAGCTGGACAGTAAGAAACTTCTAGGTATTTCAAGGTCTTTCTTAACTCTCTACTGGTTTTGATCTCCCCTTATATGTTTCGAACCTTAGCCCTTGGAGCTGCAGCAGCCATGGGCGTCACCTCCAGGCTCTGTAGGCCCAGCAGAGGAGGAAGGCCACCCTCCAAGGGGCCTTGCCAAAGACCTGGAAGATAAATTTTATCCTTTGTCCTTCCTTGGTCCCTGATGGGCATCTTATATGTCGCCTGGGGGATGGGCTAAGGGTCACTGTACAGAGGCTGTTGATCAGCAGAGTCTGGATACCACAGGCTGCTCAAGGTTGCTAGAACACTCATGTGCTGCCCAGCTCTTGCCCTGCTCTGAGCACCACTCCAAGGGTCCTTGGGGCAAGGTTGAGAGGAAGCCTGAGTACCTACCTGAGTGACAGCCACAGGACAGGATTCTCTTTGTTTTTTAGCCCTGGCAGGCAGCCCCATGTTGGTGGAGGAAAGGAGACCCTGAATTTAACCAAAAGACTACATCAGTGGCTTTACCTGTCTAATCTCAGAGCCTTCAAGAAGAGGCATGTGGGCACATTCCACAGGTCCCTGCAGTTTTCCTGACTAAGACTAGGGAACAGGGACAGCATTCCAAGGCTTCCTGGACACAGGCAGGGACAGAGCTCCAAGGTTCCGTGAGCATAGAGTAAGGGCTAGTTCTCTGTGGACTCCCTGTACACAGGTGTGGGCACAAGGGCTATACAGTCCCCTTGGCATAGACTGGGCCTGCGCTCTGCAGACACCCTGGGTACAGATGGGAGATAGGGCTTTGTGGCCTCTTTCGGCACAGACAGTGGGACAAGTCTCTTCAGTCTTTATGAGCATAGACCTGGTTGGAGCTTTGTGAGCTCTTTTATCTTCTTGAATCATTTCTTGCCCAGCCTTTAGATGCTTTGAACCAGGACGGTCACGAGCTGACTTTTTCTCCAGTCACCTACCCTAGACGCCTGAGGAAGAAGCTCCATTACCCCTTCTCTGGGCAGGAGCCACTGGGTATAGGCAGGCAAGGCAGGTGGCCTTGGCTGGTGTCCTAGGTGTCACATGGCAGATGTTGTAGAAGGTCTGCTCTGTGTCAGGCATGTGCCAGGCAGACTGAGTCTGGGGCAGGTTGCTTCTGCCCTTATTCTTTCCATTCACTCATTCATTCATTGTCTCCCTCCCCTCTCCCTCCTCCTCCCACTCATTCATTCTTTCACTGGCTCCTTCACCCCTCCCTTCTCCTCCCACTCATTCATTCATTCACTGGCTCCCTCACCCCTCCCTTCTCCTCCCACTCATTCATTCATTCACTGGCTCCCTCACCCCTCCCTTCTCCTCCCACTCATTCATTCACTGGCTCCCTCACCCCTCCCTTCTCCTCCTACTCATTCATTCCTTCACTGACACCTTAACCCCTCCCTGTTCTTCCCACTCATTCATTCACTGGTTCCTTCTCCCACTCATTCATTCCTTCAGTGGTACATTCATCCACTCCTTGTCCATTTACCCTCTTGTGTACTCCAGGAACATCCTCTGTGGCAGCTCTGTAGGAGCTGATCTTGCCTGGGGAAGTTGACACCAGGAGGCTGTGAGGATGCACATAGGCCCTGACCTAGGGAAGGTCATGCTCCTCCCTGAGTTTCCACCATCGGTAGCCAGGGGTTTGTAAGCAGATGTCACTACTCACATTTGAGGAAACAAAAAAGGGGTGGGCAGCCCAGTGCCTGTGTGGCCCACGCTGCTAGTGGGCTCCCATTTGTTGAGACCCTCACTTGGAGTGCCAGTATAGCATAGACAGGGCCCCTCTAAAGCACGCAGGCTACTCTATAAAAGGGTTCTATGCTGAGATAAGGACAGAGCAGGTCTGAGCTGATGCTCCACCGTTCTACTAGCTACTTTGTCTGCCAAGTGAGGTATATTTTGTCTTTTCATGGAAAGGTCTAGCTCTTTTGAGCACTGCCTACTGCCTTCCTACCTGGCTTCCACCAGCATAGCAGATCTCCCAGCCTCCGAATTTGGTCCTCACTGTTCCATAGCCCAGAGGGGATCCCCAGTCCACTGTCCTTCGTGGAGTGGGGAGACCCAAAAATCACAGGCCTGCATCATCAGTTCTGTGTGCCAGGCATTTTGCAGGGGCCTAGTATAGATATCTGTGGTGGTTGTACATGGGTTTTTTTGGATTTTGTTCTGTTTCACTTTTTATGGTACTGGGTGTTAGGCCCGGGGCCTTCACGCTGGACTCTACCCCCAGCTGCTCCCTCCCTTTTCTTTATTTTGAGACAGGATCTCGCTGAATTGCCCAGGCTGAGCTTGAACTTGTAACCCTCCTGCCTCAGCCTCCAGAGTGCTGGTATCACGGACCTGGGCCACTAGGCCCACCTCTGTCAGTATATTTTTGAAAGCAAATAGGTACTTCCTGACCCTTTCTGACCCAGCTACTCCCCAGTCTCTGGTTGCCTCCACAGGTGCTCTTCTTAGACCTGTTATAAGGAAGTGGCCATCTTCATTTCTGTGGAGTTCAATCAGCTGTCAAGCCTGGCAGACAGAAGTCAGGCAAGCACAGCTTGCCCCAAGGCGTGTTTTCTTCCTGTGCCACCAGGCAGCCAGAGCCAGGGCGTGGGTGGGTCCAAGAGGGATGGCAGCTCTTATGTGAGCCCTAGAGGCTACACGGGGGCTCAGGAAGCAGCTCTGTGGGCTTTGCAGTCACCTTTGTCTGACCAACTTGGTGAGTGTAGAGGAACCTCACTGCCTTCAGTCTCAGGAGATCTTTAGCCTCTGAAAGACCCTTCCCTGGGCCATACCTGGGGGCCTAGGGGGCCTCTGGGCTTGTACAGTTGGGTGAGGATCTGGAGATGGCTCTCACTTAGGAGCCAGGATTAGTGTCTGGGAAACAGGGTTTGTAGGAGATGCAGCTTGGGCACAGGGCTCTCCACCTGCTGGCTCTGAGTACCAGGAGAAGGCCAGTGTCAGGGCTGATGCCTTGGAGAGATAGAGTCACACCCACTGGCCAAATGCTAAGCCTGCAGCAGGCCATGTGACAGAGGAAATTCTTTTGATCCAAGGTAGGTCCCTGGGATGCCATGATACTGGTTAGGAATGGAGCATTCCCAGAGTCAGTACTGTCTGGGACCTTCTGACCCTCTCTCTCCCTCTCCCCACAGGCTCTCTGACCTCCGTGTTTGTCAGGCTTCCTTGTGGTGGTGTTGGGGTAAGTACTTTTTAATGTATAAATAATGTCCTGTTTGTTCTCAGAGTCCCAGTGGTCACAGAAGTCCTGGCCCCGCCTTCCTCTGAGTGGGTAATTGCTGTCAGGCCTTTTCCATAAAGGGGCTGCTGGGCAGGGGGCCACGTGTGGCTTCAAAGGCACTGAGAGCCATGAGTGTTTGATCATTGGGCTCAGGCACCTTTCTCTGGGGTGGGTCATCTGGCAAGCACACACATGCTGGGTAGCTCTTATGCTAGGAGCTAGGACCCCATGTGCAAACTGTATCTCCTGTCTGAGTCCACAGCCATCCTTGGGCAGTGAGGTTCCAATCAAAGCTATGGATGAAGCTTCCAGTACAGTGACCATTCCACCTGTGACCATGTGGCATTTATAAGGCAGCTGGCTGTGTTGTGCTGCCCTCTGTCCTATGTGCAGATGATGTCCTAAACTAGACACACAGAACACTGGGGCACACAAAGGCGTTCCATTCCTGCATTCTTCATCTGCACTGAGCAGACCTGGCCTCTTCAAGCCAACATCTCATAAACAACTAAAGCTCCTCCCCACACTTCTTAGGTAGCAGGAGTTAGGGCAGAGAGAGCTGCAGTCTGCAGGGAAGGCCTAACCTCCAGGGCAAGCTGAGCTGATGACCATCAGATTCCACTGCACGGAGGACCCTGCAGACAGTCACAGATGGACAGCAAAAGCTGTCACAGCTGAACCTGCAGTGTGTATAATCACAGGTCCAGGGTGAAGCGCAAGGTCTGGATTCTGTTATGGAAATGAAACAAAATTGTTTTCTTCCTGAGTCTTTACAGAAATTGCTGCTTTGAAAATTATCCCGTCAAAAAGAGAATAAATGGCATTTATTCATACCACCACCAAGCCCTCCTAGAGTTATTTTATTTTGTATTGTAAATAGGCTGCAATCTCTTAATTTGGGGCAAGTTTTTGGCCAGACTTGAAAAGATTTGGATTTCCACTGCCCTGCAGCCAGGAGGCCTTTGCAAGACAGAATTTATAATTTGCAAATGAAAGCTAAATGCTAGCTCAGACCTGGGGGGCTGAGCTCAGGCAGCCCCCTCCCAAATGGTAACATCAGATCATAAGCATAGCATGCAGCCAGAGCCTACCTCGTATGTGCGTGCCTCACTAGGTAAAAATGCAGATGGAGCCGATGGGAACAAGCAGGAAAATTGAGAGCCACAGCGTCTTCAGGTCTCCCTTTCTGCCTGTTTTCCATATGCCCTCCAAAAGGAAGATGGGCTGGAGGGGTCATACAGTGCGTACCCTGGTTTTGGGAGGACCTGCTGAGTCACTGGTACAGCTGCAGCCCTCCCAGGCCTCAGATTCCTTCCAGAGCCAGAGGTTGCCTCTTAGGGTGTCAGTAGGAGCAGAGAAACCCCAGTAACATCCAGAGCGTAGGGGGATAAGAGGTTCACTTACTTTCCTGGAAAGCTTTCAGTTAGCATTTTATTATTACAGTGCTAAGTTCAAAGTTAAAACTTACCCTTTCTCAATGCTGTTAAATACAGGTTTTTAATTGTTTTGACCTTAATTTTCTTCAAACCAAATAAAAGACACTTCTACAATACTTTGTTCATTGTCTAATTATTATGAGTTTCAAATGAGTGTCCCTCTTTCCCCCTGAGCCTTGGCCTGTGAGTGTGGCCCAGGCTCCCAGTAGCGCCCAGCCTCCCATGATTCCTGTGAGCGGGCTTACCCCACTCTTGCCACCCTCTTGGTTATCCTTTTTATATTTCCTTTAAGATCCTTTGCAAGATAATTTCCCCATACTCCTCTGCCTCTTTTTCTGTCTTTACTGTAAAAACATACAGTGAGAGCCATTTGTTCTTTCCTTTTGGGTCCTATTCTTGCGTTAAGAATGTATCACCACCTTCTTCAAGCAAGGCAAACCCTCCGCAGCACTTGCGCCTCAGCCAGACAGCTTTACCTTCACATCGTCCCCAGGGCCTGCAGCAGCAGATGTGTCAGGTCTCCAGCAAGCATGCAGTGAGGCAAGGGTTGTCTCTCACTCTATGCAATCTATTCTAGGAGGGGCCTGACAGAGCCTATGGATGCTGTTGATGGTGACAGAGCAACCTTATGATCCCCAGGAGAGCAAAGCACATACAGCATCTCCACATCTGGCTGTGTTGCCTGCCTTCGCTTAGACCTCAACCTAGGTCCCTCACATTTTAAAAGGAAATCTCTTGAGTTAAATTGACACTGCTGCCCCCTGCAGGGCATTCCGCAGTTGGTGGAGTCTCTCCAGGGATATTACCCTTGATTTTAATGAATGGATTCTCCAACCAAAGTAACCAGCCAGAATAGTACTATTTACCTGGCTACTTCAGTAAATACCAGTGTAGCATTACTCATAGAGAAGATGTTCTTTATGAGTTGAGTATCAGTACTTTGGAGCAAGGATGTGAGGTTAAAAGCATCCTTTTGACATTTGGAAACTATTTAAAAGAACGTTGAGGTTTGGTTACTATAAAGAGTAACCAGGTAATCCTTGCCAAATATACTCTTCAGGAATTCTTCAGCGCCTGTAAACACATTTTAAGTCATTTTGCTTTGAAGGTGGAGCTTGAAGACTACCTGTAGTGATCAGTGTGTCAGGTGACTCGTTGGCCTTGCTGTGGGTAGGAATCTCACAAGCCTGGGCTGGGAATAAAAAGGGACAGGCATAGATTCTTTTCTACCTCCAGAATCCCAATACATCAAGTGCTAGTTTTCTGTTGAAGAGGGTCACCAATTGGATCTGGCAAAACTCATGTTAATATTAAATTTGTTGAGCCATACCTAAGCAGAACTTTCTTCAGGCTGGGTGCCTCCAAGCAATGGCATAAATCTTATGTATCTGGCCAGGCCCCAGATAGTCCCATAATACTTTTTACCCAGGGTACACACTTGGGGATAGCTGTTCAGGTACATGCTGACCTAGAAGCTGTTTTGTCACTGAGACAGAGCTTAGTTTTTCCCTCCTGCCCCATGCCTGCAGTCCAGATTAATTATTCTCATCCATAGTTGGAGCTTCCAGTTAGGTGCAGCATATAATAAAGTCATAGTTTGAAGAGACAAATTATTAATTTGTATTATATTTCACTTTGGTAATTGTTAGCATAACTCTATAAACTGCAGTTGCGGGGGTGGAGGGGTAAAGAATGCAACAACCTTGACATCCTTACTTTTAGCTCCAAGTCTGTTGGGTCAATTAAGAGAAGAAAGGATGTTCCAGAAGGAGTGAACACACACAGTTGATTCCTGTACGTCCACCTTTATATTTCTGTTTGATATGTTTCTGGCCTATTCTGAAAAAGAGTCAAGGTCAGCATGACTAGGTCTGCTCTGACAGAGAATACATAGGGCTCTCAAGTCAGAGCTTTGGATCTTGGGGCCCACAGGGTAGAGGGGATAGTGACTTCAAGCATCTCACACTGAGCACATCTGTCATTCCTGCAGGTAGACAGCGACACCATATGGAACGAGGTGCACTCATCAGGTGCAGCGCGCCTGGCTGTGGGCTGTGTTGTGGAGCTGGTCTTCAAGGTGGCCACAGGGGAGCTGAAGGTCAGTCAAGGGCTGCCAGAACTGGGCTCCAGAGGGAGGCCTGATGGGGAGAGAAACTGCCTTTCCTCTTCCATCAGGCCAGAGGGGACTGACAGGGAGGTGGCTTCTGTCCAGGAAAGAGTGGGCACTTCCATGTGGGTAAAAACATTTGGGATTCAGAGATCCTCTAAGATTGGTCTTGGGAACCTTCATACGTTTAATAATTGTTGAGAATCCTAAAGAGATTTTGTTTATGTGACTTACTTAACTGAAAGAATTTTTAAACAATGTTAAAATAACAGTAATATCTGGCTTGGTGGCTTGCAGCTGCATTCACACTCCTCACATTGATCAATGTCAGCGTGCTGCAGTGCATGCTTGCTAGGTCTGTTACTCCTGTGAGATTTTGCAACACGTGAAGTCATTTGGGAAGTTAGGTTCCCAGATCCTCACACAGTATACCTTACCCAAACAGTCCCTACTTAATCACTGATATCAACATCATCCCACAGAAAAATCCTTCAACTCTTAGGAGATCTAGAAACCTCAGATTTGTTCTCTGAAACTGCTGGCTGTTGTTTTCCTTTAGATCACAAGCCCAGTTTCTGTTTTGAAAATGATCTTAGATGTGTCTTAACATGGGATATCATAATTTGATTCTGTCCTCTCGAGTAGTGTGGGGTCTCTGAAGGAAGAGCTCAGTCACCTGGCACCTGAGCCACCACAGGCAGCTCTCCCTAGAGGTGATCTGCTTCCTTGACCGGCAGGGGAGCCTTCTACACATTCCTCCTGGCTTCATAGGGTGTTAAGATTTGTGTGCACAAGGGTGGAGATTGCATAAGTTGTACATGTTGTGTTACTGCAGAGAAGTGATTTTTTGCAGTATTGAGTCTATGAAAGGGTAGGGCCCACTGGGTGAATTTGCCCCTTGACTTCACTGCCCCTCTTCCTGTTCTGAGCTCGGTCCTAACATTCTCAGGCAGCTCACCAACCTCAGTTTAGCCTTCAGCAGTCAGCTGCCATTTGAGGTATATTATCGGTCTGCTGATAAAAGAATGCCCATTTGTCTTAGTTTTTTCATTGCTGTGACAGAATACCCAACATCCCGAGCTGAAGGGAGGAAAAGTTTGTTTTAGCTGGCAGTTTCAGAAGGTGACAGTCCATTTGTGGGAAGCTAGCGATGCTGGAATCACATGGCAGACAGAAGCCAAAAGAGTGAGGAAGGTTAGAACTAGCATATACTCTTTCAGGTCCTATCCCAGTGATCTGCTTCTTCCAGTTCCAGCCTCAGTGTTCTACCCCTTCCAGTTCAGCCTCAATAATCTGCTCCTCCAGGTCACAAACACAGTAATGTGGCACACCACCATAAGCTACAACACATCCCTAACCTGCCATACACCTGTCTCCTGCCATACGCGTATAATCTTCTCTTCGTGACCAGGACCCACTTTTTAACAGCACATAGAATCCAGATACATAAGGCTTTTAGGGGACATTGCAGATCCAAGCCATAGCAACATTTGAACCAGTTTTATCAAGCAGCTATAGGATGGTTTGCCGATCGCAGTTTGAAGCCTGAATAGGATGGGGGTGTGCAATCATATTAATTTCTGCCTTCAAGGTTTTTCTTCTGAGAGGAAATGCAGTTGCGTGCTGCATGTATTGCCCGTTTTCTAGGAACTGACCTCAGGTAGGGGTAGGCTACGCCCTACAGTCTAGCTATGCAACCTCTGCAAGTACTGCCCCTTACCTTTCACCTGTATCTAGGTATTCAAATGAATACTGGTCATGAATAGTGGACACTAAGAGTACCTCAGTCCCTTCAGACTGAGCAGGCGCCAACTGTGTAGCTGTCAGCCCTGCCAGCAGCCACCTAATAGAGGAAGCCAGGGCAGACTTACCTCTTACCTTAACATCTGGCATTACTGGAAGCCCTGGTACCCGTAGGCCTTTTTAAGAGCAAGACTCAAATCCCCCCTCCTCCCACTGAAAGATCAAGGATTACATGCCACAACCTCGTGGCCTGAGACAGCAAAAACTCAGGTTCTCTCCTAGGTTCTGCCTCCTGAAGGTTGTGATCACTTTCTCATGGCTGTAAATCGAATCTTTCCTGTCTATGTTGTCTGTAGAACGGCTTTGCTGTGGTGCGCCCCCCAGGACACCATGCAGAGGAGAGCACACCCATGTGAGTGGATGCAGTGGGCTGGTGGGCAAGGTGGGTGTGGGGTTTGCAGACCGCTAAGGGCCAGGAAGGAACTCACGGCTGGGTGCATTCTGCCCAGGAGTGTCCTTGTGTCTCCTTTTCCCATGACTTGGGGGGGGAGGGGGGGCAAGCAGCCAAAGAGCTAGACAGTTGGCAAAGGGAGTGGCGCTGAACCTGTCAGTTTCCCTGGTAGGCATGGTGAAGAGATGGAGCATGTGACAAAAATGAAAGGAGGGAACCTGTAGAAGGGGTCCAGGGTAGCCACTGATAGTTGGGTCGTGAAACGTGGGAGACAAAGTTCAGCTTGCACTAAGCAGACTAATATGGTATCTTGCTTAAAGCTTCCAAGGTCAGATGCTGTGCCATCTTGTGTGGCCTTTTACTGATGTGCTGACTATTGGGATAAGGACTAAAGGAGGCCATGGCACAAGTCAGGTTCATAGCCCAGCCTCTGGGCTCTGTTTTGGGTCTCCCAGCCACTCCAACTCCTCACGTTTGTGAGATCAGAGTGTGGCATGTAGCTTGTCCCACATTGAGCCATGGATGAGAAAGAGGGACAGGTGCAGACCTGGCCTGCAATGGTGTGTTGAGTGCTGTCGATGTAGCATCCCTCGCGATATCAGGAGGGTTCTGTGAAGTACTCAGCAGATGAGGGGAATGTTGCTTCAGATGAGGTGGAGGAGACTTTCCTACGTGAGAATGTTGGAAAGCTAATCTCCAAGCACGAAGCTAGGTTTGTGTGATGTGTGCGTGTATGAATCTGTGTGGTTTGTATCATCATGGCTTTTATATGTGTGTTTCTGAGTGTTGTCTCATGTTTCTTTAGTGTATGTACATCAATATGCATGTGTATGTACATGATGTGTATATAGGTATGTCTGCTTGTAAAATCACCATATATATATATATGGTGAGTGTGTATGTGTACATGAGTGTGACTTTGCACATGTATTATCTATGGTGTGTCTTTATAGGTATGCATGTGTTTCTCTGCATATTAGGATATATGTGTGTGTGTGTGCATGTGTGTGTAGTATGTATGTCCATTGTGTTTGCACATATGCATGTGTATGTTATCTGTACATGTGTGTGTTTGTGCATAAGCCCCCTGTGTGTATCCATGTGGTTGTCATATTCATTTGCTTCTGTGTGATGTATGTGTAGTATGTATAAGCCGATGTAGTGTACACGTGTGCATGGTGTATAACTGTGGTATGTGTTTATGAGTGCCTGTGTGACATGTGCATGTGCCTGGTGCATATGTGTATCTGTGGCATGTTTTCACCTGTGTGTGTATGTGTTTGTGTATATGTGTGCATGTGGATTGTAGCTGCATCTGTCAGTTGATCACCACCATCAGCTAAGATCCCTGTCCAGTGAATGAGGAATTGTTCTTCCCCAGAACTCTCCCAGAATCTTACAGATTTCAGATTGTCTCTTGCAAGTTGTGCTGCGGTGAATAATGGTCACCTGTTGTCTATCTGTCCTGCTACCACCACAGGGGCTTCTGCTACTTCAATTCTGTGGCAGTTGCAGCCAGGCTTCTCCAGCAAAGACTGAACGTGAGCAAGATCCTCATTGTGGACTGGGTGAGTGACACTGCCTCTTAGGCTGGGAGCTGCATTTGCCTTTGTTTCCCCTTCAGGGGTGTGGAGAGAGTAGACTTTCACCTCTGTTAACACTTGGACTTAGAGGGATTAGCTTTCTGGAAACTCTCTGAAAGATTAGTAAGGTAAAGCCCACATCTGTTAAGTCGGCTCCACAGCCTCTGCCAGGTGGCCCTGCCAGTTGTGGGCTCCTGACCTAACCAGAGAGGACCTAGTGGTTGAAGGCAGCAACCAGTGCCTGGTTCATGAGAGGCCGTACTTAGGGGTGGGACCTCTGAACAGGTGGCTGTGACAGAGGTGACTGAGTCCCTTCTGTGGAAGATGCTACTTCTTACAACTGCAGTGCCTGCCCTAGAAGGGCCGCTTCTTTAATGCTACATTATAGCTGAACTTGAATTTTAACAGTAGCATAATAATTTCAAAACTAGAAATGAGTATCTAGAGTGTTCATTCATCTTATTGTTCTTTTTAAACCATTTAAGGTCATATATGACTTCATTTTGTAACAGAAAGAAATGTACATCAGATAGCATAGTTTATATTCTAAAGATTCTATTCAGTTTGGGAAAATTAACAAAACACAATCCAGGAGATCTAGTAAGCTCCCAGGTGGGCATTGTTGGGTCCATGGTTCTTTCAGCACCCAGCCCCTGCACCAACAAGGACCCCCAACTCACTCTTCCCTGGGGACTCAGGAGGATGCCTGTGAAGAGAGAAGCGGGGTGTGGTAGATGGTGGCATGGTGGCGTGGCTACATCCTGGGCTTAGCTCTGTGTTTAACACATGGCAGTGTCAACGTGTGTAGTCATTGGACAGTCCCCATGAGCATCATGGATATACCCTGGAGGCCACATGTCATGTAGTGTCAGCAGCTTCTCAGTGTAGAGAAGTTTGAGCTAGTTTATGCCACACAGCCACTATAGTATCATTCATAAGGTGGGATGTGGCTTGTTTCTCTTTATCGGTAGCAATGCTTCACATTTCTCTCCTGAGCATAGAGACCTTTGTAGAGGAGCACATGACAAGAAGCAGTAAGTTTCTTGTTTGGAACCACTCACTTTGTGCAGTTTTGTAGACACACACACACACACACACACACACACACACACACACAGCACAGGAACCTCCTGCTCTGCCCCACTTGTCCTGGGAGCACCTCCCAGCATAGCCCAGGTCAAGGATGGCCACACCTGGCAGAGCCCAGCTGCCTGTCTTTGGCTTGTGCCACATGGGCATTGTGTTTGAGAAAGTGCTAGTAGTTCCAGGGCCGGAACTTAGATCTGGTCACCCCCAGTTGTACAGGATCTGTCTCCTTTCTGATGAAAGCTGAGGAAATGGCTCACTTCTCAGAGAGACATGGCAGGCAAAAGAAATTGATCAACTGGCTTTGTTTAGAATGTCAATTACCTGAATTTGGTGGAATCAAAATTTTGGCTTTGCCAAAATCAGAAATAAGCTGTGGTGTTGAGAGTGAATAAAAGCTCTCTGCAGAATGTAGCAGTAAATGTAGACACTTAGAATTCCTGCAGCCTTGTACCATGTGGCCTCAGCCCATCCGTGTGGGATGGAGGCTTGGATGGAGGTGTCAGGGTGACCTCTATTGGGAAGCTGTTGCTCCAGGACACAGAGAGGAGGGCTGAGCAGAAAAAGCTGTGCTTCACAGCCTGGGCCTGACCTGAGCCGCTGTCTTGCACTCTTAGGATGTCCACCATGGGAACGGGACCCAGCAAGCTTTCTACAGTGACCCCAGTGTCCTCTATGTATCTCTGCACCGCTACGATGATGGGAACTTCTTTCCAGGAAGTGGTGCGCCTGATGAGGTGAGTGAATGTGGTGGTGGTGGGGGGGGGGGTGCTTTGAGGTTGCTAGGCTTGAGGGTGAGCACAGTGGCCGCAGTCTCTGGCCACATCTGACTATGGCAGAAACGAGACTTTGCACTTGCTTGACGTGGGTGGCCATTCCAGGTAAGTGTGAGCCTGGGCTGCCTCTGCTGCATCCCTACACCCAGGGCCTTCCTTTTGTCTGAAGTAGGAATGAAAGACCAAAGATGGTTCTGTTCCCAGTTTGGACAAGCTGAAACATTTAGTGACAGTAAGTGAGCAGTGTCCTTCCCCCAGGAAGGTTGGCTGCTTGATATGGCTGAGACAGCCCTTTACCAGTGTCTGTACCGTATGCTGTCAGACAGGCTGTCCTTTCCCCTTGTTTTCTCACTTGTCCATTGCTGCACACAACCCCTGCCACAAGGGGTAGCCGAGCCCACTCTCCTATGAACATCACCACTGGGTCTCACTGCTTGAGGGGAAGCAGGAAGTGACAGAATTATTCAGACATTGCCTACCAGAGACACCAGCTCTGCTTGTCCTCTGTAGTGCTCAGCACACGAATAGAGGAGTGTTCCTGAGAGGGACTGAGCATAACTCTTACAGCCAAGGGACACAGAATAGTTTCCCCTGCTCCCACAAGTTCAGGGTTTGCAGGAGCGTCAGCATCCTGTGGAAACTGCTTCATTACTGGCATCAGGATGTCAGGATCTCTCACTGACCAGCTTCACCCAAAGTGGGTGCACATTAGGAGCCAGGATATGCTGGCAGTCCCTGGAGGCTGGCCGAGGCACACTTTAGCCTATGTGGCACCTACATCGAGTGTTTCTCTCGCAGGGTCTGTGACGTGAGCTTTTCTTCTTTTGGCCACAGGTGGGCACAGGGCCAGGAGTGGGCTTCAACGTCAACATGGCTTTCACAGGTGGCCTTGACCCTCCCATGGGAGACACAGAGTACTTGGCAGCCTTCAGGTGAGTTCCTTGATTTTCCCAGCCACCCTTAGTTTCCTTGGGGAACACTTTATAGAAATTAGCACTTCTTAAACTTCATCTCTAAATGGGCACACTGAGGGGACTTTTGAGGCTCGATTTGTTCTTCAACATCCCAAGAGCACCCTCTGACCTTGTCTGCTTACCTGTCATTCCTAGTTTCCCTTCTCGGGCATTAAAGATCAGGAATGCATTTTGATCTTGATAATAAGGGAAGGAAATGGAGGCAAAGACTACTGTGCAGAGTTTCATTAAATTTATTAATGAAAAGTGAAAGATGCACATCTTATAAAATTTTATCATGTGATAATTTTTTCTATAAATTCTGTGAGATGATACAAAATGGAAATGAGTTATTTCTCCTTTATTTATATAAAAAATAAAAGGCTGACTACCACCCCTTTGTACCACTTCCTTTACATTTTTCTGGTTCTTTAGATCGTGGCTGTAGGGGAGCTAGTCTTAAACTACAGTGTTTGCTTTGTCCAGTTGTAGATGATGTAGTTCCTCAGCAGAGAGGGGATGGCTCAGTGGTGCAGGTGTTCTCCTCTGTGTTGTTATCATTTTAAAATGGCATTTTCCACCCACACGATGCAGTGAGACAACTGCAGTCTGTGGTCTCCGTGCAGTTCTGAGGCCTGGAGAGAAGCAGGGCTTTTAGTTCTGCTGAGCCTGGTAGGCCTTCAGTTTATTAGGAACAACTGCCAGAGCTCTGTTTGTATGAGCTCACCTGGCCTCCTGGAAATCGTCTCTTTCTGTAAAGCCAGGGTCTTGTCTTGACCTGTAAATGTATAGGTGTTTGTCTATGATATGTGTGTGTCCCTTTGGGTGGTGTTCATGTACCTGTGTGCATATCTTTCTCTGTGCAGTATATATATGCACATGTCCATGGCTGTGTATACATTGCCTGTGTGATTATGTTTCTGAGGATGTGAGTACATGAATGTGCATGTATGCGTGCAGATGTGTGCACATATCTTTAAGTGGATGTTCATATCTGTTGAGTGAGACTACTGTAAAAGTTTTATGTAGCCTGTACCACACGCTCTGTTGAAACCTTGGGTAAAGACACACATACCTCTTGATAAGCTGCTCGCTCACCTTGAAACAGTGTCCTGGTTCAAGTCCAGTTGGAAAAGTAGTTAAACCAGTAGGTGTAAGTCCCCACACCCACAATCACTCAGATCCCATTTGATTAATCATGGAGAAGATCTGCCCCTCAGCCGATAGACTGTTCTGTGCCAAGATGAACCAACAACTCAGAGGACCTGTACCAGTGTCCTATCCGTGCTTTCTTTCCAATCCCATTGGCTTGAATTTGGCTTTTCTTCCCACCTCTGATCAATGGTTATATAATTCTGATCACTGGCCTACCTCATTAAAGGTACATCCAAGACATACCGGAAAACACACATCTGGAAATTTCTTGTGAAGTGGGGGAGTCATACACTCCCCACTGGCGCCATTTTGTAATCTGTCCTCCAAGAACTGGCCCTTTGTGAGGCTGCTTTGAAAATAAAGCATCTACATACACACAAGGTATAAAGGCTGCCCAGAGGGTCGACTTCTTGCCTGAGTGGACACCAGTTGCCAGCTGAGGGCTGACATGAACTCCAGAGCAGAAAGAAGGGGTAACTTCCTTGAACAGACATCAGATGGTCTTTTCTCCTTTCACATCAGCCATTTCAACCAGGGGGACTGCCTAGCCCTTTCTGGAGGGGTGCTTCCTGGTCTTGCCTATAACTTTCTGGGCCTGGAGGAAAGTCTCACACCTGACACCCAACCAGTCCAGGCCCAGCGGTTCATCTTCCCTCTCTCAAGTCACTTCTTTGCCCAGGCCAGCCGGCCAGTCTCTGAGGTGGACCTTTCTTCCCCATTGCTCTTGACATCTGTTTTAATGTCCTGCCAAGTATATACATGATCATACCTTATCGGGTGAGCATTTTAAAGCTTCAATAGCTTCTTTGAGGAGGAAAATTGTTTCAGGGGTTTTTTTTTTATTGATTTTAATGTAAAATAGCACTTTGAAGTTTACAATTTATGGTTCCCTGGGCATAGGATGGGGGAAGAAGGGTCAGAGACTGGTTTCCCCCTTTCTTCTTCAACCTCCTCCTTTGGGGGGCCCCTGGGGACAGTGAGCCTCAAAGGCAGCACCTTGTTATGCAGACCCTCGCCTGCCAGGTTGCATTTTCAGGGGATCAAGCCTCAGATGAAGAAAAGATAAGAAAATTGCCTGTAATGAAATCCAGAAGCAGCCAGAACTTTCTCCTCAGGCTCAGAGACTTGTACGAGAAAAGGGACCTTAATTCAAACCAGTCTCAATGCCAGACATGGCTTTGATGTTTGCAGAACACAGGCGGAATACTGCAAGCTTAGACACAGACCATGATGTGTCTCTATAGCCTCCTCTGTCCCTATTCCTTAGTGACCCCATGGCTCTCTGTTAGCCATGGAGCACATGAAACCAAGGTCCTTTCTATTTATGATGTGGATTTCAACATGATACAATAATGCTCAGCAAAGATGTTAGTATAGTGAAATTGTATACTCTGAGGTGACAGTTTCCATCTACTAATGATGGCCATAGCCCTTCAAACTGAGCTACAGGCTGACCCTTCCACTTTCCTGCCTTTTGGGCAGGATGTGGCAGATGTGGCCTTTGGATTTCTGTCACCTGGTAAGGTATGCTTTGCTGCTGCTGTGCTGAGATGTGTGCTGCTGCAGTAGCAGTGTGGCATTGGTTCCACATGGCTGCATGCCCAAGCAACAGGCATTCTGTGGAGAGGGGTGGTTCACATGGTCAAACTGCCTTGTATTCTAAAGGTAGTTTTGTCTCTTTGTGATCATCTCCATATTCTCCTGTGTAGTTTACCTGAGGTTGCTTTGTAGTGATTTTAGAAGCAAAAAGTATTAATGTAAGGAAAAAAAAAAAACCAAGAGGTGAGAAATCTTATGTTTCCAGCCTTGGTAACCTGCTCATTCTAGCCCAGCTTCTAGAGATATAAGCGAGGGATAAAGTGTAGAGGGCAGCAAGGCCGGAGGCAGCCAGTCGAGCTGCACATTGGTGAGCTGTGAAGAAAAAGTGTGTTGCTCTGCCCTCTTGGGGACCATGGAACATCCCTGGAAGGGGAGGCCATGGTCAAGTCTTAGAGGAATGAGTTTGGCCCAAGGTATAGTAGGGGAAAGGCCACTAGCAAAGGAATAGAACCTGAACACAACCTCTTTTTTGACCTTTATCCTAAGTGGGAGCTTTGTCAAGGACTGTGACTAGTGAATAGTAGATAGTCCTGTCTCCTAGTAGCCTGGGTAGAAGACAGGATCCAGGATGAAGGGCCTAGGGTGTCTCGGTAGATGGATCCAAGTGAAGCATGTCTGAGATGGGATGAAAAAGAGAGGCTGCCCCCATTAAAGAGGGACAGCTGAGCAGGAGGGGAACTGGAGGATGACACCGTGGAGTGACACTATGGAATGAGGGCTCGTGGGGTCAGCAGCTTGGTCTCAAGTGCTGAGCAGGTTTTGGGTTGCACTGGAAAATGCTCCAACTGGGACAATAGATGCTTTCGTAGATTTCAAAAAAAAAGTGACAAACTGTCCATCTGAGTTAGCAGTTAGTGGCCTGGGCAGGGCAAACTTAGTACATTAGGACAGTGTTCTGAACATAAAGAGGAAAGAGAATAAACACTACTCTGAGAACCTGGAAACAGAAGCTAGTAGAGACCCTGTTGCAGGGGATGTGAGAGTTAGGCCACCCGAGTAGAGACCACAGAAGCCTAAACT
Source organism: Ctenodactylus gundi (assembly GCA_004027205.1). Lineage (NCBI taxonomy): Eukaryota > Metazoa > Chordata > Mammalia > Rodentia > Ctenodactylidae > Ctenodactylus > Ctenodactylus gundi. Next base: position 465,609 of record PVKB01000199.1, read on the forward strand.
CAGCCTGAGCCCAATGCACGCTTCTCATGGAGCAACATCAGTGGGTCTTCACCTCCCCTGCGTATATGAATGGAAGGGGAAGAAAAGTAGAGTAATAGGGAAAGAACAAGAAGCACTCGGAAGTGAGGGCTTTGGCCCCTGAGGTCTTATAGGTACCAGGGCCTGAGGAGGCCTAGGGAGTCTAACAGCCTCACTGCCAACACAGACGTGAAAGCACAGGTGAGTCATTACCATGGGGAAGTAGAGTTCGTTGACTTTTCTGCATGGACATTGATTCCCCCAAGGTGATAACAAGAGTATGTGACAAATTCTAGAGTAGGTGTCCATCCCCTGTGCTCAGAGCTTCATGTTGACCTTGGTTTTAATAAGTTTTGCGTAGGGCCCTATAGAGTGGTAAACTGAAAGTCATTTCTTTCCAAAGGTGGAAACCCAGCTGTTGGGTTGGTACTTGAACTTAGAATTAGTTGTGGGTTTCTAAGATGATACCTTAATCTTCTGTCCTGGCTGATTTACCTTCATTGGCCACTTTCCAGTGGGGTAGCAGGTAGGGATGGTGATGACCTCAAGGCTAGTGCACAGTGCCAGATGCACATTGTTTCCATTTATTTTTGACCATCTTTCCATAGAAGTTATATAATTGGGAGGGCAGTTGCTGCAGCCACAAGCCTACACTCAGAAGACATAAGTTTCCGTGACTCTAGAGAGGATGCACTGGGGACTCCCAAGACAAGGGAACTGGGGATGCCCTGCAGCTGTGTGGCTCAGGGCTAGGCTCACTGTAGGTGAAGGGTGTATCAAGTTACAGGAGGATTACTAGCTCCTGTCTTTACCCTCAGAGCAAGAATTTAACATTTAACAAAAAGAATTTTCCGGGGCTAGAGGCATAGCTCAGTGATCAGAGCGCTTGGGTTCAATCTCCCAGCACCACATAACTAGGCATGGTGGCAAACACCTATAATCCTAGCACTTAGGAGGCTAAGGCAGGAGGATTGCCATGAGTTTGAGGCCAGCCGGGGCTACTCAGTGAGTTCAGGACGAACCTGGACTACAGGGTAGAATTGCCCTGTCTCAAAATGAATGAATGAATGAATGAATGAATGAATGAACAAAGGAATGACTTTTGGATATCAGAATGCCACAGTTGTTAAAGTAGTGCCATAAGGTACCAGTGGAAATTGCTGTCTGTGAAACTGGGCCTGTTGAAATAGTGGCATCTACCCACAGTCAACTGGGACCTGGGACATGGGCCCTCGTGCTTAATTGCAGGCCTTAAGAGATATGTGGAAGAAGAAACATAAGTAGAAAGAGGATGCCCTGGGAGCAACAACAAGAGACACTGGCATGTCACTTTGGGGTGGGCCAGTTGATATGGCTGATGCCCCAAGCACTCGAGGAAGGCAGAAGGGCAGCCAAGTTATAAAAGTGGTATATCTGTCCAGAGCCTGTCAACCAAAGCCTAATGGTGGCTGGCTATAGTGGCTACAGTACCATTAACCCTGTTGGCTTACTGTGCTTGGAACTTCTCTTGACCCTAGGCTTGATAGGTTTTGATTAGATCCCTGTGGGGGAGAAGAACAAACTGAATGGTCATTTCTTCCCAGATGTGGGAACCCCACTATTAAATCAGTAATGTATCTAAAGTAGGTTTCGAGTTTCCAAGATGACTGTGTATGCTTGAAATCTGGTTTGGAGACTTAGATGCCCCTTGGAGGAGCATCTGGGGAGCTGGTAGGTGAAGGGTTTGTAGGTGTAGAGTGGACCTGTATCCCTAGTCTGGTGTGCTTCCTGGTCCTCTCCAAGGACAGTCATTGGCAACTCTCGTGTCTTCCTGCCTGCAGATGTGCGGTGTCTGGCAGAAGAGGGCAGAGCTCAGTGCCATCTTGTTAATGAAGGCTCCAGGAGCAGGCTCTGGTGAGGCCAGGGAGAGAGGATGTACATTACCTGACAGCATCACAGAGAACCACGCCAAATGCTGAGGCCTCCATAGGAAGGCCTCTTACCCTCAGCGTGAGCGTTGCGTTGTCTGTCTGAGTACCTCCTTCAGAGGAGCACACTGCAGAGTTCAGATCTTTCTGGACACAGTCGTAGTACTGGATCCTTCCCATCTTCCTGCACCAAGGGTTACACCTTACATACACCTGCCCATCATTTCTGAGATGTGCCCAATTTTTGACTTGCTGCCTTAGAAAACTCCAAGCCCAGCTGTCTCTGTCCTTAGTTGCTCTGCAGAAGGGCAAAGGTGACCCTATAGAAGTATGCACCTTACCGTGGGGGCTTGAGAGAAAGTCCATAGCAGGTGTTTAGATCTTGTTATTTTCAGACCATAAGTTATTGAATATTTAATTCGAGAAGTAAAATGTAAGTCACTGCTTTTCTTTGAGCATCAGTTAAACAGGGACAGTTTTACATTCTGTCTTCCTGAAGGTGCTAAATAGCCCGGCACATCCCCAGTGCAGCCAGGAATTCTTCCTCAACCTCCTGAACAACACAGAAGCGATGTGCCAGCAAAGAGCAGTGATGGTCCTTACTGTTCCCAAGCGTAGTGCTGGAATACCCTTAAGCACCTGCCTAGCATCCAGCACTCACAGACAGCGTTGGTAGATTATTTGAAGCATAGCTTTTGGAGATGAGGAGCCTGGCGGCATGATGTGTGTGCGTTCATCCACAGCTCACTGTTGGGACAGATGCCTGGCCCCAGGCTACTCTCTCTGCCTGAGGATATGCTTTAAATTCATTTTGATTGGCTTCAAGGCAGTGCCACACACCAAGCATAGTCGCCAGGAACTCTCCTCATATAAGCTTAATTGAATGATGATTTTTGCAGGACTTTTTTTGGAGGGGATTAGAAATTATATAGCTCAGCAGCACTTCAAAGAGGGACTAAAGCCCACCACATGCATTTTCTTCAAAGCAGACCCCGAAGTTTCGTGTCTGCACAAAATCCACACTAAAGCCTGGTGAGAAATATGCTGTTTTGCCTGAAGAAAGAGGGTATATGACAAGAATGCTATTAATATACTTAGGAACCTCTCTTCCTGGAGTGATATGGGTATTGGAAGATGTAGGGTCTAGAAGGACCTGTGGAGTATGCCCTTGGGAGATGAGCCACAACCATCGGAAGTTTTCTGTCGTGTAGATTCCCAGAAGTTCCTCCACCCAACCACCCCACCCCTGACTAGACTAACACTGCCCCAACTTCCAGCCACTCCAGCAGGATTGCAGGTAACAGCACCAGGGTATGTGCTGGGCAGGTGCTTTAATGTAGATGCTTCATACTGCATGGAGCCTCAGAGTCCGCAATGGATACAGGAAGACCTGAAGTCTAGGGTAAAGTCATCCCTTAAGCACAGAAAGAAGCTGTATGGATGAGGTCTACGGCTGTTTGTCATTCCTGAAGTCTAAGATAGAAGCTCTGTTGACTAGGTCTGTGGCCGTTTCATCCCTGAATGGTAGAACAGAAGCTATGCTGGCAGCATCTGGGGCTAGGTTCTCCTTGAAGGTCAGAACAAGTTATACGGGTAGAGTCTGGGACCAGGTAACCCCTGCAGGGCACATAGAAGCTATGTGGATGGGCTCTGGAGCTAGATCATCCCTGGAGTATAGATAGAAGTTCTATGGATGAAGTTAGGGTCTGTGTCATCAGACAGGAGAGAAGCTGTGTGTATGTAACCTGAGACCAGGTCCTCCCCAAAGGGCAAGGCAGTAGCTCTGTGAACAGATTCCTCCAAAATACTCAAAGAGCAGTGTACCAAGAAAGTGCCTAAGCCAAACTTTTCGTGAGCATTTACATTGGGGCCTGTTGACTTAGACCTTAAAGATACCTGTGAAATACTCCATGATCACTTTTGACTTGATTTCCTTCTAGTTAAATGTGAGCCTTCAGATTCCAGCTTGCTAGCCATAGGGGATTCAAGAACAGACATCCTCTTCATTGAACGTCTTGTGTTTGGTGACCCGCCAGTCTTCTCTCAGTCACATTCTTGGCTGACCTGGTGACACTTTCTCCTGCCCTTGCAGAACCGTGATCATGCCAATTGCCAACGAGTTTTCCCCAGACGTGGTGCTGGTGTCGTCGGGCTTTGATGCTGTGGAGGGCCACCCCACACCTCTCGGAGGATACAACCTCTCTGCCAAATGTAAGTGGATCTGCAGAGGTCGCTTTCACCATGCCCCAGCTCTGCTCATTTCTATGACCAGTATATTCTATCAGATAATAGCGGGAAGTCACCTTTACATCTTGCCCCAAACCAGACATTGTCAGTAGCTAATGCCTTAGTTCTAAATCTCCAGAGAGATTGAGCCTAAGAGGAGGCTACAAAGTAGGCAATGAGCAAGAGGCCTGGCACACTTCATGCCATCAGCTAGGTACAGGCTGCATACCATACTGAGAGACTGGTCCGCAATTCTACTGAGAGCTAAGATGTGCTATGCATTTTATCCTCCAAAGTCAACCCTGTTGGTGGAAGGAGCAGAAGCAGGCCCCATTTGTCTGTGTAGAGGGATGGAGGTGGAGTGAGGCTGCCCAAGGCCGGGGGAGGAGCCCAGGATCCACATTTTCTGAGGGTCTATGTTTTATCCTGAAGTTCTGGATCTAGCTTTCCGACTTCCCTTTCCCACATTTGGGCATGGAGGAAGGGGGGAAGTGGCAATGGTGTATTTTAATATAAGAGAAAGAACACCGGAAACCACCTTGTGATGGTGGCTGTTGCCTCTGCTGCAGCACTGTTCGAACAAATGAAAAGAAAGTGAGTAGCCAGGCATAGTGGCTCAGGCCCATAACCCCAGCACTCTGGAGGATTGAAACTTTAAGCTCAGTCTAGGCAATCATCAATTTAGCAAGACTCTGTCTCAAAATAAGCAAATAAAAAAGGCTAGGGTAGCAGCTTATTGTGAAGGCCCCAGGTTTAGGTTCAATCTCTAGTTACCTCAAAAAAAAAAAAAAAAAAGTAGGGTGTGGGCAGGAGAAAGAAAAGAACAAGGATAGAAAAAAAGAAAGAAAAGGCCATTTAGCATCATATCATACCAAGGCAGGGCTGCCAGCACTTTACTAGCATAGTAGTTGAGGATTTTTTTCTATGACCTAAGCATCTTGAGGCTATGAAACTTGGTCCTAGTGAATTTCTCAAGAGCTGGCATTTCTTGACCGGTCCGCCCCTCCTTTCTGTCCTCATACAATGTAGATGGCCAGGGTAAGTTCACAGCTCGGGCTCACACACCAAGGGAGACTTAGTAGGGAAGGAAAGGGGAAAAGTCAAAGAGGCCTTCAAGTGTGGCTGTGCTCTAGTGTGGGCCTCTCCGAGCCCATTTGCCCCAGGCTGTAGGTTCTATCGGCCAATGAAGTAACCAGGCAGAGAGCGAAAAGCTCCCACCATGGGCAGCATTTCACTTCACCTACGCTGGGTACTCAACTGCCACATTCTGAGCTTTTTTATTAGACCTCACTGAAGCATGAAGTCAGTGTCACTGTTTCCATGAGATAGATGAATCAAGGCTTCTGAAAGTTTCAGCCTTCCAGTGCTCTGCAGCTGCCAGGATATGTATGTAGCATAGCTGGGCCTATTGACCTCTCTAGGAACAAGGCATATGGTGTTTTATGGTTTCCCAGACTCTCCAGCCTCTCTGGCTACAGTGGTGATCATCATTGTCTGCCAAGTGCTTTCTGTAGGGTTTGGGGCTAAGGACACCGTGGAGTCACTTTGGCTCTTGAAGTCCAGATGTAGATGTCCAGATGTAGATGCGGAAAGCCTGTGTAGGCAGTGCAGCATTGGAGAATGAAATGGGGACCTGTATGTACTCATATACATATGAGTGTGTGTGTGCATGTGTGTGTATGTGCAGAGCATATCATATGCCCGGAGTACCCATGGCACCTATGGGGAGCTCAAGGTGGCACAGTCCCCAACTAAGGTTAATGGCCCTCATCCCTCAAACAAGATGATTTGCAACATTTTGAAACCAAAATATTGAATACATAACTCATTGTCTCAAAAAAGCAAACCCCAAATCGAAAGTTTAATGAATTGATTAAGTCTAACCTGGTCTCTGCTAGACGTAGTCGTCCCTGTTCCTGATCCTTCTGTAAAGTGGTGTGCTGTATTCCTGGGGCACTCCAACCTGCTGCCCACCTTTCCCCTCCACTTGTCTATCCTTTTCCTATTGCAGGTTTTGGGTACCTGACGAAGCAGCTAATGGGCCTAGCTGGTGGCCGGATTGTCCTAGCCCTTGAGGGAGGTCACGACCTAACAGCCATCTGTGATGCCTCTGAAGCATGTGTTTCAGCTTTGCTGGGAAATGAGGTACAGAGACCCCAAGACCTTGTGGTGTGTTTTCTAACAGAGGTATAGGGTCTGCCTGCCCATGCAGGCTATTTCACTTTTGTTTTGAGCTTGATATTGAATGTTTTTTTCCTATCCCCGTTACCAAGACTGTTATAAATGGGCAAAGTCTTTGGTAGTGGCCAGAAGGAGCAAGTGGAAGACCACTAGAAAGCATGCTTTAAGCAGATATTTAAGACCTTTTGAAGGTGTTTGCTTTTATTTATTGTACTTTATATATTAGTCACAATACTCAGGTTGTCATGGTGGAAAAAGTTTTACTTTTTATTACTCTACCAATTTCTCCTATGGACATAGTGCGTTTCTTTAGGAAATTCTCGGTGGGTTTGAGATGACATCTGTGCACATCTGTGCTAAGTGACTGGCTTATAACTAGAATATCTTCCCTCAAGAGCCCAGTCTGGTGATCCTGAAGCCAAGGCTTGGTCTGCCCCACTGGCACACACAGCGGCCTCTGAGGGAAGGGTTAAGTGTGCCTTTGAAGGCTAAGAGCAATCAGCACCGTATAGCTTTCCTTCACTGAATGCTGGGTGGCATACTCCTACTCTCCGAGCATGCGTGGCTGATCAGAGTTACCTCAAGTAATTGGCCCTGGTGAGGGAAAGAGCTATTGTTACCCTTATTACTGCAGCCCAAGAGCCTCTTGAACACAGGACTGGAGCTGACATAAACCTTTCCCTTCGAGTTCCCCAAAAATTCTCTCTCCAGCAGCCTTCTGGACATGGGTGTCTGGTATGCATACCCATATCCTGATACTCACTTGCTTCCTGTGGACCTTCAGCACAGGTTCTAGGAAGGAACAACTGTGAGGGAAGATCACCAGGGACAATAGTCCACATCACATGACCACAAGATGCCTGAGTCCCCGATCTCTCAGACAAGGGAGGCCTTGGTGGTGGGACACAAGGTCGACACGTCAGTGCAGCACAGGAATCAGGCCCATGCTACCCTCCAGACTCACTGGAAGCGGGACTATCTATATGGTGGGGCTGTCCTGTATCTCCACTGAGCCCTAGTGCGGCTGCACAGTTTGTAGTACATCGTTAAGTGCTAGTCATTATTAAAAGCTATCTGCAGCCCCCAGGATTCAGATATCGGAGCAACCACTTTGATTCCTATGGTTGCTGGCTCTTTCCTATACATTATCACACTCAGAGGATGTTGATCTGTAGACACTAGGAAAACCAGTGTGTCAGGGTAAATTCTCAGAAGTTGCCTCATTACACTGAAGGTCTGGGGTTTTTCTGGCTCTTCACAAAGAGTGGCTCTGATCTGGTGTCATGAAGTCCACAGCCACTCCCAGATGCTTTCAGTGTGAGCCTGATCCCAAGGAGACCTCCCCTAAGAAGTCAAGTCTCAGAAGATCCAGTTGACAGGTGGAGGAGGTTCTCTCAGAGGTATCTGGAGATGTTGAGTGAACAGGGAAAAGTCAGAATCTCACAGAGTGCCACACTATTGTGGTTAAGTGCATCAATGGGAAGGCCTAGCCTATAGATACCATTCTAGAAAATGATAGAGTGAGAGAGAGAGAGTGAAAATCCACTATCTGGATCATCCCAGTAGTAAGCAAGCCAAAGGGAACTAGGTGCCCCTCTGTGGTGTGAAACTCATTACAGGAGGAACCTGCCCTTCCTGTCATGTTCAGCCCCTACCTCCATGACCTCTGCCCCTGGGAAACAGGTCTCATGCCAGACATTTGTGAATCTGTTATCAATATAGGATGTTGCTTTGGCAATAGGACTTCCAGCCAGATTATGCATGAGCAAACAACACTTAACCTCTTAAGGGTCCTGAACTACATGGGGTTCAGATTCAGGCTGATGCAAGAGAACAGTGTCAGAGGGAAGCCACCAAAGGGATAAAGGCCTGAGCCACCAACCCTTGCCCTCTGGCTGGCAGTATCCATGTCATGCTGGGGTAGGGAGCAGCAGAGGGATATTCCACATCCCCCACCCTACTCATTTGGCAGGCCCATGCCCCTCTGGCTTTCCTGAAAAGATTGGATTTGTAATTCTAAACTAGAAAAGGTCCAGTCAGAATAATCTGCTTTATTTCCTAACAGTTTTCCTTTGAGCCCAGGCCCCAAATCCACAGCAGCATGGCCCCAGGGGTGCTGACTGCCTTACACAGACACTGTGTTTCCATCCACTGAGAGGAGAAACAAATGTTTGCTGACATCCCAGGAGGTTACTTCTCCTCTGCTGTGTGGTCTCTGCGGGCTAAGGGACTGCTGGTGAGCCCCCTGTTGGATCCTTTGGCTACCTGCTTATGCTGAGTGCTTCAGGAGGCTCAGGAACAGCAGCTGAGCCCAGCTTGCCCAGTTTACTGCAGGCCCCAACCTGACTTGGGGAATCAGGAGCCAGTGGCCAGGGAGGTTCACCAACAGGGTGGAAAACATGTTCCTGCTCCCTGGTGTGGAGTTAAGTGAGTGTCCCTTGAGAAAGGAGGACTTGGTGGCATAAGCAAGTAGAAGACACTCAGGGCAGGAAAACCATCAGGGTCATCAAGAGACTAAGGACACCCAGCCTTAGAGCAGGAGTCAGGAGGCTGCCAGACTGGCAAAGCCAGAACACAACAGGGAAGGCCAGGGGAAGGGTGTACCCAGATCTCACATCCCCTTCCTGTATCTCATCCAGAGAACTGAAGAGCCGTACCCTGGTAGGGAAGTGGGCTCGTTGTTGTGACCCCTTCCTCAGAGGTGAAGGGAGCCCCGTTAAAAGGCCTGACATGAGGCTTAAGGGAGAGGACTGGTTAGAAACGTAGCCCTGACTTGAGGTGGAGGTACTTCTGAGAGCATTAGGCAGCTGCAGCTCTGCTCATTGCCATTCTGAGACATTGTATGTCCTGCCTGTGACCAGCCATGAAGCTCAGGTCATCTGATGCAGTTTCAGGGGAGATGGACAGAAGCAGAGGACTTGAAGCAAGTGCTTACAGGTATATCATATGTGTCTATATCCAACGAAATGCTACAGTGCTGAGTTGATTATAAAGCCTCAAGTGACGTGACACAAGACTGCTTTCAAGCTGTTTCCCCTCAGTGTTGTCCCTTTGATGTGCATGCATTACCACACAGGCCATGTCAGGAGCAAGACATGGACTACCGGGCTAGTAGGATGGTGTGTCAGAGGTCAGGTGACATCTGCCAGAGGTCTGGGTACCAGCCAGCTCAGGTTAGGGGTGTTTCATATGTGTCTACCATGTAAGGAACCCAATGAGGAAAGAGCTGTGATGTCACTTTATGCCTTCTGAGTTCCATGTTGGCTGACCTCTGGAGGACCATGACTAGGCACACAGTCCCAGGAGAGTAGATGAGGCACAGGCAAGTCCATAGACACAAGCCTGTCTTCATATGTGTTACTGGAACAGCGGTGCAGACACTAAGCTCAGGTTTGAAGTCAGGGTCTGAGCTACATGAAGGAAGGGCATGTCTCTGGTGGGCCAGATCTGAGGACTGTCCCGTGGAGTCATGGGCCAGAGCCTTGGTTTGATCTTCTTGGACATATTAGCCAGCTGCCAGGTGCTGGAAGGATCCTGGTCGTGGCCAGTATTCATGTTGCTGTAAATGATGGGCAGATCAGAGATGCAAGTGAATTGCCACTAGGAGTAAGCTGGGCGATGTTGCCCTGGATAGAATACCAGTCTGCCTTTTAAAATGCCCCAAAGCTGCCTTACCTGTATTTTCTTCACATAATGCCATTTCCTCCCTTTTTGCTATAGTTGTAAACTGCTAAGGTGCACACCCAGCCATGCCAAAATTTTATACTTCAAGCCAGTTACTCTAAAACAACAGCAGAGAACTTGGCTTTTACCCGGGACCCGTTCTTGCTTCCTCATGAATTAGCTCTTCTAACAACTTAAATACATCAAAAAACAGGAAGTACTAGTTTTATCAAGGGCTCTTTAAAAATCTCTTTAATGCACAAAAATTCGACAAGACCCATTCCTATGCCCATGGTCTTTGAGTAAGGTTGATAAGTGGGGTGTTAGAAGATTCAGCATGCCCGTGCTTGCAGACAGCAGTGGCCTGCAAGGAGCTTTGTGATAGAGCATGCAGCTGTGAGATGCACATGGCCCTGCTACCCTCACCGCGCCCTACTTAGTCGTTCCAAGTAGTTTCAGTGTTCAGTTATTTGCAGCTGTGGTTGATGACTGAAAGGTCACCTGAGATGTTGTTTGCTACAGATAAGACAGGCACCAGAGTTCACAGTTCTTCACGGAGCCGTTGGCAGCTTCCTAGAAGTTCTTGAGGGTTCAGCCACAAGTGGGAGCCAAGGACAAAAGTCCCTGGTACTTTCCACAGATAAAAGCCTCCTGGACAGCTGGGGAATGAACCATTTTTCCTGTGTTCTGGTTTCTTCCTGAGCTGATGTCAGAGCCACTTTCCTATTTGATCCTGTGGTGTTTTAGGGGTCAGTGCCCCTAGTGGACATTTATGAAAGAAGAGAATGAAATGGCATATTCAAAGTCTTTTCTTTCAGGAGTTGAGCACTTTCATTATGTTCTGATAGTTTGTGAGAAGCCTGTCTGTGGAAAAGCTCCAAGACATTAAAAAGCACCATTGTATGTGTGGTGTGCATGAGAGAATTGAATTGGCTCAGTCTGAGAGGCAGCTGTCTACTTCCACTGTTGTATTTTCACATGCTTGCGCATTCGTGAAATCTCACATATGCACTCTCAAAGACACGCACAGTCTCATGTACCCTCAGTGCACATTTTCACAGGTGCGTAGTCTCACAGACATGCATTCACTCCATATGTTTTCACACATGCATGCTCACACTCTCATATGAGGCAGTGACTGTGTTACCTGCAGGTAGATAGATGCCTTTCATGTGTACAGGGTCCCCCGGCATGTGTCCAGCTCCCTCTGCTACCCAGTTGATCTAGGGACCCTTAATGGCCAACATTCAGAGTTACATTGGCTGCACCTGCAGGCACTGGGCACTGCTTTTGGCATTATCAGTCTGATTGAGTTATAAAACTGGTAACATGCCCCTTCTGGGCTGGTATTCATTCTGACCCATGTGCTCCCACTGATAATAAGACATAAGCAAGTTCTGCTCCGTTCTCCTGTGGCCACTCGGCAGGACAGCCTGAAGGCAGCATGTGCACCCTGCCCACATAGCAGCAGTGCCCTCCGAGTGGAAAGCATCCCCCTTCTTGTCCTGTCACCACTGGCCACCAACCTGCAGGCATGTGGCTGATGCTGTCCCACAAAGAACTAGAGTCACACCCTAGAGCATCACAGCCCTCCTCAGAAGAGTGATTAAGTTCCTTTCTTCTTGGTACATTTTTAGTGCTGGCTGTGGAAGCATTGGCTTTATATAAGCCTTACACCAGTTCTAAGCAACAAGGGTCACTGTCATCATTTTACAGATGCGGAAACTGAGGCTTGAGAGATCCTTCTTCCTTTTGCTTGACGGGCATAGCCCAGAAGAGCTAGATTTGAACTCAGCCTCCAAAACCAAGTCTAGACCTGCTCAGCTCTCAAATCCTGCTGTCACCTTCTAAAGGCTTTGCAGCTGTGGGGAAGATAAACACAGGTGGCTGCATAGCCACCTGCTGTGGTTCATATTGAGTGCTAATATGAGGTGCATATTGGTGATAAGGTACAGATTGAGTCCCTCCTTGTCATCAACATTGTCCACCAATCAAGGTAGGATGCTGTACCATGCAGGTAAGGCTCTCATGCAACAGCCAAGGAAACAGCCTTTAACTTCTCAAATAACCAAGGGCTATAAGCCAGGAGGGACAGGCTGGGAAAATGTCACTGGCCTAAGGTCTAAGTGCAGCACAGGCAGCTGGACAGACCATCTGTGTCTGGAGGAGAGTCAGCAGAGACTTAGTGAAGGAGGCCCCACCAGAGGCTGTTAAAGCCATAAGCCCAGAGTCCCTGTGGAACGAAAGGTTGGGGCTGAGCGAGAGAAAAAAGTCTTTAGGACAGTTAGTCTATGTCTTTTTCAGTCAGGTGAAGAGAGCTATGGGGGCAGGGAGATCCTTCTTTCATGGCTTCCATAGAATTGACAGTGTCACCTCCTGCGTGGTAAGCAGGATCTGTCTGAACTTTGAGGGGAGTAGTCACAGAAGATGCTTAAACCTGGCTGAACCTGAGCTGTGACCGTAGACACAGACAGCCTGGAAGCCAGGCAGGGATGCTGCTGTGTGATCTAGGGGGTCTGTGCCCATAAGCAAAAAGGGGCCAGGCCACCTTTCATTATGAAAATGTACATAAGGTAGTAAGTGTAGGTCTTTCTGGCTGGACTTGGCTATAGCAGCAAAATGAAGTTTTGTACGTTTTGAAAAGCACAAACTGTGACCTAAATTCTACGTGGGTATTTCTAGGACATTAAGATGCTAGAATCTCTTGACTGTTCTTAAGTATATGCACTTTAAAATGACGGGAAGAACATTTCCTTATGTGAAGAAACACAGCTGAAATATCCTGACAGCTTCGCGAGACCAAAGTGTCCCACACGCCCTCCATGACCTCTTCATGAACTATAGACCACACTGAGGGTTTGCACCCACCTCAGCCCACCCCCCACCCCCCTAAGGTCTCCTTCCCAAACATCAGCCTCAGCTGAGCCACCTTTGAGTTAATTTCATAGTCTGTAACAGGAGCACTCAAGTTGAATGATGACCATTTGTGGTAGTTTCAAAAGCCCAACTGACACATTCCCTGAGATATCCCTTTACTAGGGCATCACTGCCCTCCTAGACCCATCTGTCATGTGCAGAATGCAGTCTTGTCTGCAGTCATTCCTGAATGAGGCTTTCAGAATAGTTCAGGAAATGCCCTTCCACACCATGAGCCCCTTCTCTGTGGGACGTGGAAGGCCTGGCCTGCAGCTAATTGGCGGCTTCTGTGATTGCATGGATCCTGACCAGAGTTCTCCATGCCAGAAGTCCAAGGAAGAGACCCACTGGCACCTTCTGACTGAAAAAGGAAATCCAGCAACTTTGTTCTCAGTGGATAGGCTCTTTTACCTACAGAGTCCTCCATTGTTAGGCATCTATTGGGTAGCCTGTGACCTGTTTCAGGCTCAGTCCAGTTACTTGTGCATTGTGTTTTCCTCCCAGGAGGTGGCGCCCTCCGGACCATTGCTCCCTCCTCTGATAGGTGCATCCCACTCTCCCCTAGGACACCCTCTTTGGAGCTTCCATGCTACCCCCCCACCCCCAGCCAAATGCCACTATACTGTCTACAGCCAACCTGGCTCCTGACTGTTTGCATACTTGTCATTTCTAGTACAGTTCCTATATTGGCTAGGGTTTTTAGAGAGGCAGAATTAATAGAAATCATACGTTTAAAAAGGTGTCTTAGTTACTTTTTCGTTGCTGTGACTCAGTACCCGATATACACAAACTTAAGGGAGGAAAGGTTTGTTTTAGCTCACAATTTCAGAAGGTCACAGTTCACTCAGGGTTGGCTGGCAGCATTGGAAGTACATGGCAGAGGCAGAGGTGGAGGCAGCTTCTCACAACATCAAAAACATGAAGGCAGGTTGAGATTAGTCCTCCAAGGAAGGCAGGAAGCAGTTATACATCCTTCCAGGTCTCAACCAGTGATCAGCCCCTCCTGCATCTAGGTGTGGAAGGTGTGATAAGCCCCTACTACACACGTGTAATCCAAATTACATGCCTGTAATCCACCTCTCCAGACTAGGCTCTAATCTCCCAACAGCACATGGTTCCATAGACAATCTAAAATGTTCAAATACATGAAACTTTCGGGGGACATTCCAGATCTAAAGCACAATAAAAGGGAATTTGTTAGCACCTCTTACAGGTCCAAAGAGCAAGTCCAAAATTGCTACCTGCATGTGTAAGAGCTGGAGAAATCCAGTGGCTGCTCAAATGTGAGATAAAAGACACCAGTCTGAGACTGCACGATAGTCTGTGCCGGTCAGTGGCATAGATTTTTGTCCCATGGCAGTGGCAAAAGACCTGAAGACAAAAGTGAATCCACATGGAAATCAGTGATGCTCAGATAGATAGGAGTCATTTGTAGATGAATGGATACAAACTGAGACCACTATGCTTAGTGAAGTGAATCAGACTCAGAAGATTAAATCTCATATGGCTTCTCTAATATGAGAAACCAACAGTATAAATAAATAATAGAGTCAAATAAGTGAGATGTTGGTAGTCAAGGGAGATAAGGGAGGACAAGAATGGGGGTGGGAAAGGGAATGTGAAGTTGTGATACATATGTGCATGAAATTCTCAAAGTTTAATGTAACCATTGTGTATCATTTTCACACACACGTGTAGATACACAGGTACATGTATACACACATACTCATATACTTACAAAATGGGGGAAAGTAGTCATTAAGCTACACCGCTAAAGCCTGGAACTTGAGAAAAAGCTCTTCCAGAAGAAGCTGTAACAGTCTTCCTTCTTCCTTTTTATTTAGTTCAAGTTTCCAGTCTGTTGAGCTACCCATACCCCAAGTGGGTGTCCTTCCCTCGTTTGCTAGCCCACAAGACAGTTACGTATTGCGAGTTTTCTCCACAGTCACAGTTCCAAAGGGAATTTCAGACATAACCGCATCTAGCACCAACAACTGAGTTTCCTTCCATCTGCTGTGAGGCCTCTTTATCTGAATTAATGGCACATCTCCCTTCCTACTGCTCCCACTGCCTACATCCAGTCGTCCAGGAAATGCCCTTGTTCCTCCCCCTGGAGTCACCCATGGCCTAGTACCGTACTATCCCCCTTACTAGTTCTGGCTTTCCCCGGTCCTTCCTGAGCAAGGATCTCCCCACTGCCCTATGAATGGCAGACCCAGCCTGCCAGCCTCCTGGGCACTGGCCTCACCTGCCCCTCCTCCTTTCCCTTCCTTACTGTCTTTCCCCGGGAGTTTAGGTTTTGCCTTCTTCTTTCTTTCCCCCTACATCCCACTCCTCACCTGGCAATCTGTGCCCTTTGGCACCTGCTCATGAGGGCACCTGCACTATCGCAGGTGGCTGCCTGCCCACTTGGCCTTGCACTACATGTCCCTCACTCTGCTGTGTGTTCTCCCACTGTGACTGGCATCTTCTGCTCTTACGCTTGAATGACTCACCAGCCACCTTCCAGCTTTTGTCGACTGTCCTCTGAGAGGGTGGAGGTGTTGGCTTTGTTCACTGACATCCCAAGCTTCCAAAACAATGGTCAGCATTTAGTAGGTTGCACAATAAATGTTTAATAAGTGAGAATCAAATCCTATTTACTAAGGAGGTAATACTTTGAACATATAAAGCCTTTTTTCTCAAGTGAAGAAGGCATTTTCTAGAAGACTGGACGTAGGTAGTGGGGGAATGAGTAGCCTAACCAATAGACTGGTAACTTGAACTAAATAAAAAGAAAGTAAGAAGGAAGATGCTTACAGTTTCTTCTGGTAGGCCAGTAGCATTCGTTTTATGTCCCTAGCACTAGAAGGGATCCAGAATTCAGGGACCCTCAACACGTGGATGTTAGGCAAGTCTCTTAAATACAACACAGTGTCTTGTCATTCGAGCTGGAATTCTTATGTCTAGATTACAACAAATGCCTTTTTCATCTTTCTACCATTCTAAAGGGAAATTGATAGGGAAAAAAAAAAAACAATCATCACTGCCCCCACCATCCCTCTCCTTAGGGGTGCATTCGTCCCAGTCTCTGGCCAGCACAGAGCCTCCTGTTGGCAAGGCCTTAAAGTCCTCCACAGTACAGTCCTCCACCTTCAAGCTTCGCTGTTAATTGCCACGGGGAAAATGTGACCCAGGAAAGCTCCAGGAAATGCAATTGAGGATTCCAGAGAGTTTTCTTACTCGTTTTCTCGTGGTCTTTTGAGTTCCATGTGACTTGGAAGCAGGCAGAGAGAATAGATGTATAGGCAGCTTAGGGCAGTGATCACTTCTGTATTTTACACACACACACACACACACACACACACACACACACACACTATATATATATATATATATATATATATATGAATATGAATATAAGTTCCAGATTCTATAACATTATAACATTAGATTATAAATAATGGCTTGGAGAGTCAACCATCTATACCAATTTTGGCCTATTTTTCCTTCCCTCTTACCCTTGCCCTATGCCATCCCCCGCCACCACCATTCTCAGAGTTTCTTCCCTTTCCTAGAAGTCCGTAGCCCCTCTTTCTACCCTATCTGCCATGTTAGAACCTGTTATACCATCATTTTTGTGAATTTCATAAGAGGGATACCCCCTCTACAGTCAGACTTCTGTGTTTGGTCCATGTTATTAAGCATTGTTGACTCAAGGTGGCCCAGTTTTCTTCCACATGCTTCATATCTGTCTTTATAGCTGTGGCCCCATCACTCAGATGCGTCATGTCTGTCTTTATGGCTGCGTATATCCCATTGTGTATAGGTACCATATCTTCTTAATCCGTTCCTCTGTTGATGGGCAAGTAAGTTATTTCCAGAATTTGATTCATGCTACAATAAACATGGATCTGCATGTGTCTTTATGGTATGCTGACTCTATTTCTTTTCGGAACACACCCAGAAGAAAAGCTGTCTAAGACCGCTTTCCATAATGGTTGAGCCAGATTCCCACCAGCAGTATAGAAGTGTTCCTTTTTACCCATAGCCTCGCCAACAATTGTTGGGGTTTTGTTTGTTTGTTTGTTTTGGTTTTTTTTAATTCTTCCTATAGGCCATTCTCCCTGGGGTGAGGTGAAACCTCAGCATTGTTTTTCTTTGCATTTCTCTGATGGCCAGTGATGATTAACACTTTTCATGTGCTCATTGGTCATTTGTACTTTCTCTTCTGAGAAGTTTCATTTCACCTGCCTGTTTCTTGATGGGGTAGTTTATTTTAGGGATATTTTTTGAGTTCTTTGTATATTCTAGATGTTAATCCTCTGTCTGAAGTATCACTGGTAAAAATGTTCTCCCTTTCTGTGGGTGTCTCTTCACTTTGTTGATTGTTTCTTTTGAGGTGCAAGAGCTTTTTGGTTTAATGCAGTCCCATTTGTTGATTCGCACTGTTACTTCTTGTGCAGCTCACATTCTGATAAGATAATAAATTCTTTGTTGTCCCTGTGCCTTCTGGAGTTTTACCTTTTTTATCTTCCAGCAGGTTCAGTTTTTCTGTTTTGATGTCTTGTTGTTTGATCCATTTTGATCAGATTTTAGTGTGTGGTGACAGATATGAATCTAATGTCATTCTCCTGCATGTGGTAATCCAGTTTTCCCAGCACCATTTTTTGAAGATGCTTTCCTTTTTCCAGTGGATTGTTTTGACCGTCTTGTCAAAAATCGGGTAACTAAGGGGTTTGGGGTTATTTCAGTATCCTCTGTTCTGTTCCACTGATCTTCCTGTCTGTTCTTGTTTCCTTACTACGTAGATTTAATCACTGTTCCTTTGAAGTCTGGGATTGTGATTCCTCCAGCTTTGCCCTTATTACTTAGGATTGCTTTAGAAATTTTGAGTCTTTTCTGGTTCAGTATAAATTTTAAAGTTGTTTTTTCTAGTCCTATGAAGAATAAGTTGATATGTTGATTTGTATTGCATTGAATCTGTATAGTAGCTTTTGGAGTATGGCCATTTTGACAATATTAGGTCTTTCTGTCTAGGAATATGGGATGTCTTTCCATTTTCTAAAGTCCACTTCAATCTCTTTAGAGTTTTGTAATTTTCTTGATAGAGGCCTTTCACATCTTTGGTAATGTTTATTTCTCAGTGTTTTTGTTGTTGTTGCCATTGTGGGGGGGGGGGGGGGGTTGTTTTCGTAATTTTCTTCTTGTTGGATTCATTATTGATGTATAGGAATGCTGCTGACCTGTGAGTATTGATCTTATGGCCTGCTACTTTGCTGAATTTATTTATTAGCTCTAAGACTCTTGGGGTAGAATTTTGTGGGTCTTCTATGTAGAGTATCATGTCATCTGTGCATAGGGATATCTTAACTTCTTCCCTTCCAATTCGTATTCCTTTTTTCCCCCATTTTATTGATATGTACAAGTGCAGAATTTAAGGTTTACAATGGAGTTGAGCATTTTGTGCACATACATTTCTTGTCAAAGTGACAAGGGCTTCGTATTCCTCTTGTTCCTTTCTCTTGCTCAAAATTTCAAGCACTGTGTTGGAATAGTAGGGGAGACAGTGGACATCCTTGTTTCTTTCTAGAGTTTAGTGTAAATGCCTTCCGTCTTTCTCCATTTAGGATGATACTGGCAATAGGTTTGTTGTAAATAGCTTGGATCAGGTTAAGGTATGGTCCTTCTATTTTTTTCAGAGCCTTTATCATAAATGAGTGTTGGATTTTGTCAAATGCGTTTTCTCCATCTATTGAGATGATTTTTATCTTTGGATATGTAGATGTGGTGTATTATATTTATTGATTTGCACATGTAGAACCATTCCTGCATCTCTGAGATAAAGTCCACTTGTCATAGTGTATAATCTTCTTCATGTTTTGCTGCATTCTGTTAGCAAGAATTTTATTGAGTATTTTTGCATCTATATTCATTAATGATATTGGCCTATACTTTTCTTTTTGTTGGGTCTTCATCTGGTTTTGGAATTAAAGTTATGCTAGCTGCAAGGAATGATTTTGGCAACTTTCCTTGCTTTTCAGTTTCTTGAAAGTTTGCTGAGCATTGTTATTAAATCTTCTCTGAGCTTCTTGTAGAATTCTGTTGGGAAACTGTCAGATCCTGGGCCCTACTTAGTTGAAAGTGTTTTTATTACTTCTTCAATTGTGTAGTTGAATAGCGGCCTGTTTGGATGTTTTATTTCTTCTCCTTTCAATTTTGGAGGTTCATATGTGTTTAGAAATTTGACCATTTCTTTTAGATTCTTGAATTTATTGGTATAAGTTTTTGAAGTCAGTTCTTATAATCCTTTGGATTTCTATGTTGTCTGTTGTAATTTCACCTTTTTAATTCCTAATTGTATTGATGTAGGTTTTATCCTTGCTTCTCTCTGTGAGTTTTATCAAGGGATGTATTGATCTTGTTTTTTTTTTTTTAATAAAAAACTTTTCATTGCTTTTTGTATTTTTTTAACTTTCTATTTCATTGATTTCTGCTCTGGTATTTACGATTTCTGTCCTTCTTTATGTTTTGGGGTTGGTTTATTCTTGTTTTTCTAAGGCCCTGAGTTACATTGTCAGATTATTTATTTGAGCTTACTCAGTTCTTTTTATGTGTGCATTTATTTATGGAAATGAATTTCTCTCTTAACGGTACCTTCATTGTGTCTCAGAGGTTGTATTGTGATGTGCTGCCGTTATCATTTGTCTCTGAGCTTTTTGATTTCTTCCCATATTTCTTCTGTAACCCAGTGTTTATTTAGAAGAGTATTGTTTAGTCTCTGTTTGAGTAGTATCTTTTGTTTGTGTTGTAGTTGATTTCTAGTTTTATTCCGCTAGGATCTGACAGAGTACATGGGATTATATCAATTTTCTTGTATCTGTTTAAGATTGTTTTGTGGCCTAGAATACAGTCTGTTTTGGAGAATATTCTGTGAGTAGCTGAGAAGAATGTATATTTTGTTTTGTTGGATTAAAAACTATATGTCTATCAGGTCCATTTCTTCTATGG